>NW_021011481.1:321132-634425 GCF_003987935.1 Bombyx mandarina
TTTTTTTTTTTTTTTTATTGCCCTTGTAGGCAGACGAGCATACGGCCCACCTGATGGTGAGTGGTTACCGTCGCCCATGGACTTCAGCAATGCCAAGGGCAGAGCCAAGCCGCTGCCTACCGCTTAATACTCTCCACAAGCCTCGTTTGAAGAAGGACATGTCATAGCGCTCGGGAAACACCGTGGAGGGGAGCTCATTCCATAGCCGGATGGTACGTGGCAAAAAAGATCTCTGGAAACGCACTGTGGATGATGATGTGAAATGAGATTAACATCAATTTAGTTGAAGTTAATTAAATATACATTAATTTTTAATGAGCTTAAAACTAGAAAGAAATAATAAGACAAATAAAACAAAATGCCTCCTTTTTCGAAATCGGTTAAAAAGAAAAATCTTTCAATGCATATTTTAGACAAGAGCTTACATGTACTTCGCGGAAAAAAATGACTGGCTAGTGTTACCTACCCGCGCGGGGCCGTAATGAGGCCGTAACCGGAAAATTTAAATTCTATTAGTAACAATAGCCCCTCCGCGGAAGCTCGGGTCATAAATACCCATATAACGGCACCGACTGATCCATCTGTAACTACTGCGGATTACTCGCGAGCCCTTATTAGGGCTGCTCTCGTCGAAGACTGCGGAACACAGAGAGCGTTACGTCCTTTTGGGTTCTCGTCAGACGTAGAGACGATTTGAACAAAAATCTTTTGGAATTAAACTTTGAATTTTCCTTCGATAGGGACAATTAACTGGGCATCAACAGTAATAGTTTGATGTATCAAATGTGCTTAGCTTTTTGTAACAATCTATTTTTAATACGCCTTTATTAGCTTCAGACGTATGTATGTTTGTAACGGAATCTTTGAACATGATTTTGACCCCCTTCAAAACGTCGGATTAACTCGAAATTTGGTATACTTATTAAGGACCGATGATAATTTTTTTTGAAAATATTGAAAACAACAAAATATGAAAAATAAATAATAGTTTAAAAAAACTAACAAAATACACGCTTTTATAGAAAATCCAACTAAAAAACTAAAAAATAGAAAATAAATTTTTATAAATTTGAATTAAAAATAGTGTAAGAAAACATGATTTTATTGTAAAAATGCGTGGGGTGCATGGTTTCAGTAGTTATAAATATTTTATGAACACATATGAGTAGAAGGGTTATTTTGATAATATCCTGAAAAGCACCCCACGCTTTTTTACAATAAAATCATTTTTTGTTACACTATTTTTAATTCAAATTTATTTTCTATTTTTTAGTTGGATTTTCTATAAAAGCGTATTTTGTTAGTTTTTTTAAACTATTATTTATTAGCATGACGTTTGTGTTTTTATTCAATCAAATCGGTTATCAGTTAAATAGATTTTATTACAATAATATTTCCAAATTATTTTAATATCATTTGCCTGTAAAGTCCAATAGGTTTACGAGTGTTCATTTTTGGTAAATGTTAGCAAGCAACGGTCGTCTGGTGTAGTGGTAAGTGACATGGTCACTACACAAGGGGGTCGCGGGTTCGAATCCCGCCAAGGGAAGATATTTGTATGATAAATATAAATGTCTTTTCCAGGGTTATGGATGTATATTAAATATGTGTATGTGTATAATAAAAAAATCTTACATTTATATCCGTTATCTGGTACCTGTAACACAAGTTCTTTACGAACTTATCACGGGACCAGTTAACGTGGCGTGATTGTTAGTAAATATTTATTATTATTATTATTTATTTATCTATACTAATATTATAAAGAGGAAAGATTTGTTTGTTTGTTTGTTTCGAATAGGCTCCGAAACTACTGGACCGATTTGAAAAAATATTTTTCCATTAGAAGCCGACATTGTCCCTGATGAACATAGGCTACTTTTTTTAAATTTTTTATTTTTTGGTTTCATGTGTGTTTTAATGTTTCCGAAGCGAAGCGAGGGCGGGTCGCTAGTCTATTAATAATATCAATAGCAAGAATGAAGATTGCAAACAATGCAAACAACCAAAAAAAAAATATCTTCAAATTTCTCCATCTCCACTCCTAATAGATATAAAAATATTCAATTCCTCATTGCAAATCCCCGTAAGCTCCCCACTCTATCAATGGACGCAACGAATGAGCTTTTAATGCTTACGGGGAAAAGCTCGTCTGACACACGAAGGATATTTGAGAATGCTATACTTACAGAGTTCGCGTTGGTGCTTTGTTATTGTGCGCTTAGGGGTATGTGTATCTGGCGAGCTATTAAGACTACGAAGTTGTTTTTGTTTTGCATTTCTTGCTTACGATCAAAGCGCATTCAATTTTAATGTTAACAAGGTGAATAAATATTATTTTATTTGTCTACTAGCTGACCCGGCAGACTTCGTAGTGCCTCAATCGATAAACAAAAGACCTTAGTATAAAATAAACTTAAAACAAACAAAAGGAATCCGTCCGACGGGGACACATCAGAGGAAAAACAAAATTGCTATTTTTATTTAATTCCGAGCATTTTCATATTTATCTACCTTTTAAACCTTCTCTGGACTTCCACGAATAATTCAAGACCAAAACTAGCCAAATCGGTCCAGCCGTTCTCGAGTTTTAGCGAGACTAACGAACAGCAATTCATTTTTATATAGATAGATAGTGTTCTAACTCGCTACGAATTTGAGTTAACTTTAACGCGATCGAGAACGTTTAAAAACTCTCATTAATCATTTTGGTAGCAGGATGTTATTGCAAATTACCGGCCTAATGCAATTTTGACTATATCCCGTACTCAATTCTACCATGACCGACTCTAGACTGAGACCCTATAACCAAACGCACATTTGTCAATCACGAACACACACACGCGCGTAAAATTATCTACGTATTAAAGGAGATGAGGAATTTTTAATTAAAATCACTATAGTTATAACCCCGAAACATCTGTGCCTGTTTGTTTATTGAGAATGCAAGCGCTGAACTGTAACTAATCGGCGGAGGGAGACGCGGGACGTGGATTGTGCTCTACAGTAGTTGAGCTACGCGACGAGGAGCTATATAATGTTTAATAGCTTTTTACTGCAATAAAGACCTACGCTTTCTTTACTGTTGGGTAGTCTTGAAAATAGGCCACATGACACGGTACTGGGTCTATAGACAGACAACTGTAGACATATGAATGGCGAGTGGTCCTTTGAGGAATTTTTCGAGATTATCCCTTCATCTCAGTAATGCGGAAGCAGTAATGCGTTTCGGTTTGAAGGGCGGGGCAGCCTTTGTACTGTAATGTTTCAAATTGAGTGGCAGCATTTACATTGTTCATGTCTATGGGATTCGGTGTTCACTTAACACCAAGTGAGCCGTAAGATCGTCCAGCTATCTAGGCAATAAAAAAATAAAACTCTTTGTCAAACGAGATTTAAGAAGATTCTTCAGCAGAAAGCAATTTTTTTTTATTACTCTACTGGGTGGATGAGCTCACAGCCCACCTGTTAAGTGGTTACTGGAGCCCATAGACGTCTACAACGTAAGTGCGCCACCCAACTTGAGATAAAAGTTCTAAGGTCTCAGTATAGCTACAACAGCTGCCCCACCCTTCAAACCGAAACGCATTACTGCTTCATGATTGAAATAGGCAGGGTAGTGGTACCTATCAGCGCGGACTCTCAAGATGTCCTACCACCAGTAATTACTATGGCCTATAGTACCTTATAGGCCACGACGACTTCTGGCACGACCACGACTGTGGCATTGTTGATATCCATGAGTGTAAAGACAGTGAAATATGTTATAGCATAGCTTGCGCTGTATAGACGAGGGGTCGCTCCTGCCCCACGACCCTCAAGAGGGTTGAAAGTTTTTAATATAAACCGTTGACTCGGGCTATTCTGTGAGTGCAAGAATTTTTTTCTCATTTCCTTTTGCGCGTATGCTAGAAAAAATGTAGTGTGTAATGTTTTATTAGTTGTTGTAATTTTGAAGAGGGTAAGCGGTACAATTATTGACATTCTAATGTTTTAATGCAGTAATTGTCGCCGCAGGACGCTAGCCACCGACGCATAGCCGAGTGGGCCATTTTTATTCTTCTTCTTGCCAAAGTCAAAGTCAGTAAGAAACACGAGATAAAACAGTAAAAAACTATTTCTAGTTCTATCCACGACTCGCGGAAATCGAAGGAAACACTAGACCATTCTCAGTGAAGAATCCACGCCGGCCTAAAGCCGCATTAAAGCTTACAATCAAACGGGACGTCTGCCAGTGTCAATAATAAAGGGATCATCACGCATCTCTTAACATCAATTCCAATCGGCTTACGACGTCCAAAACATCAACTGCACACGAAATTCCCCCATTTTGTTATTGTTTTTGCTTTCGTTAACGCCCTTACTGCTATGGACACAGAGTTGAAAGTGTTTCTTTTATTTACATAAAGTGTATTGTTGGAACGAAAACATCTGGTCTGCGATGTAATGTTTGACAAATAAATTCTTTCCCGGGAAATTTTTCGATACAACGAATCATTTGATAATGGTCTTCATTTTAACAGAGCTAAGGGTCTTTGTCATATGCGACTTATTTTATGCTTAGGCTATTTTCGTATTGCGGAAAATACGAGCAAGACGTTATCCGAAAATGTATTTTAAGTCTTTAAGATTAGTGATTATTGTGCAGTGAACATGTTGTGGTTTGAAAAATCGAAATGCTTTTCTTTAATATACAAACTGCTTTAGTTGAAGCGTTCGAAATTCCAGAGAGCGCTTTTACCAAAAATGGCCAACTGCTTGGTTTTGTTGTTGGCATTACTGTTGTTCATGATAGCCAACAGGCCTGCAGACTTCATCCCTATAGAATCATCATCATCATACTCCTGCCCTTCTCCCGGGGTCGGCGCAACATGTTTTTTCCTTCCATACTCTTCTATCATATACCATTTCTTCGCTCACTCCCCTCTTACCCATATCGTCTTTCACGCAATCCATCCATTTCTTCTTAGATCTACCTCTTTCTCTATATCCTTACACATTGATAGTTAACATTCTCTTACCAACCTCATTTTCATTTCGTCTCATCACATGGCCATACTATCTCAAACGTATGTTTTTTTAAATTATAAAATACACCTACTATTGCTTGAGCTGCTTTACGATGTTTTGAAGTCGTAGTGGCCTGAAGGATAAGACGCTCGACTTACACGTATCGAGCGATGCCAATAGACCGGTGTTCGATTCGCGCAGAAAGGTACCAAAATTTATAAATTTACCTAATTACTGGTGGTTTTTTATTGCTTACGTGGGTGGACGAGCTCACAGCCCACCTGGTGTTAAGTGGCTACCGGAGCCCATAGACATCTACAAGGTAAATACCGCCACCCACTTTGAGATATAAGTTCTAAGGTCTCAGTGTAGTTACAACGGCTGCCCCGCCCTTCAAACCGAAACGCATTACTGCTTCTCGGCAGAAATAAGCAGTATGCATGATGTAAGCCCGCACGTGTAGGTACCGCAGTCCTGCCTATTTCGGACCCCGAAACAGTAATGATTTCCGGTTTGAAGGGCGGACCAGATATGCCATAGGGTTCAGATATCGACCTCATGTTTCCCACCTCACTTAACACAGCTAGTCCGGGAGCCCGTTGGACCCACCTAATAAAAAACTAAATAGATATAAGATTATCTATTATATTTCTTCTTAAAGCAAAACACTATGTGATTCATCTAAAACAGAGTTTGATTTATTAAATACAGATATCTTTTACTTAACAAATATCAACTAATGAAGTAACTACTAAACTAAAACAGAGAATCGACAATTAAATATTCATGCTTTACTATTCGTCCATTTCACTTTTATAATAAAGTTAATTCACAAAGAGTTTTAATGAATTTTAATTATATATTTTGGAACGAAGTTCCTTATCGCGCGTTGTGAAAGGGGGCTAGACGGAAAAAATTCTTACGAAAAGTTGTCACGACACTTTTTAGATCCGTCATTCTGACCAATCAACGTGTAGGCGCTTATCGCGTGACATTGCTTGTATCCGATTGGTCCGCGTAATGAGTACAGTTTCTCGAGATAGCGTTTCAACAATAGTAATTTAGTTCATANTTGTCACGACACTTTTTAGATCCGTCATTCTGACCAATCAACGTGTAGGCGCTTATCGCGTGACATTGCTTGTATCCGATTGGTCCGCGTAATGAGTACAGTTTCTCGAGATAGCGTTTCAACAATAGTAATTTAGTTCATAGTATTGTTTTTTTCTTCTTCATAATGCCGTAATTTATTATTATAACTTAAAAAAAAATTACAATTCCTTCACTAATTAATCGAAAGGTACTTCGTTCCATCCGGGTGGCTCTTGACACCTCTGAAGTTTTTTTATTCCGATCGAGAAAAAACACGTTTTTTTCTTTGTCTAACTTATGGCTCCCTCTTATGGTTGAATGCTGATCTGATATATAGCCATATATGTATTAATGTTTCTGTCAACGTCAACACAAAACTTACATAGATATATCTTTGAGAGTGTCCTTTTTATAAAGACGTAATTTTAATGTCGTATCGCAAATTCATTGTCACTCTACGGACATCTGGCTTCAAGTGTACAGGGAGTGTCCGGCCGAGCATTACGCTCTACGTATGTATCTGACAGTTTAGTGATAGTGTCAACTTACTGAGGATTATGTCTGGGAGAGCTAGGGGTGTTTTTTACCCTCTCAATATGATTCGTAGTTTCACGATTAAGGATCATGATGAATGATTATTTCCTCATTAAATTGTGGCCATTAAGCACAATCTTCTTTGTCTACACCTTATACCACTAGATGGGTTCGGCACAGCGAATTTTTCTATTCCATTCTCCTATATCAGCCGTCATGTCAACACTTCTCTTTCTCTCGTATCGTCATTCACACACTCCATCCATCTCATCTTCGGTCGACCCGTTCCCCTTTTGTCTTGCATTACTATCATTTCATCATTATCCTGCCCTTCTCCCAGTCACCTGGGGTCGGCGCGACATGTTTTCTCCTTGCATACTCTTCTATCATAAACCACTTCTTCGCTCATTCCCTTCTTACCCATATCGTCTTTCACGCAATCCATCCATTTCTTCTTAGGTCTACCTCTTCCACTATATCCTTCCACATTCACAGTTAACATTCTCTTACCAACCTCATTTTCATTTCGTCTCATCATATGTCCATACCATCCCAAACGCGCACTTCTCAGATTCTCTGTCACAGGTGCCACTTTCAGACTTTTTTTATTTTTATTGTCCTCGTAGGCAGATGAGCATACGGCCCACCTGATGGTGAGTGGTTACCGTCGCTCATGGACTTCAGCAATGCCAGGGGCAGAGCCAAGCCGCTGCCTACCGCTTAATACTCTCCACAAGCCTCTTTTAAAGAAGGACATGTCATAGCGCTCGAGAAACAAAAAGACTTCCTCTAACATTCAACAGATCTTACACTAACATTTTCATACATCTCCTAGTCATTATCATCTTCTCTCTATGCATCACATGTCCATACCACGCTAGCGTTAAGCACAATATAACAGTGTTGTCCACTGCTGGAGATAAGTCTCTCGCAATGTTTGTCACTGGGTTTTCGGATGGTCCCTTGACAATCGTCGCCCGCCTTGGTAGGGGGTGCCCCATATTATGTTTGCGCGGCCAATGCGCGGCCTACGCTCAAGACTTCATCTGCTCCAGCGGTCGTAGGTTCTATAGATATGCCAAAAGAAGTGTTAGAGATTTTTTTATTGCGGTTCCAGCAGGCCACTGGATTTTGAGCGATATGAGCCTTTAGACATCACAGCGTGAACGCCGCTCTCGCCTTGAGACTTGAGGTCAAAGTCTCAATTCTATTGGGTAACGAAAGAGCTCTTAAAGCCGGAACCCATGACTTCTTTGCGCTTGTACAGCGGTACCTACCCGTGCGATTCACCCAGTAGGCCTAGCGGTAAATGCCGGATGCTACTCGTACTGCCGTGGCATAATGCGGGAAGATTATTTTTAGCCGACTTCAAAAAAGGAGGAGGTTATCAATTCTACTGTCTGTTTTTTTTTTTGTTTGTTACCTCTTAACTTTTGACTGGGTCAATCGATTTTGATGATTATTGTTATTAGTGTATATTAATTTGTTTTGGAATTTCTTTATTTTTTTATTTGAAGTCGGTTTTTGTTAAAGCATGTCTATTTACAATTTTTTTTATTGCTTAGATGGTCGGACAAGCTTACAGCCCACCTGGTGTTAAGTGGTTACTGGAGCCCGTAGACTACAAGATCTACAACGTAAATGCGCCACCCACCTGGAGATATAAGTTCTAAGGTCTCAATATAGTTACAACGGCTGCCCCACCTTTCAAACCGAAACGCATTACTGCTTCACGGCAGAAATAGGCAGGGTGGTGGTACCTACCCGCGCGGACTCACAAGAGGTCCTACCACCAGTAAAGAGATCAATAAGTGAAGTTCTAGACCACGTGTCAGGTCTCTCGGTGGGCGATGACTTTGCCATTATCAAAGGATTAGTGATAACCTTTCTCCTGCTTCTACATTTCCCCCCTATCCGAGTCGTGTAGTCTAGTGTCGGCATCTAGAGAGCATTTCGTTGTATGAGGCAATTCCCACAGTAAGCTCAGTGGTACAACTGTCTTAAATTCAATCAGATAGCAGGTTCGACGCATCGAGTAACAAAGCTATTTTTTTTTAATTTTTTTTTATTGCTTAGATGTGTGGACGAGCTCACAGCCCACCTAGTCTAAAGTGGTTACTGGAGCCCATAGACATCTACAACGTAGACGCGCCACACACCTTGAGATATAAGTTCTAAGGTCTCAGTATATTTACAACGGCCGCCCCACCCTTCAAACCGAAACGCATTACTGCTTCACGGCAGAAATAGGCGGGGCGGTGGTACCTACCACCAGTAAAAATATACCACCAGTACCACCAATAAATATAATCATATATATATATATATTTATATTTATGTACGTTTATGTCTTGATTGCCACTGTGTCAATTTACTAGCATCATTACTGACATTGACATTATTTTGAAAAAAAATCCTGGCATTTCGGGCATTTTTAGATTTTCTTTTTAATAATGATAGATGACTGATGCCTCTCGCGCCAAAAGTCAAAGACAAATAATCAATCTTCTAAACGAGAACCAAACAATGGATGAATACCTCTTTCATAACAATAGAGTAATCTACAATCGTATATAGAGACTCACGATAATCCGGTGTAGTTCTTATGAACATAGCAGTTAGATTCAAAATCGACTGATTTTTTTAAAGGAGCGGCAAGTGGATAACTTCCATTCTGAAATAAAAGAAAAATAAACTTCTAAATCTGAACTGTTTTTTCTTATCGTGCTATGAATAAAGCTCCAAATCGCTTGATTGTTTAAGAATATTTTTAAATAAGACCACTATATGAGTATAAAATTATTATTTAAAAAAAAAACACTATTTTGTTTTTAGGTCGTTGGAAATAAGGTTCAAAAATGCTTAAATATTTTAAGAATTAGACGAAAAATGTCCCATTATAAATTCTGAAAAGCTACCTTCAGATTATCAGTCTAATAAGATTTATATTTTCTTAAATTGCATATATAGGGAAAAGTTTGTCGATTTGAATGTTCATTTATATCACTGTCGTGTGCAGTTCTCTAGAGTATCTGGATCCAAAAGTTCGTCTTTCGAATGTATCTTCGGCTGTCTCAAAGTGTCCGTAGCGTAGTCGCTCAAGAAAACTTAATAATAATCTAAACAACATGATTTAGCAAAATAATTTAACAACAAAGAAATCGACTTATTCAAAATCAAATGAGAAAATCGTCAATGTATGTCGAAGTAGGGATGATCGATATTCATCGATGTTGAATAAGCATTGATGTTTTACTATCGATATTTTGGTTTCGATAACATCGACACATCGTTGCTATGAGAATAAAATATCGAATTATCGAAACGTCCACATATCTATCAGGGCCATCTAGCGGTGGATGTACTTTCTAGCTAGTACGTCCCTAGATGACACTTATTAAGAGGGCTATTCGTGCTATTTATAATATGCACCCGAGGGAATCCTTGAGGGACAAGCTTAAGGAAATCAAAATTCTAACTTTAGCGTCCCAATACATTTTGGAAAATTTATTGTACGTGCGTAAAAACATTAAAGAATTCCCCAGAGTCTGCGATTTGCACAATGTGAACACTAGGAACAAACATAGGCTTGCGTTGCCGGCGCGGCGGCTCGAATTAAGGGAATAAGCAACTCTTTCAGGGGGCTGGGTGTACAACTTTTCAACAAGATCCCACTAAACGCTCAATTACTACCTGTTCATAGATTTAAGAAAACTGTCAAGGAACGCTTGTGCAACAAGGCATATTATAGAGTTAAGGATTATTTACTAGATGGCACTACGTGGGAATGAGACGTTCGCTCCTGGCCTTTTCATTTTTCATTATTATTAATTTAAAAAAAAAAATTGTATTTTTTGACTTGTTTTTTCGTTTATTGCAAATATTTTTACTTATTAAAAACAAAAAAATATTTTTTTTTGAGAAAAAACAAAAAAAAAGCCCGCTGAGTTTGTTTCGCCGGTTCTTCTCAGGACTGTGGCTTTTTTGGAACCGGTGGTAGAGTTAACATTGTTATTTATATTTTGACATTCAACAAGTGTGTCATACTGACATCAAAGTTGAAATAAATGATTTTGAATTTGAATTAGAATTAACGTAATCGAAGTAATTCGTACTGCATAAATGTGTGTGAAATTAAGAAAATAAAAGTTGTGAAGTGTAATTCAATGTGTGCATTGGAACTCAAAGAATACTAGCTCAGATTCTTTTAATGTTATTTAAAAACTAGCTTTTAATTAGATAACTGAATCATCAAAATTGGATAATTAAAAAAAAACTGAGGTATAAACAACATACGACAAAAATACAGTCAAATCGAGAATCCATTCTTTTATGAAGTGAACTAAAATAACTGTCGATGCTCACAGCCATTCTGCCGTACCGCGAGGACGCCAATATGCAGACCAGGGAGTTCCTCGCCAGGGTGGTGGACGTGCTCCTCGACTTCGTGCAAAAGGTCAACGACAGGAATGAAAAGGTAAGAGATGTCACGGTAACCTTGATATATTTGAACCTAGACTCAGGGGATTTGTCAAATGTGTGAAGGATATCCTATTGAACAACGGTTAGTTATCAATATTTCTAATTTCAATTGTGTTTCCAATAGCCAAAGCTATGCACATTAATAATAACTAGAGGTCCCGCAGTAGTCGAAATTCGACTATAATTAATTGGAATTGTAAGTTTGTACACTATTATGATTGTATTTTATACTTCTATAATCACAAATTTCGCCAAGACTATACTGTAAAAAATATTAACAAAGACAAACAATATTTAATCTATTCTCAATTTGACTCCTCCTCCGCCTTGTGCATTTCTTCTCTATATTCTCTATAAGTGTGGAAAATTTCATACTCCTCCGTCCGCGCAATTTTCGTAAAAAGGGATACAAAGTTTTTGCTTCACGTATTAATATATAGATATGGTTTTGCTGAGTGCACATACTATTTAGATTGCAATCCAGATTAGATCTAGGTAGTACTTGTACGATTTAGCTAATATATACTGTAACGATTGTAATTTGTTTTGTGCATCAATAAATTAAAAAAAAAGGGTGAAGTGGAACAAGAAATGCCATTGAAACTACGACTTTATGTTTCTTACGGTGTGACGTCATGCAGGTTCTGCTCTGAACTTCAGGTGTGCCGGCTAGTCCAGAGAATAAGCGTTAGCCCATAGACACAGCCCACTGAGTGTCTCGCCGGATCTTCTCAGTGGGTCGCGTTTCCGATCCGGTGGTAGATTCATTCGCGAAGCAGCTGCTCTTGAGCTGTTAGGTCCCTTTTGAGGCACTGAGGCAGCTGATAGCAAATCCCACCCCTCCTGGCTGAGCCTTTACTCGCCCACCTGTCCTGGTGAAACTGGAAAGACCTCTGGACCACCAGTATACATGCAATTGTTAATATAATACTAATTTCACTATTGGTGGTAGGACCTCTACTGAGTCCTACACTTTACACAACTAAAAATGGCAAAAAATGTGTTTTAACTAAATAAAAAAAATACTGTGTGGTTTAAGCCATGGTACAATCTAATGGTTTTTGTTTGACGCGCAATGTAATTCAATTAAAGATCGGCTGATGACCGGCATGAAAGGTGAGAGACCTAACTCGGACTTAGTCTCACATTGCGGGCTATTCAAACCTATACTAATATTATAAAGATGAAGAGTTTGTTTGTTTGAACGCGCTAATATCAGGAACTATGGTCCGATATCACTGTCAGATAGCTCATTAATTGAGGAAGGCTATAGGCTATATAACATCACGCTAAGGCCAATGCAAGCGGAGCATCATCAAAGAAATCGGTGAATATACATAGATAAAAATTTATGGTCGATTTGATAACTTCCTCTTTTGACGTCGGTTAAAAAGCGTGATTTTGGTACCTTAAAGAGCTCCTTAACGTTCTATTATTCAAAAATATTTTCACTTTCTACGTAAATGAAGAGGCGGGTAAAATTTAGCGTTACGCCAAAGTAACTATTCCACACGGACGAAGTCGCGGGCAAAAGCTAGTATGAGATATTTCTTTAACATTTAGTACAGTTGAGTTTGGTTTCTTTGGTCCTGTTAATTGTGCGACGTATTAACCGTAAACCGATTTTTTTTATTGCTTAGATGGGTGGACGAGCTCACAGCCCACCTGGTGTTAAGTGGTTACTGGAGCCCATAGACATCTACAACGTAAACGCGGCCACCCACCTTGAGATATAAGTTCTAAAATCTCAGTATAGTTACAACAGCTGCCCCACCCTTCAAACCGAAACGTATTACTACTTCACGGCAGAAATAGACAGGGCGGTGATACCTACCCGCGCGGACTCACAAGAGGTCCTACCACCAGTATAAATTGACTCATTTTCACCAGATCTTGGAGTTCAAGATGCCCGAAGAGATGCAGAAGCTCCTAGACTTAGAGCTGCACGATGAGCCTCTCCCTCTGAAGCAGCTCCTCGAAGACTGCAAGGCTACGCTCAAGTACCAAGTCAAAACCGGTAAGTGCTCTAAATTAGGTTCTTGAACTATGAAGGTATAAGAAGCGGTCGCGGCCTCGCATTTAAGAAGACTATGTGTCTATCTTATACTAATATTATAAAGCTGAAGAGTTTGTTTGTTTGAACGCGCTAATCTCAAGAACTACTGGTCCGATTTGAAAAATTATTTCAGTGTTAGATAGCCCATTTATCGAGGAAGGCTATAGGCTATATAACATCACGCTAAGACCAATACAAGCGGAGCATCAATAAAGAATGTTTCAGAATCGGGTTTTTTTCCCTCTGAGAGCTTCCGCTGCGTGCGCTGCGGAAACGGTTAAAGTTTCGCTAAAATAATGTATGACAGAATTGTTCCCTTTTAAAAGACCTAAAAAAAAGTCCGGGACATCATATGTCTATATGTTAAGGTTGGCTCACTGTAACGTTTTTTATGCTAACCAAATTTGTTCTAAAATAAAGCATTATTTGTTAATTATTCCAAGCGGACAAAGTCGCGGGCAAAAGCTAGTAGTGAAATAAATTATACAAAAAAAATTATTGAACCTTAAGTTTTACAGTCCACGGTCACCGTTTACAGTCAAACGGCCCGTAAACTCGTTTCCCCAAGCGTCCAACAGACAAAGATCATTTGATGCAGCCCAGTGTAAATATCTCGCAATCATTACACGCGATTACATGGAATAATTGAATTGTTTGGTTCGGTGTTTACCCCCGGCAGGAAACTAACGGATAAGGGTTCGAATTCTGCATCAGTGACAGCGATTTTTTATTTTTAAACACTTCACTATCCACAAGAATAAAACGTTTATAAAAATAAAATAAAAACTAGACAAAAAAAGTTCTATTCAAATCTGGAATGAGCATATTAAGACATCATATTATACTTGTGTGACAAACAATCTTTAGATTTGCAAAGCTTAAATTTTTTATTGCTTTTCTAGGCAGACGAGCATACAGCTCACCTGATGGTGAGTGGTATACTACAGCAGTGCTAGGGGCAGAGCCGAACCGTTGCCTACCGTACATACACTCAATTCAAATATACAAAATAACTCTTAAGAAGAGACTAAAACAGGATAGAGATAACACAAATATACATGAAGAAGGGTGGGGCAGCCGTTGTAACTATACTGAGACCTTAGAACTTATATCTCAAGGTGGGTGGCGCATTTACGTTGTGGATGTCTATGGGCTCCAGTAACCACTTAACACCAGGTGGGCTGTGAACTCGTCCACACATCTAAGCAATAAATAAAAAAACATTAGTAATCGTTGTTTAGTAAAAAGGATCACGAAATTTGAAAGCATTTTCCTTTTTCACAAAAATTTCATGTTTGAACATGAACTACTGTTGGTAGATTCAGTGGGGCCACTGCTCTTGCTATAGTAGACGTTAGTAAGTTCTCTCAAGCTGAACCTTGCAAGCTCATCAGTCGCGGTGAAGTCAGAATAGTATCCCAAGATTACTGGTAGATAGGTAGGCAAGAAAATACTACACTATATCGCGCATTGAAAAACAAAAAAACAAAATCAGACATCTCACATCAAAAAAGCACTTAACATCGGAACGGTTCACGAACACCTGACGTTTTCCGCGCACAATACAGACGAAGGGGCCGACAAACGATAAGTGTGCTCCGTCGAGCGTGTGATGTCAAAGAAATGCGCCGTAAAATTGACGCGATCCCCACACGGGGGCACCGCGAACTGCGCACCAGCCGCGACCTCTCTTGTAACTCTCCTATCCTCAATTGTGACATCCGTGTGCTTATTGCGAGTTTTTTAACGTTCTCTATAGCGTTTTTTTTTCCTACCTAAGCTGATAGCCTTGAGAGGCTATGTGAGCGGAACCTTAACTAGTAGGTGAGCTCACGGGGCTCAAACCTGACGACGATGCTAACACGAACCCTAGCAAGAGCCGTGCTTCGCAGAATCTACCACTGGATCGGAAACGCGACCCACTGAGAAGATCCGGCGAGAAACTCAGTGGGCTGTGCTGAGGGTTAATTTACTCGTCGAGGCCATCGTCGCGAGCGACGGGTTCGACGAGAACGATGACCGGTGCTTGAGGTACCTAAAAGCACCGTTAGTGGATCGGGAGGATCCGAAATGGCGTGCTTGGGGCGACGTCGACTGCTTTCCATTCTGTCCGCAGGATCGGGAATGTAGTTACCGGCGGCCACGATGAGAGGGTTCTCGTGTCGTGCCGCTTTATCGAAGTGGCGCATCGACGCCGACTGCAGATACTTACTGACTCGATAGCGTAAAAGTTAGCTCATATTTGTATGGGTTCGTTTGCGTACGTTTGCCGCTAGGTGTGCTGTTGCATACAAAATTGTGTTAACTTTTACGCTATCGAGAACGTAAAAAAACTCTCACTAAACTAAACACTTAAACATAAATGTCACTATAGCCTACTTAAACTATCAACTCAAAGTGTTTTCATTTAAGTGGGACAATTTACATGCTCTTTCCAATCAGCATAACTTTACCCCCCGGTTTGTAATCCAGTTACAACCTAGAGTAGGATAGGCGAGCGACTCACCGCCTGCCCATTACAAATGTCATCTTTTCGCATTAAAAGTGTACAATTTCCAAAAAATATTCGAAATTGAGTTAATATGCGGAATGATTTGGTATCATCAGTATTATTCTCATAAATACTGTCAAAAGGGTGTAGTTTAGTTTTTTTTTTTTTTAGTTCACCTATGTTTTGACTACTATTAACTAAATTAATACATAATTTTATCTTACTTTAAAGGACAGATGGTAAATAACATAACTGGTAAAAAATAAAAAATAATTATTGCAAAGATAATTAATATTAAAAATATCACATGTTAAACCTACTCTCCTGTAAAATTAGTAAGTTTTGAGATTATACAGTTTTAATGCGAGAAGAAGATGTGTGAAAGATAATGTATTATTATGTATGTAATACAATGAAATTCTATTTAATGGTAACTTAAAACTGATTAAGTGACACCTAATTTTATTTTGGTTGCCCTTATCGTATTTTTAAAAGGCTACAATAATGAGATAAGCATCATTTATGTCACGTCATGCGTATCTTATGCCTTTAAACGAGCAATTCTTGTATATTTATATATATATGTATACTAGCTGTCCCGGCAAACGTTGTGTTGCCTTAAATAAGATTTCTAAGAAAATTCTACTGTAGAAAAAAAACCTCATTTAACCACATAATACCTCATTATAAACAAAAAAATATATATCCAAAAAATTAAAATAAAAAATAAATGTTTGGGGTGGACAACCCTTTTCACTTAGGGGTATGAAAAATAGATAGTAGCTGATTCTCAGACCTACTGAACATACTATTGATACACAAATAAAACCAAAAAAACATGGCTGAAAAATGTATAGTATTGTATAGCTCTCAAATATATTAAGTGTATAATCTATGATGTATAGTGAGTAAGACAGGAGACTTTTAGGCGGGAACGCGAGGAGTGAAGTTGTGTGATTTGTTTTATTTTGTCTATTTAGTGTTTCTTCGGGGTTAAATGTGTAATAATGGTGGTTTATTAACTGTCTATTATCTGTGAAAGTGCACAAATGTGGGAAAATGAAACAAAGCCGCTGGACGTAACTTTTCGGGATCTTCCAAAAAGTCCACTGAAAAAGTCTTAGTAAATGACCACCATTTTACTAAGATTATATTTCATCCCATATCATCTCAATTCATTTTATTTAATTTCAACCCAGTTGATTAGTGTCTCAAATTAATCATCTTCATTTCATTTCACTCCATAATATCATTTTTCATAAAAATATGAATAATATATAAATTAAAATAAGACATGATTTAAAGGTCTCAGTTATCAGGTAAGGTAAAATCTCTTAAAAAGAAAAAGTAAGCCAGGAGACCGGCTTCGTCCTCATCCCTACTACATGATGTTTGCTGGATGAGTGGTGACTCCTGGCGGGGATAGCTGATCGATTGATAGTTGATCAGTAGTCGACCGGGGGGGGGGGGGGGAGATCAAATTCAATTTAAAAAAAATCATTATTAAAGGAACTTGAAATTATAAACTCTGAATAAGAATTTATCGTACTACAATTATAATATTTGATTGCCATCTTGCAACCTTATTGCGGATTTGTGCATAGAATAAAAAAAATATTAATCAGGATGGAAAAATAGGGGTTGATCGTATAAGAGTGAAAATTGACAGTAATATGATTTTTTTTTATTTTAAGTAATGACAAAACAAAATAAAAAACTTGACAAAAAAATTAAAGTTTATAATTAACAAATAAAAAAAGGGGTTGATCATAGAGGGATGAAAAATTGAGAGTAACATCAGATTTTTTATTTTAATTCATGACAAAATAAAAATAANATAAAATTTAGTATACAGGGGATTTCGGGGGCGATAAATCGATCTAGCTACGATTTATTTTCAGAAAATGTTGTTTTATTCGTGTTTTCAATAATCAACTCTTCCCGACATCTATTGGCGAATAATAATACTATTTTTCTTAATTGAGGGCAACTAACCGCTTTAAAGACACAACAAGATGGCGTTATCAAAAAAAAACGAGCTAAGCTCGGTCATCATCTAGTATTTATAAAAGTCGGTTAGTGCTCCCGTGAAGTTTGGTAGCGATCGGACTATAGTCTTAGTAGATTTGCGAAACAACTACCCTTGAGGTGTTAGCAAATCCCACCCCTCCTGGCTGAGTCCGTGCTCGCCCACCTGTCCTAGTGGAAATGAAAAGGCCTCCGGGCCATCAATAATCCTTCCTTCACAAAAAAAACTAAATTCCTATCAAGATCGGCCAATAGATCAGGTCTTAATAGTTACGTAATATATTACAAACCTAGTAATTTATAAATAAGGGTAAAAAGTACCCTTTCTTCTTAATTCTTAACGATCAAATTAACTAGTACGGCCTTAACGCTGGCTTAAGGTCATGTGGGTTTTGAGCCGGTTGAGAATGCGACTTATGGATGCTGCTTATTCAATATTTCCGATTAATAATATTCGACAATGATGTCACACTATCGAATGCTCGGTGCTTTCGTCTTAGTTGGCTTACAAAAGGCCCCTCTGACTATAAAACAAGCCGGGTATGGTGTCGGAATCCCTTTTGATTTACAAGAACCTGTCTGACCGTAATATGGCGCAAATCATTGGATTAAGGCGCCCTCGTTAGGGTGACCACGACTTCAGAATAATCGGATACGGGGAGGACTATATTATATATTACTAGCTTTTGCCCGCGACTCCGTCCGCGTGGAATAATTACTTTGGCATAACGCTAAATTTTACGCCCCCACTTAATTTACGTAGAAAGTGAAAATATTGTTGAATTATAGAATGTTAAGGAGCTATTTAAACCCCTATTTTGAAACATTCTTTATTGGTGCTCCACTTGTATTGGTCTTACCGTGATGTTATATAGCCTTTCTCATTAAATGGGCTATCTAACACTGAAAGTGAAAGAAATAATTTTTCATTTTTTTTATTGCTTAAATGGGTGGACGAGCTCACAGCCCACATAGTTGTTAAGTGGTTACTGGAGCCCATAGACATCTACAACGTAAATGTGCCACCCACCTTGAGATATAAGTTCTAAAGTCTCAGTATAGTTACAACGGCTGCCCCACTCTTCGAACCGAAACGCATAACTGCTTCACGGCAGAAATAGGCAGGATAGTGGTACCTACCCGCGCGGACTCACAAAAGATCCTACCACCAGTAAAAATATATATACTACCAGCAATTTGAACTGTAACCTTTTAAAATGTCCACGAAAACTTTAAAATCAAGGAGTCCGTACTCTTCCAGAAGCCCGTGCTATTCAATGCGGCATTAACATACTTTGATAGATCATCCCCCTCCTATCAGAAGGTTATGGATTGATTATATAGACTCCATTGAAAACAGGGGATTTGTGGAGAAAATTGTTTTTATATGGTATGTTCGCGAGCCTAATCTGACCACGCAGTCTTCGTTCGAGTCTCTTTCGAAAGGCAAATCAGCCTATATGGACATCGAAACGTCAATGCCGCCAGCTTTGAGGCTTGAGGTTAAAGCCTCAATTGGATCCGTATCTCTACGCGGCTGGAGGAAATGTTACACATACCCCTCAATACCGAAACAATATTAAAAAAAAGGGTGCGTGTACTTATGTTCGCGCGTAAGAAGTTATATTTTATTTTTATTAAATTTATTTCTTTTTTTTAAATATTAAATAATTAATAATAAATATTTAACGTTAATAATTTAATAATATTTAGTATGAATTATATTAAATAATAATTTTGTCATTTATATGACTAAATAATACATACGGATGGTTAACCTCAATTGTATTGGAGCACTTAGGAAGGTTGATGAGCACAGTTTTTTCACAAATATTTTCTAATATTAATTAGTATTGATTTAAATATTCAATTTAAATCACTTCTGAGCAACTTAGTGGGCAACTTCACTCTGTTAATTTTGTGTCACGGTGCGCGCGCATCGTGAAGTTTCACTCTCATCATTTTTTCATAACGCGCCTAAAGAAGTATAACTTCAAAAATGCAGCCTAAAGCACTCCCGCATTTTTTTTATTGCCCATGTAGGTAGACGAGCATACGGCCCACCTGATGGTGAGTGGTTACCGTCGCCCATGGACTTCAGCAATACCAGGGGCAGAGTCAAGCCGCTGCCTACCGTCACTGTATTGTGTTTATATAAACCAATTTATTATTACTAAAAACGCGTCAAAACAAATTTGGCTTTAGTAGTGCAAACGCATATAATTTGTCCAGTTCTTTTAATTTTTTATTTCTATTAACTCAGTATCAATCACAGTTTCTTTTTTTTAAAGAGCTTCTGGTCTCGCCCCGTATTAGGACACGCAGAATGATGCTTTCTACCCGCGTCGGCCCAAAATAAATCCTGCTATTAATTGAATTACACAAAATTGATAAATATTGTAGAGGTTCCTATTCTACCTAGGAGGTCGGGTTACACCTGTAAATTACTTGATGATTACTTGGCATGTGTTGGATTTTAAAGGCAGTAAACACGTCCCAAGTACATTTTTCCCATTTGTATTTCTCTAGTAATATTCGTCTGTGGTATTTAGACCTCTAAATAATCGCCCTGTGACCGTCTTCATCGAATTCTTCAATTACAACGAAGAGATCAAACAGCGAAGTAACCCATAGACACAGCCCAATGAGTTTCTCGCCGAATCTCCTCCGTGGGTTGCGATTCCGGTGTGGTGGTAGACTCTGCAAAGCACTGCTCATGCTAGGACCAGTGTTAGGAAAATCTGTCAGGTTGAGCCCGTGAGGTCACCTATCGGACCGCGAATATTTGGAGTAGCCCATTA
The DNA here is from genome assembly GCF_003987935.1 of Bombyx mandarina. The sequence continues at coordinate 341,627 of NW_021011481.1, forward strand.
GGCTACCAACCATTAGGTAGGGATAGAAAATACCCAGCTTGATATGAAGACACAGAGTTTTATCTTTGGCAAAATATGTGACATTGGATTCCTTCATATGATCATACTAGCTGTACCCGTCCACTTCGCTGGGCATTTAAAATTAACATTATTATTTCTCACAAAGATTCTCATCATTAACGTCCCCGCAACTGGTGTAGGAAGTCCAACACTCATATAAATATTAGCCTATACATTAAGTACATGTATTGTCTACATGGATACCAAGTCAATCGGATGCACGGTTCAGTAGTTATAACGGAACATCCGTAAAAACCACTGTAGATTTATATATTAGTATAGATTATGGCTCGTTTTTTCTGGGATACTATTCTTCTAAGTACGTATCTATCGACTGTTCCGACAAACAAATATCTTTCACGCTAAATAAACAGACATAATTACCAAACAAACACCCGCACTATCGAAGTTACTGACCGATGTTCCTCACGTCTCATATAAAATTGAATTTAGGTCCCAATCAAATGTTGAATGGGTGAATCAAGGGCGTTTGAGGCTTGGGACAGCGACGTTGATTTAGTATGACGCAATCTAATAATATAAATTGTGCAATTGTGGCAAGCTTTATACGTTGGCGGTGTGTATCGAAGTGTCGTAATTCTGGACAAAATTTTTGCCACAGCACCGTCAACTTAGACAAATCTGGTTAAATCTCAGGGGGAAATTGGTAAGTTTTAAATTAAATTTTATTGACTATCCTCCTTGCGTCGATAATCCTGAATGCTGAGGGTCGTGCTTTTGGAAGAGATTCTGGAGAGTTCTTCGAGGCTGCTGAAGCATTTGGGTCCGGCTTATTAACCGCCGCCAGACATTCGGCGTTGACTGTTTTACGGTGGAAAGGTCTCTCCATTGTCTATGATCACCTTAATATATTTAATTAACATGTTCCCTGCAGTATGAGGTCAGATTGACCCACATTGATTCCATATTGAACTTTCATGTGATGGATGGAGCTCATTCGGTTTCTGCGAGTCCTAGAAATAAATTGAAACTAATTTATAGCTTAATAAATCCGAGATTAAACAGTAAAATCACTTGTAATTGTAGGTAGGACCTCTTGTGAGCTCGCATCGGTAGGTACCACCACCCTGCCTATTTCTGCCGTGAAGCAGTGATGCGTTTCGGTTTGAAAGATGGGGTAGCCGTTGTAACTATACTTGAGACCTTAGAACTTATATCTCAAGGTGGGTGTGGCATTTACGTTGTATATGTCTATGGGCTCCAGTAACCACTCAATACCAGGTGGTCTGTAAGCTCATCCACCCATCTTAGCAATAAAAAATGCATAGATTAGAAGATACGTTGCAAAAAATTGCGAATTAAAAAATGACTTCATACTTTTAAACCTATTCAGCTTTCTATTACGCTCTACCCTCAAATATCTATAATCCCTTTATTAAGGGTGCACCTGATTCGTCCGTCATTAATCGCAGCCCATCTGTGTGCCGTGAGGGATTGCTCCACAATCCCTTCTGACGTATTGCAGGGTACTACTGCACTGACTTGCGCTAATAGCAGGGTGAGTTTGAATAGAGCTCGACTTGCACAGGGGCGATATTACGACTGTGTGGGTACACTTGATGCATTCGTTGTTTGAAAAAGTTATTTTTAATTATCATCTACCCACCTGTGATTCACGGAATGGACGAAAATTGCGCGGACGGAGGAGTATGAAATTTTCCACACTTATAGAGAATATAGAGAAGAAGCGCACAATGATAATATTTTTTTTAAATAATGCATAAAAGATATATTAAATCAATAAAGAAAACAATACACACACTACATACCATGTATTTGACGCACACACGCATGCATACTATTTATTTATTGTCAAACTTTTGTTCTTGACGTCTGTTGTCAAATTGAGAATAGATTAAATATTGTTTGTCTTTGTTAATATTTTTTATAGTGTGGTCTTGGCGAAATTTATGATTATAGAAGTATAAAATACAATCATAATAGTGTACAAACTTACAATTCCAATTAATTATAGTCGAATTTCGACTACTGCGGGACCTCTAGTAAAATTGAAATCTTCGTGGCAATAATAGGCTGGCAATAATAGGCTATTATTCGTGGCGATCTGTAAAATTCCCCACCACTCCTGAATGTGGGGCTAAGGTTGTGGCTAGGAAACTAAGCGAGCGTAATAATACGATCTTTGGAAGAAAATAAATCTCTGTCTCCCTGTTTTAGCCAATTTTAACATTTAATAACCAATAGCGGATGTAATACCACGGATCAGTGCGTCATCAGACGACTTCCGGTCACCGGATGACGCTAGGAATCAATGTATAAACTCATCTCTGGTTTCCGTGAAACGATATCTTCATTCCTTTTAATGTTTGGAAAAGAGAAACGGAAATTCGTCTTTATATATTACTAGAGGTCCCGCAGTAGTCGAAATTCGACTATAATTAATTGGAATTGTAAGTTTGTACACTATTATGATTGTATTTTATTCTTCTATAATCACAAATTTCGCCAAGACTACACTATAAAAAATATTAACAAAGACAAACAATATTTAATCTCAATTTGACCACAAACGTCAAGAACAAAAGTTTGACAATAAATAGCATGCATGCGTGTGTGCGTCAAATACATGGTATGTAGTGTGTGTAATGTTTTCTTTATTGATTTAATGTATCTTTTATGCATTATTTTAAAAAAATATTAGCATTGTGCACTTCTTCTCTATATTATCTATAAGTGCGGAAAATTTAATACTCCTCCGTCCGCGCAATTTTCGTAAAAAGGGATACAAGTTTTTACTTCACGTATTAATATATAGAGATATATTTTCTGTTTTTACTGACGGATGGATACAGATAAAATAGTTTTCTTGTTTATTTATTCTCATCTTTATCACATCAAGCTTTCTTAAAATTATTATAGGAATATTTTAGCGTTTATATGATCGACAAGCAAAACAACCCTCCTGTGGTAAGTGATAATAGAAAAAGACCATTCCATCCGCCGGGTGACATTGTCCCACTCTATCGACCACTTTCTTATCAGTCTACACTTGATGTTTCCGCGGAAGTCACTCCCCTATTTCCCTCCGATAAGCTCTCCCTGGAGAGTGCTATCTGTTTGACACCCTCCCGGTTTTTATCAGGCGCGTGTTTATTTTTTTATGATCAATGTTCCTTTGATACGAACACTCGATGCCTCTTTGCTGTTTTAGAGCGTACGTATCGTATGCTTAGGAAGCTGCTTTTCCATGAAGCTAGCATTCCAATGCTTAACTGCTAACTTCTGCTCATAGTCGACCACATGTCTAAACTAGCTTTGTGGAGAGTACTCAATGGTAAACAACGGCTTGGCAATGCCTCCGACGTCTGTGAGCGATGGTAACCACCCACCATAAGGCCGTTTGATCATTTGCCCACAAGAACAATAAAGAAAAGCTACGTGAATTGTACTACTTTTCCTACTAAATGCTAAAAAAGTTGGAGGTTTTTTAAAACAACTTTTTAATTCATAAAAAATAGTATTCTTATCCAAAAACGTTAGACGGTCAATCAATTCTTTGTTTAATGTTTTCAAAGGTCTTTTGAGATACAGATTTTCTCAATTCATGGCCAGATATACCGTGATTTCGTTACGTAAAAGATGTAGATGCAAAATGATTAAGACATACCTCCTGAATGGTGTTAGGACCTCTTGTGTGTCCGCACGGGTAGGTACCACCACCCTGCCTATTTCTGCGTTGAAGCAGTAATGCGTTTCGGTTTGAAGGGCGGGGCAGCCGTTGTAACTATACTTGAGACCTTAGAACTTATATCTCAAGGTGGGTGGCGTATTTACATTGTAGATGTCTATGGGCTCCAGTAACCACTTAACACCAGGTGGGCTGTAAGCTCGTCCACCCACATAAGCAATAAAAAAAATGAATGCAAGTGTTAATTCATTTTAATTTAAATAAAAACAAGTCAAACACGTATTCAATGATAGTTAATCCCAAGCGGGGGTCCGATGCACCCCTGCAGTCCCCGGGGGCGGTTTATCGCGCGCCGCCCTTGAGGGTTGTGTCAATAGAATTAAATCGATGTTTGGTTAGAGAATACAATTTTGATTAGCATATTTTATAACTGAGTTCAGAAAATAGAGATTCGGGGTTCGTGTCGTGAAGTGGGAATGAGTTACTCGCTCCAGGCATTTCAATAATGCAATAATTGTAACGTGATAATACTCATTGTAAAAATGAATATTTAAAAAAAAAATCTAATATTAAAAAAAAAAGACATGCCCGCTGAGTTTCTCGCCAGTTCTTCTCGGGACGGAGGCTAGTTCTTGTGAATTGGCGGTAGTTCTTTTGACGTTCAACAAGTATGTACTTTCATTTATGTTGAATAATTTTTTTTTGATTTGATTTGATTTAAAATACGATTTTATTACAGATAGCGGCCAGCTCCGGCTCCGCTCGGGTCTTTAACCAAAAATTCAACGATATTTAATTTTGACGTTGTTTTATTTTTTTAAACAAAATAACACTTATTGCGTCATAACTATAATAGTTAGACATATGCTGTCGCGATACTTTTTGTAATCAGTAATGTGTTCTACAAAGTCGTAGTACATTATTTTATTTTATCATCAATAGTTTTCGCAGGGCACGCGATGTAAAGAATATTTTAGGTAATTTTTTTACACCTTGGGTTACATTATTGGAGTTTTAGTAAGGATCCCTAATTTTTTTCAAAACAGACTATAGCCTATGTCACTCGGGAATAGTGTAGCTTCCAAACAGTGAAATAATTTTTCAAATAGGTTCAGTAGTTTCGGAGCCTGTTCAATACAAACAAACAAACAAATATTTCCTCTTTATAATATTATAGCATAGAAGTATAGATGAAAAAAACCATAGTTTTGATACGGCTGTCACTATGGTTCAGAACCCTCAGACACAGCCCACTGAGCTTCACGCCGGATCTTCTCAGTGGGTCGCGTTTCCGATCCGGTGGTAGACTCTGCGAAGCACTGCTCTTGCTAGGGTCAGTGTTAGCAATGTCCTGTAATTGGAGCCTCATGAGCTCACCTATTCGCCCGGCTACCCTGGCGTAACTCCCTAGGAACCAGCTTGGGTAGTAAAAATAGATGTGTGGTATCGTGGGACACCGGATAGGAGTGAAGTTATTTAATATAAATAAATTATTATTTATTATTTATAAAGAAAATAATTATTCGGGTATACATTTTTTATTATGATTTTTTTATTGACAAAAAAAAAAAACTACATTACAAAATTATCAACTTTATTTTATTCACAATGATTTATAAAAATATATATAATAATAATATACAAAGAAACAGCTATTTATATGAATAATAATAATAACCGTCGTCACGTAGACTATACATTAGACACTGTATAGCCATAATACTAAGACTATACATAAATAATAAAAATCTTACGTTACGGACGTTTTTTCCCGGTTACGGTACCCCTCCGCATCGTCCCATAAAAAATAATCGTTCAGATGATTTTCCTAGTCTTCCTGGTGTCAGTAAAGTATATGAAACGTCTGAAATGAAATAATCTTGTGTACTGTGAATATCAGCGTTGCAGCATGTCCTAAATGACTGTGACTTCCTCAGGGCATCCTCACTTCTTCAACCAGCTGTCGTGCGGCCTGGACGTGATATCTCTGGCCGGGGAGTGGCTGACGGCTGCTGCAAACACCAACATGTTCACGTACGAGATAGCCCCGGTCTTCATCTTGATGGAAAACATTGTGTTGGAGAAGATGCGCAACATGATCGGGTGGAAGACTGGCGATTCTATACTGGCACCTGGTGAGTTTTCATCGTGCACTGCTGACTTTAAAACCAAGAGAGATAATTGATAATATATGTAGGAACGGAATGGAGCGATATGGATGAATGACAGATGTGGAGCATGACTGAGTGAGAGAGATAGGAGATGTCGTGTTAGGAAGTAAGAAAGACGGTGAATTAATACAGAACGCCTAGTTTTATTTTCATAAGCAACAGGAAGAAATTGGGGCCAGAAAGTTCTTGAATGGCGACCGCGTACCGGAAGACGTAGCGTGGGTAGGCCTCCCACAAGATGGGCCAACGATCTATCGAGGTTTGCGGGAATCCGCTGGATGCAGGCAGCGCAGGACCGGTCTTTGTGGCGAGGCTTGGGGGAGGCCTATATCCAGCAGTGGATGTCTGTGGGCTGATAAGAAGAAGCAACAGGAGAGTAGTTCCTGGACGCGACGACGCGCAGACGCAGTGTAACCCGGAAGGCGAAAGACGTTTGTATTTGAGTTACTTATAATAAGACGAAATGAAGCATCAAGTTTTTGTAAAGTGATCAACCGTTTCACTGGCCTAATTAAAAAACCCCACATATATTTCTATGGTTCTTTCAACAGGCGGCTCTGTGTCCAATCTCTACGCTTTCCTGGCTGCTCGTCACCACAAGTTCCCGCAGTACAAAGAGAAGGGTCTCACCAGCATCCCTGGGCACCTAGTAATGTTTACTTCGGACCAGGTAGCCGATCGGTTATAAATTTTATTCAGGGCTCTCCGCCCCGACTATCTGTTAAATAAAATCTTAGCTGTTAATCATCTTATCTGTTTTTAGTTCAACTATCCCTAAGTGGTTATAGGGCAAACGCGACGTGAATACATGTTTTGAGGTACGGGGCCGAAATCTTTTTTTTTATGGCTTAGATGGGTGGACGACACAGCCCACCTGGTGTGAAGTGGTTACTGAAGCCCATAGACATCTACGACGTAAATGCGCCGCCCACCTTGAGACATAAGTTCTAAGGTCTCAATGTAGTTACAAAGGGTGCCCTACCCTTCAAACCGAAACGCATTACTGCTTCACGACAGAAATAGGCAGGGGTGGTGGTACCTACCCGTGCGGACTCACAAGAGGTCCTACCACCAGTAATTGCGCAAATCATAATTTTGCGGGTTTCATTTTTATTACACGATGTTATTCCTTCACCGTGGAAATCAATCGTGAACATTTGTTGAGTACGTATTTCATTAGAAAAATTGGTACCCGCCTGAGGGATTTGAACACTGGCGCATCGCTCAACACGAATGCGCCGGACGTCTTATCCGTTAGGCCACGACGACTTAAAGGTTTTTCAATATCACCTATATACCTAGACCTATATCAATATAACCTAAAAGTCCTAAAACGACTGTTTTAGGTTATATTGACGAAATTAGTTTGGACTACGTAAATATGTGAGGTATTGTATATTACACTGTCACTAACCACTCTAGTCATTAAATATATTCAATTTCCTAACTCAGCATACTTCAATCAGTTAACAACTGCTCAATTCATATCATACCCTGTGCCTATGCTAGCGCCATTCTGGAGGATTTTTGAGCTGTTATTTAGTGCTGAAAGTGGGACACTTATTCAAGGTTCTCCTTACCTCTACCCTCCATAGCTTTCTCTCACTCACACCTTAACGCTCCGTTCCACACTCTGTTCATACGTTCCGTTCTTACCAATCCTACATTAATCTACAGCGCCACTGAATGAAGTCTTCTATTTTAGTGTCACTACTCTGTGAAGTCCTGCGCTTCGGTCTGCGGCCTGGGCACAGACTACTGTGTGTGCGTGCCTTCGGACGAACGCGGTAGGATGATACCTGCCCAGCTGGAGCGCCTTGTCCGCTACCACAAGGACAAGGGCCACGTGAGTAGAACGTCTCATAGATAACTGCCGTTGTCAATGTGACAAATGTTTTCATAAAGCTGTTTGGGAGAACTAGCAGCTCTAGATGACTTAAACAAAAACATTTACTGGCGGTAGGACCTTCTGTGAGTCCGCACCGGGTAGGTACCACCACCCTGCCTATTTCTGCAGTGAAGCAGTAATGCGTTTCGGTTTGAAGGGTGGGGCAGCCATTGTAACTATACTGAGACCTTAGAACTTATATCTCAAGGTGGGTAGCGCATTTAGGTTGTAGATGTCTCTGAGCTTCAGTAACCACTTAACGCTATGTGGGCTGTGAGCTCATCCACCCATAAAAGCAATAAAAAAAAATGTTAGAGACTTTTACTGTTAGCGATATTGACAGTTCGCAAGACTAGTTGGGCGTATATTTATAGCTCATGACTCAACATTGTGTCGGCTGCGAGAACGTAAGGAAATGAAGGTTAGAGTGTGTTAGATCCTTCGGGAGACGGTTGAACAGCCATTTTAATAGCGCCTGTACAACAAAATCCTACAGGATGTTCAGAACCTACATATACATAGGTTTAAGAAAACTATTAAAGAACATCTGTGCAATAAAGCTTACTATAAAGTCAATGATTATCTAGAAGATTGCACAAAGTGGGAATGAGTTGCTCGCTCCGGGAATTTCAATATTGCAATAATTGTTACGTTATAATACTCATTGTAAAAATGAATATTTAAAAAAATAATCTAATATTTAAAAAAAAAGACATGCCCGCTGAGTTTCTTGCCAGTTCTTCTCAGGACGGAGGCTAGTTCTTGTGAATTGGCGGTAGTTCTTTTTGATGTTCAATAAGTATGTATGTACTTTCATTTATGTTGAATATTTTTTTTTATTTGATTCGATTTGATTTAATTCCTCTGGCAACATCATACTATTAAATTATTAAAATCTGCACACTTCAATCTGTTCACAACTCACACATTCGTACTATACCACTTGCTACGTTACGCAGCGCTATTTCGGTGGATTTTTATGTTGCTGCGCACTGTCGAAGACTTTTTCAATTTGTCTCCTGTATGTGACAGCTCTCCTTGCCTCTACCCTTCAATGGTTTATATAACATGCAGTTCTAAAGTTGACCGCACATCACAATTGTTACGTACATAAAATATATAATAATATAAAAAAACACTTTTTATCTACTTATGCAATTATAATTAGACAATAATAATTTAATACAAAAACAATAATAAAATAAGACCACGCTATATTTATAAACATTAACAAAAGCAAAACATTAACTGTCCCCTTCACACTCATAAGCTAGACCGCGCGAGACAGAGATGGGCAGACTTTTCATGATGAGCATGTAGGGCGACGTCACGCCGCGCGCTTATTCACAAACACTACACAAGCGCAACGTGTGAATGTGTTGAACGCGAGCTACATGGTAGGCGGAGTGAGGGGTATTAGGTTTTATTTTCGTTACGGAATTTCTTGATTCGGTCGCCGCGCTCAAAGTCCGCGATAAAAGCTATGCAATAGCTTAAACATATTATGTGTGTTGTGATAAATAAGACAAAAGGGCCATAACGTACCTTATGCAATACTTTGTACATTTAATAACCAAAATCTTTCCTCGGTACAAACCGATTTTTGCAACGTACGAATTGCCTGCTAAACTTTTCCCTGCAATCTGACCTTACCGTTTTCGAATATAAATCATGCCATCTTGTTCTTTGTCAAGATATAGAAAATGTTGCGAAAATCTCGAAGAGTAAGGCCATCTATCGCCGAATAGTCGAACGAATATCGAAGGATCTAGTAGCACCTAGAACGCTCGAGAAGTACAATGCCATCGATTGTCACATAGCGGAAACATAATACTAGAAATGTGTGGAATATTCTCGATAATTTTAGGGATGTCATATCGGCTATAAAAGCGTTACAGAGATGGCACGCAGTCAGTCAGTAATCGGAACTACTCGAAGCGAAACAGCAAAGGGATCACCTGAAGCGAAGCGGAAGAAGCAAATTGAGAGTTTTAAAGAATTTGTTGAGTGCTTTAAGTGTTCTAAGTGTTGAATACGTGTTGAATACAGTTTTAAGTTGTACTCCGGTAGAATTTTTATTCATCTCGAACCCCAGCGCGTAACGTTATGAAATGCAATGTGATAGCAATTAATTAAATGAATATGTGCCAAATCGTTGAGTGTCGGTTCGCTTCTGGCAGGTCCCATTCTTCGTGAACGCCACTTCGGGGACAACGGTGCTCGGTGCCTTCGACCCACTCAGCGAGATTGCCGACATCTGTGAGAAGTATGACATGTGGATGCACGTGGATGTGAGTTCCAAAAACCTGCCCACTGAGTTTCTCGCCGGATCTCCTCAGTGGGTCGCGTTTCCGATCCGATGGTAGATTCTGTGAAGCACGGCTCTTGCTAGGGTCAGTGTTAGCAACGTCATCAGGTTTGAGGCCGGAGAGCTCACCTACACGCTAGGGTAACGCTGATATAACCTCTCAAGGCTTTCAGCATAGGTAGAAAAAAAAACAAATACCTAGGCAAGATGTATCTTATTCTTTTTTGATGGCGAACAGATTGAGTTCTCATCGTTCTGCCGATTTCTGCCCCAAAGAAGTCATGAGGTTCATTTTAAATGGTAAGAGAGTCATCTTGAGCGTGTGACAGCATTAGGTTGTGCTGGTTGGTTGTGAACCGGGTCACGCTTCACTGGAACTGCCGCTGAGTGTACTCAACTCCTGGCGTGTCACCTGGCGTCTGCTAGTGGAAAAGAAACTTACCCTGAAGTGCCAGCAACTGAATTAAAATTCGTCGCCATCGGACTAAGGGCTTAGGAACGCATAAAGGACCACATGCAGAATTTGGGTTTTTTAAAATAAATATATAGATTATTGTGTGAATTGTCGATTTTTGAAATAGTTTACCACAGTTGAACTCTTCCAATATATACCTTTCGAGTCTATTAATAGATTTAAAATTTAGGGCTAATCCAAAATTTTCAATGATTTGTTCAGAAAATTCAATGTTTCCCAGGCTGCTTGGGGCGGAGGCCTGCTGTTCTCGAAGAAATACCGTCACCCTCGGCTAACCGGCATCGAGAGGTGAGTCTGAGATGACATCTCTGAGTCAAACTATGTGTTAAGTTACTATTCGTGATGTTAAGTTTAACCCAGTAAGTTTCTCGCTGGATTTTTTAAATTTTTTTTATTTCCCTAGTAGGCAGACGAGCATACGGCCCACCTGATGCTGAGTGGTTACCGTTGCCCATGGACTTCAGCAATGCCAGGGGCAGAGCCAAGCCGCCGCCTACCGCTTAATACTCTCCACAAGCCTCTTTTAAAGAAGGACATGTCATAGCGCTCGGGAAACACCGTGGAGGGGATCTCATTCCATAGCCGGATGGTACGTGGCAAATCCTCTGTGGATCCTCTTAGTAGGTCGCGAATTCCGCTGACAACTACCTATTTTTTAAATAAATATATATCTATCAGATGTTCACAAACATCTTCGCTGTAAGATGAACATTAAATGACAAAATCAAAACATGCTCAACAAAACTGTGTTATGGGTACCGGAAACTGACAAACATACATACGTTTAAATATATACATATATAGATAATAAACACCCTGACAAAGAGCAAAAAAAACTGTTCATCACACAATGTTTGCCCGATGTGGGAGTCGAACCCATGATCCTTGGCGCAAAAGTTAGGAGCGTTGCTACTCTATCATCGAGTCAGTTTAATGCTTTTGTCCAGACAATTTATGAAAAGGTTTTATTACTTGTTTCAAGAATTCAAACTTTATTTTAGTTATTTGGGACCTAAATCATTTTTTTTATGGCTTAGATGGGTGTTAAGGGGTTGCTGGAACCCATAGACATTTACGACGTAAATGTGCCACCCACCTTGAGATATAAGTTCTAAGGTCTCAAGTATAGTTACAACGGCTGCCCCACCCTTCAAACCGAAACGCATTACTGCTTCACGGCAGAAATAGGCGAGGTGGTGGTACCCATCCGCGCAGACTCACGAGAGGTCCTACCACCAGTAATTACGCAAATTACAATTTTGCGGGTTTCATTTTTATTATACGATGTTATTCCTTCACCGTGGAAGTCAATCGTGAACATTTGTTAAGTACGTATTTCATTAGATAAATTGGTACCCGCCTCAGATTCGAACACCGGTGCATCGCTCAACACGAATGCACCGGACGTCTTATCCGTTAGGCCACGACGACTTCATATATAGTTACAGTTAGAGTCGACTATTATCAAAGCCGGCAATGTGACTTTTGGACAATTATTGGTAAATCAGAAAAACGAATTATTGACTTTGTATTCCATTGGCAGTCACAAAACTCTTCTGAACGACATCTTAGATAAATAACAGGTTAACTATTAACCTTTATTTAATGCAGGTTTTGAACCGTATTCTTTGAAGGAGACGATTATATTCAAANACATAGTAAAAAAAAAAAAAATTATAGTATTTGTAAAAAAAAAAAAAAATGTAATTGTCTGAATAAAGGCTTTATTATTATTATTATTAATACTAATTTAAAAAAAATCTAATATTAAAAAAAAATACATGCCCGCTGAGTTTCTCGCCAGTTCTTCTCAGGACGGAGGCTAGTTCTTGTGAATTGGCGGTAGTTCTTTTGACGTTCAACAAGTATGTACTTTCATTTATGTTGAATAATTTTTTTTTGATTTGTTTTGATTTAAAATACGATTTTATTACAGATAGCGGACCACTCCGGCTCCGCTCGGGTCTTTAACAAAAATTTCAACGATATTTAATTTTGACGTTGTTTTATTTTTTAAAATAAAAGAACACTTATTGCGTCATAACTATAATAGTTAGACATATGCTGTCGCGACACTTTTTGTAAATAATAATGTGTTCTACAAAGTCGTAGTACATTATTTTATTTTATCATCAATAGCTTTCGCAGGGCACGCGATGTAAAGAATACCTATTTTAGGTAATTTTTTTACACCTTGGGTTACATTATTGGAGTTTTAGTAAGGATCCCTAAATTTTTTTCAAAACAGACTATAGCCTATGTCACTCGGGAATAGTGTAGCTTTCAAGCAGTGAAAGAATTTTTCAAATAGGTTCAGTAGTTTCGGAGCCTATTCAATACAAACAAACAAACAAATCTTTCCTCTTTATAATACTAGCATAGAAGTATAGATGTAAAAACAATCGTTTTGATACGGCTGTTACTATGGTTCAGAATCCTCAGACACAGCCCACTGAGTTTCTCGCCGGATCTTCTCAGTGGGTCGCGTTTCCGATCCGGTGGTAGATTCTGCGAAGCACTGCTCTTGCTAGGGTCAGTGTTAGCAACGTTCTCTAATTGGAGCCTCATGAGCTCACCTATTCGCCCGGTTATCCTGGCGTAACTCCCTAGGAACCAGCTTGGGTAGTAAAAATAGATGTGTGGTGTCGTGGGACACCGGATAGGAAGGAAGTTCCTTATTATAAAAATATTAATTTTAAGTTCTATTACTAACCTTTTGTGAGTCCGCGCGGGTGGGTACCATCACCCTGCCTATTTCTGCCGTGAAGCAGTAATGCGTTTCAATTTGAAGGGTGGGGCAGCCGTTGTAACTATACTTGAGACCTTAGAACTTATATCTCAAGGTGGGTGGCCCATTTACATTGTGGATGTCTATGGGCTCCAGTAACCACTTAACACCAGGTGGGCTGTGAGCTCGTCCACTCATCTAAGCAATAAAAAAATAAAAAAAGGTATAAAGAAAATAATAATTTTTTATTATGATTTTTTTATTGACAAAAATAAAATAAAAACTACTTTACAAAATTATCAAATTTATTTTATTCACAATGATTTATAAAAATATATAATAATAATATACAGAGAAACAGCTATTCATATGAATAATAATAATAACCGTCATCACGTAGACTATACATTAGACACTGTATAGCCATCATACTAAGACTATACATAAATAATAAAAATCTTACGTTACGGACGTTTTTTCCCAGTTACGGTACCCCTCCGCATCGTCCCATAAAAAATAATCGTTCAGATGATTTTCCTAGTCTTCCTGGTGTCAGTAAAGTATATGAAACGTCTGAAATGAAATAATCTTGTGTAGTGTGAATATCAGCGTTGCAGCATGTCCTAAATGACTGTGACTTCCTCAGGGCATCCTCACTTCTTCAACCAGCTGTCGTGCGGCCTGGACGTGATATCTCTGGCCGGGGAGTGGCTGACGGCTGCTGCAAACACCAACATGTTCACGTACGAGATAGCCCCGGTCTTCATCTTGATGGAAAACATCGTGCTGGAGAAGATGCGCAACATGATCGGGTGGAAGACTGGCGATTCTATACTGGCACCTGGTGAGTTTTCATCGTGCACTGCTGCCTTTAAAACCAAGAGAGATAACTGATAATATATGTAGGAACGGAATGGAGCGATATGGATGAATGACAGATGTGGAGCATGACTGAGTGAGAGAGATAGGAGATGTCGTGTTAGGAAGTAAGAAAGACGGCGAATGAGTATTCATTCGCCGTCTTGTATAGAACGCCTAGTTTTATTTTCATAAGCAACAGGAAGAAATTGGGTCCAGAAAGTTCTTGAATGGCGACCGCGTACTGGAAGACGTAGCGTGGGTAGGCCTCCCACAAGATGGGCCAACGATCTATCGAGGTTTGCGGGAATCCGCTGGATGCAGGCAGCGCAGGATCGGTCTTTGTGGCGAGGCTTGGGGGAGGCCTATATCCAGCAGTGGACGTCTGTGGGCTGATAGGAAGAAGCAACAGGAGAGTAGTTCCTGGACGCGACGACGCGCAGACGCAGTGTAACCCGGAAGGCGAAAGACGTTTGTATTTGAGTTACTTATAATAAGACGAAATGAAGCATCAAGTTTCAACCGATGTGGTCAACCGTTTCACTGGCCCACCCTGATTAAAAAACCCCACATATATTTCTATGGTTCTTTCAACAGGCGGCTCTGTGTCCAATCTCTACGCTTTCCTGGCTGCTCGTCACCACAAGTTCCCGCAGTACAAAGAGAAGGGTCTCACCAGCATCCCTGGGCACCTAGTCATGTTTACTTCGGACCAGGTAGCCGATTAGTTATATATTTTATTCAGGGCTCTCCGCCCCGACTATCTGTTAAATAAAATCTTAGCTGTTAATCATCTTATCTGTTTTTAGTTCAACTATCCCTAAGTGGTTATAGGGCAAACGCGACGTGAATACATGTTTTGAGGCACGGGGCCGAAATCTTTTTTTTTATGGCTTAGATGGGTGGACGACACAGCCCACCTGGTGTGAAGTGGTTACTGAAGCCCATAGACATCTACGACGTAAATGCGCCGCCCACCTTGAGACATAAGTTCTAAGGTCTCAATGTAGTTACAACGGCTGCCCTACCCTTCAAACCGAAACACATTACTGCTTCACGGCAGAAATAGGCAGGGTGGTGGTACCCACCCGCGCGGACTCACAAGAGGTCCTACCACCAGTAATTGCGCAAATTATAATTTTGCGGGTTTCATTTTTATTACACGATGTTATTCCTTCACCGTGGAAATCAATCGTGAACATTTGTTGAGTACGTATTTCATTAGAAAAATTTTTTACCCGCCTGCGGGATTCGAACACCGGTGCATCGCTCAACACGAATGCGCCGGACGTCTTATCCGTTAGACCACGACGACTTAAAGGTTTTTCAATATCACCTATATACCTATACCTATATCAATATAACCTAAAACTTAGTTTGGACTACGTAAATACGTGAGGTCTTGTATATTACACTGACACTAACTACTCTAGTCATTAAATATATTAAATTTTCTAACTCAGCATACTTCGATCAGTTAACAACTGCTGAATTCATATCATACCCTGTGCCTATGCTAGCGCCATTCTGGAAGATTTTTGAGCTGTTATTTAGTGCTGAAAGTGGGACACTTATTCAAGCTTCTCCCATATGAGACGGTTCTCCTTAGCTCTACCCTCCATAGCTTTCTCTCACTCACATCTTAACGCTCCGTTCCACACTCTTTTCATACTTTCCGTTCTTACCAATCCTACATTAATCTACGGCGCCACTGAATGAAGTCTTCTATTTTAGTGTCACTACTCTGTGAAGTCCTGCGCTTCGGTCTGCGGCCTGGGCACAGACTACTGTGTGTGCGTGCCTTCGGACGAACGCGGCAGGATGATACCCGCCCAGCTGGAGCGCCTTGTCCGCTACCACAAGGACAAGGGCCACGTGAGTAGAACGTCTCATAGATAGCTGCCGTTGTCAACGTGACAAATGTTTTCATTCAAGCTGTTTGGGAGAACTAGCAGCTCTAAATGACTTTAAAAAAAGCCTTCACTGGTGGTAGGACCTACTGTGAGTCCGCACGGGTAGGTACCACCACCCTGCCTATTTCTGTCGTGAAGCAGTAATGCGTTTCGGTTTGAAGGGTGGGGCAGCCATTGTAACTATACTGAGACCTTAGAACTTATATCTCAAGGTGGGTTGCGCATTTACGTTGTAAATGTCTCGGATTGTTACGTACATAAAATATATATAAAAATATTATGTATGTTGTGATAAATAAAACAAAAGGACCATAATGTGCCTTATGCAATACTTTGTACGTTTAATAATCAAAACCTTTCCTTGGCACAAACCGATTTTTGCAATGTATTGTTGCTAAGCTATTCCCTGCAACCTGACCTTACAGTTTTCGAAAATAAATCATGCCAAATATCGAAGGATCTAGTAGCACCTAGAACGCTCGAGAAGTACAACGCCATCTATTGTCAGATAGCGGAAACACAATACTAGAAATGTGTGGAATATTCTCGATAATTGTAGGGATGTGGTATCGGCTATAAAAGCGTTATAGAGATGGCACGCAGTCAGTTAGTACTCGGAACTACTCGAAGCGAAACAGCAAAGGGATCACCTGAAGCGAAGCGGAAGAAGCGAATTGAGAGTTTTAAAGTATTTGTTGAGTGTTTTAAGTGTTTTAAGTGTTGAATACGTGTTGAATACAGTTTTAAGTTGTACTCCGGTAGAATTTTTATTCATCTCGAACCCCAGCGCGTAACGTTATGAAATGCAATGTGATAGCAATTAATTAAATGAATATGTGCCTAATCGTTGAGTGTCGGTTCGCTTCTGGCAGGTCCCGTTCTTCGTGAACGCCACTTCGGGGACAACGGTGCTCGGCGCCTTCGACCCGCTCAGCGAGATTGCCGACATCTGTGAGAAGTATGACATGTGGATGCACGTGGATGTGAGTTCCAAAAACCTGCCCACTGAGTTTCTCGCCGGATCTCCTCAGTGGGTCGCGTTTCCGATCCGATGGTAGATTCTGTGAAGCACTGCTCTTGCTAGGACCAGTGTTAGCAACATTCCGCTTTGAGCCCCGAGAGCTCACCTACACTCATGCATCAGCCCGCTGAGTTTCTCGCCGAATCTTCTCAGCGGGTCGCGATTCCGATCCGGTAGTAGATTGATTGGCCAAGCAGCTGCTCTTGAGTTCTTAGGTCTTCTTCGGAGGCGCTCGGGCAGCTGTCAGCAAATCTCACCCCTCCTGGCTGAGCCTTTGCTCACCTACCTGCCCTGGTGAAACTAGAAAGGCCTCCGGGCCACCAGTAATCCGTCAATCATAAAAAAAGGTCACCTACACGCTAGGGCAACGCTGATATAGCTTCCTGTCTGCCGATTGCCGTAGTCCTGCCGATTTCTGCCCCAAAGAAGTCATGAGTTTCATTTTAAATGGTGAGAAAGTTGTCTCGAGCTGTGTGACAGCATTCAGGTGGCACTGGTTGGTTGTGAAGCGGGCCACGCTTCGCTGGAACTGCCGCAGAGTGTAATCAACTCTTGGCGCGCCACCTACCGTCTACTCGAGGAAAAGGAACTTACCCTGAAGTGCCAACAGCAGAATTAAGTTTCGTCACTATCGGAGTAATGGCTTAGGAACGCATAAAGGACCACATGCAGAATTTAAGTTTTTTTAAATAAATATATAGATTTTTGTGTGAATTGTCGATTTTTGAAATAGTTTATCACAGTTGAAGTCTTCCAATATATACCTTTCGAGTCTATTAACGGTTTAGATTTAAAGTTTGGGGCTAATCCAAAATTTTCAATGGTTTGTTCAGAAAATTCAATGTTTCCCAGGCTGCTTGGGGCGGAGGCCTGCTGTTCTCGAAGAAATACCGTCACCCTCGGCTAACCGGCATCGAGAGGTGAGTCTGAGATGACATATCTGAGTCAAACTATGTGTTAAGTTACTATTCGTGATGTTAAGTTTAACCCAGTAAGTTTCTCGCTGGATTTTTTAAATTTTTTTTATTTCCCTAGTAGGCAGACGAGCATACGGCCCACCTGATGCTGAGTGGTTACCGTTGCCCATGGACTTTAGCAATGCCAGGGGCAGAGCCAAGCCGCCGCCTACCGCTTAATACTCTCCACAAGCCTCTTTTAAAGAAGGACATGTCATAGCGTTCGGGAAACACCGTGGAGGGGATCTCATTCCATAGCCGGATGGTACGTGGCAAATCCTCTGTGGATCCTCTTAGTAGGTCGCGAATTCCGCTAACAACTACCTATTTTCTAAATAAATATATATCTATCAGATGTTCACAAACATCTTCGCTGTAAGATGAAGATTAAATGACAAAATCAAAACATGCTCAACAAAACTGTGTTATGGGTACCGGAAACTGACAAACATACATACGTTTAAATATATACATATATAGATAATAAACACCCTGACAAAGAGCAAAAAAAACTGTTCATCACACAATGTTTGCCCGATGTGGGAGTCGAACCCACGATCCTTGGCGCAAAAGTTAGGAGCGTTGCTACTCTATCATCGAGTCAGTTTAATGCTTTTGTCCAGACAATTTATGAAAAGGTTTTGTTTCTTGTTTCAAGAATTCAAACTTTATTTTAGTTATTTGGGACCTAAACCTTTTTTTTTATGGCTTAGATGGGTGTTAAGGGGTTGCTGGAACCCATAGACATTTACGACGTAAATGCGCCACCCACCTTGAGATATAAGTTCTAAGGTCTCAAGTATAGCTACAACGGCTGCCCCACCCTTCAAACCGAAACGCATTACTGCTTCACGTCAGAAATAGGCAGGGTGGTGGTACCCACCTGCGCGGACTCACAAGAGGTCCTACCACCAGTAATTACGCAAATTATAATTTTGCGAGTTTGGTTTTTATTACACAATGTTATTCCTTCACCGTGGAAGTCAATCGTGAACATTTGTCGAGTACGTATTTCATTAGAAAAATTGGTACCCGCCTGCGGGATTCGAACACCGGTGCATCGCTCAACACGAATGCACCGGACGTCATATCCGTTAGGCCACGACGACTTCATATATAGTTACAGTTCCCAGTTAACGGAGTTACACTAGTTGTCACAAAATTGTGTGAGTTTCCCGCGGCGCCAACTGACTCTTCTCTCAAACGAATCCACATGAAAAACTAGTATTTATAAAAACCGAGAACTAAGAAGAAAAAGAGAGAGTAATTCGTGAATCCTTTCAATGGCATTTAACATTGGAATGACGTGTGAACCGTAGGCCTGCTACGCCGTAGCAAAGTGCTACACGACTTAATCCCACCGAACTCGTGGTGCAATTTAGGGCTGGCAAAAGTTATTTATTATTTTTAAAGTTATACAGGGTAGTTCACATCCCTCTATTCAGCTGCCCAGCTACATCTTTATATTTTCGTCTATTCGGAGTCGGTTTGGACAACGGTTCAACACTCTTGATGCTAGATATATGGTATAGATGCTCGCCAATATCTTGGAGACAATATATTTTGCGCCTCCTGCTGATTACTTACCTGTGTCGCCATGTACATTAAGTGGTCACTAGAAGCAATAGAAACTTGAAGTTTTATCATTATGGATCTGAATTCAGAACTATGTAATTGTTTGCACTGGTGGTAGGACGTATTGTAAGTTCGCACAGGTAGGTACCACCACCCTGCCTATTTCTGCAAAGAAGCAGTAATGCGTTTCGGTTTGAAGGGTGGGGCAGCCGTTGTGCTGTTAAAAGTGAGACCTTAGAACTCATGTCTCGAGGTGGATGGCGGCATTTACGTTATAGATGTCTATGGGCTCCCGTAACATCTTAACATTAGGGGGGCTGTGAGCTCGTCCAAAAATATATAAAAAAATTTTTGGCTGTGAAACATGCGATCTATATAATAGGGCCGTCATCTGACCTTCAAACCGGTAGGTATTTTATGGCAAGTGTCGATAAGATGTTGTTACTTGTCCATTGTGTAATGGAAGGGAGGGTAATTGCTAAATGCGTAGTATCGACGGTTAATTTACTCCATCCCATTATTCTTGAAAAAAAATTTAAAAAAACTCTCAAGCTGCCAGCCCTATGTCATTTGTCGCACGGTCGGCGGCGCACATCAAACGCAGCGCGCGCTGTCGGCATGATTGATGTCGGCTAATGGCCGCCGGATTAATTCCTACACTAAATGTACATTTACAATGTTTCACTCCACTGTTTTAGACGCTGAGATGAATCTTTAAGACCAATTTGGTTTAAATTTTTTTATTTACATTATTAACTTTCAAGGCAGACGGGCTTACGGATCATCCAATGATAAGTGATCACTGATGTCTTAGATATACTTGATCGAGTGCTCTGAGGAATTGTTTGAGATGATATCATCATCTCGTTTTTACCATCACACCGCCCGCCACCGGAGTAGAGTTCATCCATACTACCTGGAGCCACTGCGGTCATCCACAGTGCGTTTCCAGCGATCTTTTTTGCCACGTATCATGCGGCTATGGAATGAGCTCCCCTCCACGGTGTTTCCCGAGCGCTATGTCCTTCTTCAAACGAGGCTTGTGGAGAGTATTACGCGGTAGACAGCGGCTTAGCTCTGCCCCTGGCATTGCTGACGTCCATGGGCGACGGTAACCACTCACCATCAGGTGGAATGTAAGCTTGTCTGCCTACACGGGCAATTCTATTCTCAAGGTCAGGAGATGACACAGTTTACTTTTCACAGCAAAAAATGGGGTGGGTAACGACTTTAGTATCTTTTAAAAAAAATTCGCGCGATTTCGTCCTTCGTCAAGGACTAAACGAATCAATGAACATAAATTTTTAAAGTGATAGTTTTAGGTCAGAAGGGACGTTGAAATGGTCACTTTTTATCCAAAAAAATACAACATATTCTTATAGAAATGTTTTATTATTATGAACAAAAATCAGGATCAGTGTCCTTCTTACACTTACTTGCTTAAGCAATAAAAGCGTTCAAAGTATTCAAATTAAATGTCATCTTGGGAAAGTTCTTATTATGTGAGCAGACAGTAGCTGCTTAATTAAAGAAATCTATTTAATAATACGTGAAGGACAAACTTTGTATCCCTTTTTACGAAAATTGCGCGGACGGAGGAGTATGAAATTACCCACACTTATAGAGAATATAGGGAAGTGCAGAATGATAATATTTTTTTCAATTATGCCTAAAAAATACATTACACACACTACCATGTATTTGACGCACACACGCATGCATACCATTTATTTATTGTCAAACTTTTGTTCTTGACGTCTGTTGTCAAATTGAGAATAGATTAAATATTATTTGTCTTTATAATATTATTCTATAGTGTAGTCTTGGCGAAATTTGTGATTATAGAAGTATAGTAGTTTTTGAAAAAAGAATCATAATAGTGTACAAACTTATGATTTTAATTAATTATTATAGTCGAATTTCGACTACTGAGGGACCAGTAGTACTCAATAATATTTGTTAGAATTTTGTTTTTTTTTTATTGCCTTTGTAGGCAGACGAGCATACGGTCCACCTGATGGTGAGTGGTTACCGTCGCCCATGGATTTCAGCAATGCCAAGGGCAGAGCCAAGCCGCTGCCTACCGCAACCAAGCCGCTGCCTACCGTAAAATGCTACCATGAAGTCAAATCAAGGTTATGTTACCTACAAAAAGTATACCATTCATTGGATATTTGCAACAAACACATCGCTCGCGAAGTAAAAACGGTAAATTATAAAAAATAATGCAATTAAAAACCTAATTTCCCTTTCAAATCCACACTTAATCTTAGAAAACCGTAAATTTTCCCCAATAAAAATAAAGTTCGGCTCGAGGAACAATTAATTAGACCCTGACAGAGCCCCCCCCTGGTAAAAAACAGTACATGCCTACACACTCTCCGTGGGACACTCGTTTATCAAACCTACACTAACACCGATGAGTAAATCTATTTAAAATAATAATGTTTCTTTATGAGCGATCCTAAGTCATTAATCCGATTGTGATGAATTTTAGTACGGTTATAGCTGGCACTTTTTGATTGATTGTGAGTGGTTACCGTCGCCCATGGACTTCAGCAATGCCAAGGGCAGAGTCAAGCCGCTGCCTACCGCTTAATACTCTCCACAAGCCTCGTTTGAAGAAGGATATGTCATAGCGCTCGGGAAACACCGTGGAGGGGAGCTCATTCCAAAGCCGGATGGTATGTGGCAAAAAATATCTCTGGAAACGCACTGTGGATGACCGCAGTGGCTCCAGGTAGTATGGATGAACTCTACTCCGGTGGCGGGCGGTGCGATAGTAAAAACGAGATGATGGAAACTTTTTTTATTTTTTTATTGCTTAGATGGATGGACGAGCTCACAGCCTACCTGGTGTTTAGTGGTTACTGGAGCCCATAGACATCTACAACGTAAATGCGCCACCCACCTCGAGATGTAAGTTCTAACGTCTCAGTATAGTTACAACGGCTAGCCCACCCTTCGAACCGAAACGCATTACTGCTTCACGGCGGAAATAGGCAGGGTGGTGGTACCTACCCGTGCGGACTCCCAAGAGGTCCTACCACCAGTGATAAAAGTTCCAAAACAAAGTTCCTCAGATATTTCGACGGGCTAGGCTAGTAGTTACAACATATGGATGTTTGTCACACATTAAAATACACAGTGGATCGCGACCGAATTACACATAATTAAAAATATAGCTATTATGAACGAATACTAATGGAGGTACAGCTTTATACTAACAAGACAGTTATTTTACTACTACTGAGGGAAAAGCAGAGAAAGCGTCATTGAACCAATTGAAATAAATACTCATTTTAATGGGTTTAGTCTTCGCGAATCAGCAATGTAACGCTAACCGACGCCACTCGCGATTTATAGAGTAAGTACCTTTAGGTTACATCTATATATATAAAAATGAATTGCTGTTCGTTAGTCTCGCTAAAACTCGAGAAAGACTGGACCGATTTGGCTAATTTCGGTCTTGAATTATTTGTGGAAATCTAGGGAAGGTTTAAAAGGTAGATAAATATGAAAATGCTCGGAATTCAATAAAAATAACAATTTTGTTTTCCCTTTGATGTGTCCCCCGTCGGACAGATTCCTTTTGTTTGTTTTAAGTTCATTTTATACAAGTTTAGATATTTTATTTATAGATTGAGGCACTACGAAGTCTGCCGGGTCAGCTAGTCTATTAATAAAAAAAACGTTTAAAAACCAAAGGAAATTGCGACAAAGCATTGCGCTTCGGTGTGAATGTTAGCCCATCAGCTATTCACCCTCTTTAAAATCGGATTAAGTTAAAAAGTGCGGGACTCCGCGACTGAACCAACACGAGATAAGCTCGCGTATACCACTCAAATCTATCTAAGTGAATTTAAATGTATTGCAGAAATAAGTACATTCCTAAACGCGTTGAAGATATCGCCATGCGTTTTACGAATGAGACTAGTGGTAGGGTATTTTTTTTAAATTGTCTTGATGGGTTGACGAGCTCACAGCCCACCTGATGTTAAGTGGTTACTGGAGCCCATAGACATCTACAACGTAAATGCGCCACCCACCTTGAGATACAAGTTCTAAGGTCTCAAGTATAGTTACAACGGCTGCCCGACCCTTCAAACCGAAACGCATTACTGCTTCACGGCAGAAATAGGCTTTTTTTTTTTTTTTTTCCTACCTAAGCTGATAGCCCTAGTGGCTATTTCAGTGTAACCCTAACTTTAGTAGGTGAGCTCACGGGGCTCAAACCTGATGACGTTGCTAACACGAACCCTAGCAAGAGCCGTGCTTCGCAGAATCTACCACCGGATCGGAAACGCGATCCACTGAGAAGATCCGGCGAGAAACTCAGTGGGCTGTGTCTGAGAGTTAATTTACTCGTCGAGCCCTTCGTCGCAAGCGACGGGTTCGAGGAGAGCGGTGACCGGAGAAATAGGCGAGGTGGTGGTACCTACCCGCGCGGACTCACAAGAGATCCTACCACCAGTAATTACGCAAATTATAATTTTGCGGGTTTCATTTTCATTACACGATGTTATTCCTTCACCGTGGAAGTCAATCGTGAACATTTGTTGAGTACGTATTTCATTAGAAAAATTGGTACCCGCCTGCGGGATTCGAACACCGGTGCATCGCTTCAACACGAATGCACCGGACGTCTTATCCGTTAGGCCACGACGAGTAAGTACATTTTTAAACGCGTTGAAGATATCGCCATTCGATTTACGAATGAGACTAGTGTTAGGGCCTAATTTGAGTCAACCTTTACTGAAATTTAATTTGAATATCGTCCACATCCGTAGCCACTAAATACCAGAAGGATTGTCTGCACATCTATTAAAATATACTTCAAAATACGTACAATGAAATACGTACTTGACAAATTTTCACGACTCACCTCCATCGTGTAATAAAAATCAAACCCGCAAAATTATAATTTGCGTAATTATTTGTGGTAGGACCTCTTGTGAGTCCGCGCGGGTGGGTACCATCGCCCTGCCTATTTCTGCCGTGAAGCAGTAATGCGTTTCGGTTTGAAGGGTGGGGCAGCCGTTGTGACTATACCTCAGTATAACGGCTGCCAATCTGCTTCTCAAACATAGAACTCATATCTCAAGGTGGGTGGCGGTATTTACGTTGTAGATGTCTACGGGCTCCGGTAACCACTTAACACCAGGTGAGCTCTGAGCTCGTCCACCCATCTAAGCAATAAATAAATAAATCTAATACAATTTATTTATTTTATTTGAAGATACGTTTTGTTTCAGGGCTGATTCTGTCACGTGGAACCCTCACAAGCTGATGGGGACTCTGCTTCAGTGCTCCACAGTGCACTTTAAGTATGAAGTAAGTGAAATTGAACACATTCTGACTTGTTGATTTTTGATAAGAGACTAAGAATTGTTACGAGAAATCATTCCCGATCCTGCGGACAGAATGAAAAGCAGTCGACGTCGTCCAAAATACGTCATTCCGATCCTCCCGATCCACTAACGGTGCTTTTAGGTACTTCAAGCACCGGTCACCGTCCTCGTCGAACCCGTCGCTTGCGACGAAGGGCTCGACATGTAAATTAACCCTCAGACACAGCCCACTGAGTTTCTCGCCGGATCTTCTCAGTGGGTCGCGTTTCCGATCCGGTGGTAGATTCTGCGAAGCACGGCTCTTGCTAGGGCCAGTGTTAGCAACGTCATCAGGTTTGGGCCTCGTGAGCTCACCTACTAGTTAAGGCTACGCTGATATAGCCTCTCAAGGCTCTCAGCTTAGGCAGGTTTTTTTTTATGAGAAATTAAATCATTATTATGGCGTGCAGTGTAATATAAAGAGGACTGTGCGTGGGATCATTGTCACGAGGAAGTCGGTGACGACTGACAGTTTGTTTCGCGTTTCATTACTGGTTCCTGAAAAAAAGAAAATTTCATGTGACATTAGCTCTGCGTGTATGTGTATTTATACACACGATGACGATGCGTTTTTAGACACAATGTTTATGCCACGGCCCAACTTGAGACATGAGGTCCCTACCCGTGTAGGCTCATTATACGGTATGCCACTACCTGGCAAAAATAAACGAAAACACTGGGCTTTATAAATTTTTGCTGTACAAAATATATCAAAACATTCCAGTGCACCAACGGAAAAATATATTGAATAAATCACGTTCTAATGCAACATTGAGTCAAACTCGAGGCAATAAAGTCGAGAATCGTTCGTCGTGAACCGGAAAAGTTGTCGGAAATTGGCAACATATGTTAGTAAGTGTTGCAAGAGAGGAATTTAATTAAAGGCGGCGCGTGCTGCTGTCATGCGGCGGTTGGCGATAGTGATGGGACGCCTCGGAGCTATTTCTCGACGATTATTGAAAAGTAATCTTTTTTGCTTCCTTCAATGGTTTTTACGCAACATCCTAAATATTCGGAAAATTCTGTGAGAAACCATGTACCTTAACTATTTACTAGTACAGTTTCCGTCATGGTCGCTCAGCTGGTGATCTTGTTGTATACCTTACACATAGATGGGCTGAAGCCTTGGAAAGCAAGGGTGAGGTTCTCGCCGTGGGCCTTGACATCGCGAAGACCTTCGACAAGGTCTGGCATGGGGCACTGCTATCGAAGCTTCCAGCTGAGGGACTCTACAAGTGGATCGCTAGCTTTTTGGATGGACGGAGCATCACATTGTCGCCGACGGCTGCTGCTCCGATACCATGACCATCAACGCTGGCGTTCCACAAGGTTCGGTGCTCTCCCCCACGCTTTTCATATTACATATCAATGACATGCTATCTATTGATGGCATGCATTGGTATGCGGATGATAGCACGGGAGATGCGCGATATCTTGGCCATCATATTCTCTCTCAAAATGTGTTCCGCCAAAAAATCCGCCAAAAAAATGTAGTTAATATAAAATTGTGTCCCATCACTAAATTCCGCAAAATGGCCGCCCCCAAAGAATACGTCATCAACCGTATTGTACTGACACCAACTTCTGATAGGAACGGACAACAATGTGACTTTTATCCCTTAAACTTTAAAGCACAGATTTGCTTACGAATTTGCTGGTCATGCAATATTAAGCCTTAAGTGTTTGAAGTGAAGCTCAAATTGATGTTCTTATACGAAATATGAATGTGTTTTTGAGAGAGATAGATCGGTACAGTGTGTCTGATGGTAAGGAGGAGTGGTTGTTCGAGACAGAAGAATGGACTCATAAAACGCACTCTATTTTTTTAATGCTCTATGTTTATTTAAGAGACTAGCTGACCCGGCAGACTTCGCAGTGCCTCAATCGATAAATAAAAGACCAAATTTTTTGTATAAAATAAACTTAAAAAAAACAAAAGGAATCCGTCCGACAGGGGACACATCAAAGGAAAAACAAAATTGTTTGTTTTTATAAAATTCCGAGAATTTTCATATTTATTCACCTTTTAAACCTTCTCTGGACTTCCACGAACAATTCAAGACCAAAATTAGCCAAATCGGTCCAGCCGTTCTCAAGTTTTAGCGAGACTAACGAACAGCAATTCATTTTTATACATATAGATTAGGTATATCCTTTCTATTGTAGCAAGTAGCTATCACAGAACGCAATATTTGAGAAATGCCTGAATTGCGCTAACGACATTTTCAAGAACAATAACATTCGGACCTTCGGTCTACTGAGAAATTTCACCAGCTCGATGGAAGATCTTCCCTTTGCCTCCCTAACTACCATTGTCGTCCCACTAATAGAAGAGTTCATCTTTCTCTGAAACCACTGCACTTATCAGTTAGGGGCTCTCGTTGTTTTGTGTTCAGTGCTCCCTTGACAAACTGACCTCATTTCTTGAGGTGACCGGCATTTATATGGCGATGTCCGTGGGCTGCGATTCGTATCCTCATTGTCTCAATTTAGCTATGAACATCGACCCAATACTTGACAGTACAAATTTCCCACAAATTTAATTAATACTCAGAACGGGAGTACCCCTGCAATTATTTGCAGCCCGCATGCCAGCGCACCCCTTCAGTAGGATCAGCCCCTAAACATCCCCTATTAACATTCCTTTAGCCACCCCTCGCTGTTTGCACAAACACTATGAGGTGCGTCTGGATTTGTTTGATTTCGGTAACCGTATGTGGCTTTCGATGATGTCCACTGACAATAACAATAATAATGACACTTGTTTTGGAGCAATCGCGTTTCTGTTTTATCTACCAAAGTGATCTCCCAAAAAGATATTGATAGACTCATCACTTTGCCAATAAAGAAAGTTCTTAATTCAGTGCGTTTCGCCATTGCTCACACCAGTGTCAAACTTGAATATTCACACAGAAACGTCATTTGAAACTCGGCATACTAAATCAAAATTGGGAAATGGATGGGAGGAAATGCGATAGATTCCTATGATGATGAATGACGATGTCCTAATAAAAGTATAGCAATTGAAATGGTGATGGACAAGTCACATGAAGAGAAAACAATGAGAATGACATCAAGTCTTATAAGCTCTTAGTTGTTGGTTCCTGCAGTACAAAAACCTCGTCAGCGCGTAGCTGGAATAGCCCCATAGGCTGCTAGCGAATAGGTAGGGAAAAACAAACAAAACGGCTTCGGTAGAAGAACTGTTTTGTGAGAAACGTCTTCTCGGTCATAATCACGATGTATCTTGTCAACTGTTTTTTTCCTACCTAAGCTGATGGTCTACAGAGACCATTTCAGCGTAACCTAAACTAGTAGGTGAGCTCACGGGGCTCAAACCTGACGATGTTGCCAACACGAACCCTAGCAAGAGCCGTGCTTTGCAGAATCTAACACCGGATCGGAAACAAGACCCACTGAGAAGATCCGGCGAGAAACTCAGTGGGCTGTGTCTGTGGGTTCATTTACTCGTCGAGCTCTTCGTCGCAAGCGACGGGTTCGGCGAGAACGATGACCGGTGCTGGGGGTACCTAAAAGTACTGTTAGTGGATCGGGAGAAAGCCAATTGTTGTGAATTAACCTTCGTCCTGGATGTTTTTGTTGATTTAGATGTCCAAATGAACTCACGGACCAACTGAACTAGGATTCCCCTATTATGTATGGATCCTTCTGCATCCTCATCTAAGCATCAGCCCGCTGAGTTTCTCGCCGAATCTTCTCAGCGGGCCACGATTCCGATCCGGTAGTAGATTTATTCGCAAAGCAGCTGGTCCCGAGTTGTTACATCTCCTTCGGGTAGCTAATCCCACCCCTCCTGACTGACCCCCACCTGTCCTGGTGAAACTGGAAAGGCCATCGGGTCACCAGTATACCTTCTTTCATAATAAAAAAACAAAATGTGTGCAATTCACACGTGGTAGAAGTGAAACCTTCCAAAATTAAAATACAATTATCCTAAACGTCTTAAGTATATGTAAAATTTTATCATTAGTAAATAATTGTAAGGTAGCGCCCTCTGTGAATTGATATTTTAATTTCACGTATAATCCTAAATTAAAATTCACTACAAGAGCTTTCATACACTCGTTAGTATTAAAAAATCTCACAGATGGCGCTGTATTAAATAGTATGTATATTTCTGTCTCATTCTTTGCTGGCTTCATCCTACATACACATTTTTGTATTTGTGTCTCTTACCTGTCGTTTTTTCCGTTGCATCCGGTTTGAAATCACAACGATTCTAAAGAAGTTTTCACTTCAAAAAAGCCTTACATCAAAAATATAAATACCCTGACAGAATTCAGAAGTAAATTAACAGAACTTCTTTATTTAGCATCGTTTTGTGTTTTGCATAACAAGCCGTCAATACATACACTGTCCCAAGTCGATAACGTAGCCTGCAATGAAACCGATTAACATAACTGCCGTGCAAATGTTTACCATCGCTGGGTAAACAAGAGACGATACGAAATTAATTCACCGTTTTAAACTAAAGGGGAAATAGTACCATAAATTGATGGAGGTTATTAGTGGCAAAAGTGCTCAACTAAAAGTTTTTGGTTGGTTCAAAATAAATTCAAAAATATTTTTTTACTGGTTGGACGGATGAATGAGCTCACGACCCACTTGGTATTGAGTGGTTACCGGAGCCATTGGAGATCAACAACGTNAAGTCAGAAACCTGATCACGTTGATTTGCGAGACCGTTTTTTTTTTTTTTTTTTTGGTCAGGGGGAAATCGCCGGACTTCCGCCCTCCACTGGGGACGGCGGGCGGAGCATGTCGGAGTCGAACCGACTAAAACCTCCTGTCGCTCAACAACCAACGTCCAAACCTCACATGAGACAGAACTCATGAAAAGGCAAAGGGGGGAAAGTGAAGTGTTTAGTGCGGAGCACATCTCTCCCATCACCCTCCCCCTCGGGACGCGGTCGTCGGCGCCACGACCACCAGCCCTCTCGGTCGGCAGGCTATCCGGAGCCCGCCTAGATGGCGCCGGTTAGAGTGAGCGGGTGGTGGTGCCCTACCAGAAGTCTTGCCTTTTATTTCGTTACCAAAAGACCGGGTTTCACTGAAACCGGACGTACTGTGGAAGGGCAACCCAGTCGGCGGTGTATTGCGTTTCGACCTGACCAGCTGGTTCTACCTAAGCGGGGTCCCCGGTACATTACCGGTACCGACCGGGTGGCCTGATGGACCGCCGTACCACGGAGACCAATGTCGTTGGTCGTCGATGAACGCCTTGCTTGGGGTGGGGCCCCGGTCTGCACACAACATCAGCAGACCACCTAGTTCCACTTACGCCACGCGACCTCTAGGCGCAGGGACCTCGTAGTAAGTTCGGCCCCTTTTCCAAAAAAAGGGTGATGTCATTTACGTTACTTAGGTATGTCTGTGGGCTCCGGTAACCACTTAACACCGCTTTTCAATGTATACGAACCAATAGTTAAAATGAAACTTTTTCAGGGTATCCTTCTGAGCTGCAACGCTATGTCGGCTGAATACTTGTTCATGACAGACAAGATCTATGATCCTCGATTCGACACCGGCGACAAGGTGATCCAGTGTGGGAGGCACAATGATATCTTCAAGCTGTGGCTGCAATGGCGCGGAAAGGTACATATTCCGAGAATTACAGAACCAATATGCAATAATAGGTGCCTGCATCCCCTCACTCATTCGTGAGTCAAAAACTAAAGATAAGTGTAGCTTTGTGTTATGTGGTTTCCATAACAACTTCCCATCTCTTCCAGTGGGTCTGAGGCTTATGGGAAAATGGGCAGAAACGTTGTCTGAGAGATTGGGTCTGGATGAATAATTACTCACTTCGACCTTTGGTACCTACTTTGGTATGGATATTGTCCCAAAATAAATATCAGAAACGTATCCGTGATACAAAAACCATTGTATACGAACTATTAGATCAACGCTCAATCAGGCAGTAAGCGAGTGATGAGTATGCTATGTGATTCAGATCATCTTAATCAAACCTTTACTTTTCATGTAGTGGCATCTCCCATCATCGGTCAATTCTGATATCCGAAGTCCACTCGCTCCCAATGTAACAGCTATGTAGCCAGAATCTACAAGGGCGTCCACACGAGACGCTAGGAACGATGAGGTTCAGGACAACCGAGGAAAATTGATTTTCCTGAGTCTCATAGCAAACTTCGTTTGAATACAATAAATTGCTACCAGAAAGGTAGCCATAGGTCGATTCTTATGACAATAGTTCTGAGTTAGAATGCTGCTGTGTGAAAAAATATGCCTAGAATTCGTCTAGTTAGATAATATAAGCGAAATTGTCCAGGGTACGTCCGGATTTGAACGCCTCATGGATCGTCTCATGGAGCTATCAGAGTATATGGTGCGCCGCATCAAGGAGCAGCCGGACAAGTTCTACCTCATTTTGGAGCCGGAGCTGGTCAACGTGTCGTTCTGGTATCTGCCGAAGCAGCTGCGAGGGATTCCTCATGATGCCAACAAGGAGATACGTTTGGGGAAGGTATGTTAGGACAAGGTCACTAGTTACACGGCAATGGTGTACCATATTGCCACGTTTTCAGTAAATCATAGCGTGGATTATACAGCCCACTGAGTTTCTCGCCGGATCTTCTCAGTGGGTCGCGTTTCCGATCCGGTAGTAGATTTTGTGAAGCACTGCTCTTGCTAGAGCCAGTGTTAGCAACACTCACGGTTTGAGCCACGTGAGCTCACTAACACACACAAGGAGAAGCTGAAATACCCTCTCAAGGCTATCAGTATAGGTAGTAAAATTGGTTTATGGTGTCCACGCTCGGCAGATTCTAAAGTTTTTTCCTCAATTTATTCCCAGGTGTGTGCCAAGCTGAAGGGAAGAATGATGCAGTCCGGTACCCTGATGGTGGGCTACCAGCCGGACGACCGCCGCCCCAACTTCTTCAGGTAATAAGATGCTTACAGTACCAAAATTGACCTTCACCAGAAAACTGCTAATGCTTGGTATATAATAATTATTATTATTATTTATTTATTTCTCTCTTAAAGGTATAGTACAAATATAAATGGAATTTAACCTTATAATTTATTTTGTAAGCCTTTGAAAGAGCTGGAGTCTGTATTAGGTTCAAAGACCTGTATTACTGATCTCCAGGCTCCCTCCTTCTTAAGATAGATTAGGTTAGGTTAAGTCGTGAACAGATGCTGCGGACTAGTGTTGAGAGATCATTAGGTGTTATCATTTAAGAAGGTCATTGTGTGTGAGTGTGTGTGTGTGAGTGTGTGTGTGTGTTTTGTTTGCGTCAATATGTGTATATATGGTGTATATATGGGCGTGTATATAGATGTATAGTTTATATTTCATAACGTTGCTTCAATTAAACGATCCATGAAGCTAAACATAGATCCAGATTGCGACGTCGAGTCGCGCTGGGAGTGAGTTTTAAATTCTCATCCAAATTACAGGAACATAATATCGTCGGCGGCTGTCACGGAAAAGGACGTGGACTTCTTACTCTCAGAGATGGACCGCCTCGGTCAGGACATTGTTGTTGAATAAATTTAAATATGTGTCCGTCATTATAAGTGTGGGAACTTACTTTGGAATAGTGACATCTGTGTTTTAAAAACGCAAACTGTACGTTTTAATCCCATAGCTTGCCGTATGACTTTTGACATAGGCATCTAACGGGTTTTTTTCTTACACATACATTTGACATGTCACTGCGGAGAGGTTATTCGTCAGTAGCTTTCAAGGGCTATTCTGGCTTGACCGGTTTGGTAGGTGAACTCACTAGGCTCAGCTTGAAAGAGTTTGCTAAAATCTGCCTTAACAAGAGCAGTGCTTCACTGAATCTAGCATTGGATCGAAAACAAACCCAGCTGAGTAGTACCGGTGAGAAACTTAGTGTATTGTGTCTATGGGTTACGGTTTAAAGCCTTCGTCAAACAGAACGCGTAATTAGCGCGCGTCAGAGCGCTAAAGTGACGCCGCGCTATGACGCCGAGATGTGTTGTACTACTATGGTAACATACCGTCAAACAGAGCCCCAGCGCTATAAGTACGCAGCGCTCTGTCGCGGCGTTAGGACGCTTTGACGTCAGGCGATGTAATTTTTTACAAATTTTATTTTAGCGTCCGAGTGAATGTGTATTAAAATAGTAGATAATGCCCGAAAAAATGATATAAATAGTTCACTCGATTTCTTAATACTTTTAAATTTTCCCACTGCTATCGAAAGGCACTATGATTTGGCGAATGCGTTGCGTCAAGGAGCGTTAGACTCATCTAGTCAATTTGAAGAGCGCGACGTTAAGTACGCGGCGCTAAGTACGCGTTCTGTTTGACGAAGGCTTAACTTGAAAATTTCTTATTTGACAACTGGCAACAATTAAACCAATAGCGCCATCTAGCGTTGATTAAACAAACTATTACTTTAATCCTAAGTAAGTTTCTACCGCTTTATATAATGTTATATGTGTAAAGGTTCCATTAAAAATCATTTAATATTCGCTGTATAAATGTTTAGATGTCATTTCGATGTACGAAAAAAAAAGTAGAAACTATATTAACTAAATATGATTAACATCTTCTCCTATTGACCGTTGTACGCGCCACCTTTATTTTGTTGACCAGTGTGCTTGGTGCGAGTTTATTGATGTTCTCGCTAGCTAAGGTTTTTTTTATTCCCCTACCTATGCTGACAGCCTTGAGAGGCTATTTCAGCTTCACCCTAACGTTTGTAGGTGAGCTCACGGGGCTCACACCGGAGAGTTGCTAACACTGACCCTAGCAAGAGCAGTGCTTCGCAGAATCTACCACCGGATCGGAAACGCGACCCACTGAACTGCGATATAAGTTCTAAGGTCTCAGTATAGTTACAACGGGTGCACCACCCTTCAAACCGAAACGCATTACTGCTTCACGGCAGAAATAGGTGGGGTGATGGTACTGCGTGCGGACTCACAAGAGGTCCTACCACCAGTAATTACGCAAATTATAATTTTGCCGGTTTCATTTTTATTACACGATGTTATTCCTTCACCGCGGAAGTCAATCGTGAACATTTGTTGAGTACGTATTTCATTAGAAAAATTGGTACCCGCCTGCGGGATTCGTACACCGGTGCATCGCTCGATACGAATATACCGGACGTCTTATCCT
The DNA here is from genome assembly GCF_003987935.1 of Bombyx mandarina. The sequence goes on from NW_021011481.1 coordinate 375,782, forward strand.
TTAGGCCACGACGACTAAAATTTATTCTTGTCGATTCATTGAAATAGTTTATTAATATTTTACAGTAATGGCAAAAGAAAATCATGTTATATCAAGCGAAAAGCCAATTTAATTTGTATTCTTGATCAGATAACTAATTTAGGATATCTAATAAAAAAAAAATGTTTATGAACGCGTGTGATTAATTTTGTTGGCAAATTTTTATTGTTCTATAGGGTGCAGAGCGGACGAATATTCTCGATAACACCATAAAATGCTATCGAAATAATAGATTTGATTAGTGTTTTTAATGTAACCTTAGGTAGCATTACTATAACTCTATAATTGTCGCGCAAACTTATCTCTCAGGTGGCGTTTGAGTTTTCGTGAGCACATTGTACGTTTTATCTATTACTAATATATAAATAAATCTACAGTGGTTTTTACGGATGTTCCGTTATAACTACTGAACCATGCATCCGATTGACTTGTAACTGGGTATCCATGTAGAAAATACATGTACCTAATGGATAGGCTAATATTTATATGAGTGTTGGACTCCCTACACCAGTTGCGGGGGCGTTAATGATGAGAATCTTCGTGGGGGTGAGAAATAATAATGTTAATTTTAAATGGCCAGCGAAGCGGACGGGTGTACAGCTATAAAGTTCTTTATATTTTCTAACAACATATTTCTTGTTATCTCCGCTTTTGAATTAGTCTGCACCCTGCGTTCTTAAATTAGGAAAAAAAAAATAGATTTTTTAAGTAGACATGTCTATAATTTATAACTGTGCAAAGTATTCTACGATTTGTTTGTTATTGAAAATAAAAATTTAATCCGTCTCAAACAAATGACGTATAATAGAAGAAAAAAAATACTTTACATTAAAATATGACACTGAAAATAAGTTTTCTCTGAAATTAATATAACATTATCGTTATTAGAAGCTTAAATGCGTAATGTTTTCAAATGCTATTAAATATATTTATAGGTTATTCGAATTTTAGGAGCTGTTGTGAGTGTAATTGCGCTTTGAATGTTATTGTAAGAATTAAGACGTTGCTTTTAATATTATTAAAATATTTTGTAGTTCACGCGTCAGTAATGGCGGGCGTCATAGATTATACACTTAATATTTGAGACTAGCTGCGCGCCACGTGGAATTTAACAAAATAGAAATAGCCTAAGTTATTCCTTGTTATACCAGCTATCTGCTAGTGAAAGTCCCGTTGAAATCAACAGACAGACAAAAATTATAGAAAATATCATTTTGATATATATGTGTCGTATATACATTCATATTCATGTATTGAGAAGTGGTTATATTAATAATACAAACAGACACTTGAATTTTATTTATAAATTGGCGGGCGTATTGTAGGCAGCTGTTAGAAATACTATTTGTAATTTCAATCTCTAGTTTCAAGATGGGCAGTGGCACTGCTCTGTGGTGTCTATGACCATAGTAGACTTGACTCTAGTTGAATGGACTGAACATATTTAAACAGTAACAACAATACTACAACCACAGACATTTCTTGCAAAAAATACATTATTCTTTCTGTAATTTTCAATTTGTGTTTAGAATGCTATTAACTATTTAGACAATTTCTTAGAATAAATGTTTAGGATACTTAATTAATGTATAGTATAATACTATAATATTAAATTTAAGTAAGATATCCGCTGGAATATCCGTGGCGGTCTATTAGTTAGCCCAGCGGTTTGCTGTAAATAAATAATAAATAAAATCATGTTATATAAGACATATCTCCCGTTTTGCCAATTAATACGTGTATTCTGTATTTTGTCGAGATATATTAATAAATTAAAAGTCCGTAGATTTCAGCTTGTTTCGGTGTTTCGATGTAGCTTTTGGAAGTAGAGAAAATAGCAGAGAGCTTTCGTTTTAATCTCAAAGAGAAATTAATCTTCACGAAATTATGTAACACGCTGTTCATTAAATATATTTAAGTTGCATAATATATTTTTAAGATATGCGTAAATCAAATTAAACTATTTTTGTGTATTTATTTATTTTATACATAGAATAGGTACTACTCGTATAAAACATTTATTTATTTACTAAAAAAATTATTTATTTATTGTATTTAATAATAATAATGTTCTATTACTTAATTAAATTAATATAAAACTTCAAGTGTCAGTGATTAAGTGCCTGTGTCAACTTTTGAAAATCTTTTGGCCTATGACGATCACTAACAAAGAACTGTGGCTGATCACCAAGCAGACACCAATGGAGAAGGAGATCCTTACACGGAAGAGGCAGTGGATTGGTCACATATCAAGAAAGCCCGATATTCACAATCCAAGACAGCACTGACCTGAAAAGTGTCTGGCAAAAGAAAGAGAGGCCGTCCCAGAACAACTTGACGTCGGAGCAGGAGATGGGCGTCTTGGACATGGAGTTAAAAGGTGCGCGCTCAAGACCGATGTAATATTTAAAACAAAAACACATGCCCGCTGAGTTTCTTGCCAGTTCTTCTCAGGACGGAGGCTAGTTCTTGTGAATTGGCGGTAGTTCGTTTTGTACTTTCATTTATGTTGAATTTTTTTTATTTATTTGAAGTGATTTGATGTAATTGGAAGGATTTGATTCGAGCCCTACACCCCAGCAGAGGGTAATTGGAAAGAAAGAAGAAGATTACATAATTGAATAGTTAAGCAGCTAATTTGATTAACTATAATTTGCATTCCGCTCATACATAGATAAAGTAGATTATGTAGGTAAGTACTAAGTAATTAGCAATAGTCTTGAGAATTTTATTTTTTTATTAAAATTTTTATAGTTAACCTCCAAATTGTGATTCTCAACTACAACTTTTTTTTTTATAATTATGTAAACTGTTTCTGGTCACCCTGGCAATTTTTTACGTTTTATTATTGCGAACGAATTTTAGCACATGTTTCATTGATTCTATTTAAAAAAATTTTTATCATAGATAATACAATTATGATTTATATTGTCTAGATTATTCTAAATGATAAGCTAAGATCTGTACATATAATAAAGAAACGAAATGTGACAATGACAATATTAATTGTAGGAAATAAACTTAAGTGGATCGTGTCTTCCATAGTCGTAAATATATTTAGGGAGAAATTTTCTATATCATATACATCGAGAAATCAACTGGTGGTAAATTAATCAGAATTTTAGTATAGCTGCGAAAGAATTAATTCTATCAGATGTCCTATGATTCTTTAACACATGCATGCAATAGATATCTGCTCCTTACAGCCTTTCTACATTTCTACTAGCTTCATGGTTTTCTATACGCAATTTCGATTGATGTGTTGGTGACATTTTGAGATAACGCAAACCAAAATTCATACAAAATCATTTAATACCAAAATATTAACCAAATACAAGAATACGTTAGAAATAGGGTTGTCACCTTTTTTTTGCAGATAAAGTACATTGGTTATATTATTATAGGTTGGAAAAAAAGTATATCGTATTAAAATGAAGTACAATTTATTTATTATTATTATTATGTTTAAATACATACAAATTAAACAAGTAATTATGACAATTAATGACAGTGAATTTATTGAAATTTGAGATCAAGTTGCGTTCAGAAATATTTGTTAAAAAAACGAGTGCTTAGGCGATGTGGCGTTGACGAGTGAGAAATCGATGTATTTCGCTTTACAAAAAAATACATATTATGACTAAACTTTTCAAAATCCCAAAGAAACCGAATCATGCCAAATAAACTATTCTCGTGTACTTTATTGTTCACATAAATTATAGAGTTCAATTACCTTAAATAACGTACAATACTTTATTATAAAGTACGGGTGACAACCCTAGTTAGAAATGTCTTGTTCAAATGTTTAAAATTCCACTTTTTATTATAGCTTCATTTGTGCAACTCGACTTTCTATATCTGTATTGTACTTCTTATGGTGGATATATCCTACCTGTAGAATTTATGTGGCTTAACCCTAAATTATTGTTTTTTGGTAAACACCAAAAATATAATTGAAAAATTTAATTTTTCCAGTTTAAATTTAGTTCTTTAAATGTAATGTAGTACATTTTAAAGTTTAAAGCATGCGCTTGATTTAACAGAGATGGAATGCGTATGTACTGTGTTTTTTTATATTAAAATTTGAATTTATACTTTAATTTTTTCAAATAAAATTTAAATTATTAACTTCAATTTTTAAAATTTAATTTTTTGAACTGATAGAATGAATATATGTTTATAAGTCGCTTTTTGAAATATAAAATTCATTTTCTTCAAATTTTTTATTAAGCCACTTTAATTCTAAAAATGCGATTTGCAGACATTTAAAATCATGTGGTTAGCTTCTTTAATCTTTGGAAATTTGTAATGTAGATAGTGATAATCAAGTACATGAAACAGTTGCAAGCAAAAAGTTTTCTTCTACATCCTACAACATAAATCATCATGAAGCTATTGGTTACATATGAGAATGTCTATAGAAACTAACTGGCTTTTGTAGTCGTATTTTGTGAATCAGTTCAATGTGTTAATAAAAAAATAATAGATTCATGTTAGTAGTTATTGATTGTTTAAAGTAATATTTGTGAAAGCGACAAACAGTTTGATCGTGTTACTATAATTATAATCATTGATGGAGTTCAGAAATCGACTGATTATTGTATTGCGCGCTAATGCTGGTAACATTATTAGCCCACTTAGCTTCCAGATGGGCAGTAGAAGTATCTACCTTATTGTCTATCGGGTCATTAACATAACAATTAGTTTTTTTTTTCCTGCCTATGCTGATAGCCTTGAGAGGCTATTTCAACTTCACCCTAGCGTGTAGGTGAGCTCTCGGGGCTCAAACCGGAAGTATTGCTAACACTGGCCCTAGCAAGAGCAGTGCTTCCCAGAATCTACCACCGGATCGGAAACGCGACCCACAGAAGATCCGGCGAGAAACTCAGTGGGCTGTGTCTGTGGGTTAATTCACTCGTCGAGCCCTTCGTCACAAGCGGACGGGTTCGGCGAGGACGGTGACCGGTGCTTGAGGTACCTAAAAGCACCGTTAATGGATCGGGAGGATCCGTAATGACGTGTCGAGGGCGACGTTGACTGTTTACCATTCGGTCCACAGGATCGGGTATGGATTAGTTTCGTTGTTGCAAGCTCTTTCAACTAACGGCAAGTTGTAAATTTAAATAGCAACGATTGCATTTATTTTATTTAACATTAGCCGCTCGAGAATAAAATTAACACACGCGTCTTAATTTACATTATTAACACACCTAGTAAAGTTTTTCATACTCAATTAACTTTAGTACGTAGTTATGTGTAGTTGGTCTATGTTGTGGTTGTAGATTAGATGAGTCGTCTATTATCAAAGGTGGCAATCTGTGCATTTGGACAAAAAAATGTTATTGATATGTCAATACAGATTGATATGAATATAATCGTCTCCTTCAAAGAATGCGGTTCAAAACCTGCATTAAATAAAGGTTAATACTGAACCTGTTATTTATCTAAGATGTCGTTCAGAAGAGTTTTGTGACTGCCAATGGAATACAAAGTCAATAATTCATTTTTATGATTTACCAATAATTGTCCAAAAGTCACATTGCCGGCTTTGATAATAGTCGACTCAGATAGAGTATAATGAGTCTCATAATATGTCTTCTGTGCAACGTGTCGTAAATAATTACATAATTGATTTGAGCTAAAAGCTTTATTACGTATTATCTTTGCTTGGTTACTATAACCGAGAATCTTAGAAATATTGTTATTTAATTTAAAATTAAATTTTAAATGTTCAATGAATGCGCTTCTATGTTTATGTTTAAAAGAGAAAATCTATTTTCAATGTCATATTGTAAATTACGAAACGTGTCTTCCATTTTAAGTGTGTTCAAAAACCATTTAGTTGAACGTGTAATTAATTATGTAGGACTGTTAGATTGTTTAGTGTTTAGAAAAGGTTAACTTGCAGTTTTTGAGCATTCTTGTAATGATATTATCGTAATTGTTGCTGTATGTAAAGATATAATGTGTATAACCAATAAAATTGTATTGTTGTTAATCCGTGTTTTATTTGTCTCGTGATAAGAATCTTGTTTCAATTGATAAGCGGATCGATATATCGAAAGAGAATGGGTAAAATGAATAAAATCAAATAGATTTTTTTTAATTTAAATAAGCCTCATTGGCTCCTTTATATCGCTATAACTTTACTACGGACTCGTAATGCAGCTTTAGAACTGGGTAAAATCCGGATGAGTAGATGAAGAAATAACAGCGGCTTGGCTTGGTAGGCAGCGGCTTGTCTGCCCCTGGCATTGCTGAAGTCCATGGGCGATGGTAACCACTCACCATCAGGTGGACCGTATGCTAGTCTGCCTAAAAAGGCAATAAAAAAAATAAAAAAAATATAACATCTTGGAATAATAATAAAAACATTATTTTTATTTATGATTTATAAGCTATCAATGCTAAGCATCGAGGTGAAAGCTTTTCATCAAATATTTTCTTAAATTTACATTTGACCACACCCTTTTCTTTCAAATAAACAATTCTATCGTAGAGTACAAAATTCTCGAGCACTGGCTGCATGGCGTTTTGCATTTTGATCAAAATTCCCGCCTTTTTTAACGTCAAATCTGATAGCTCCTGCCACATTGACAGCAGCTCGTTGTTGTCAAAAATGATGCTTTCAGCTTTATTTGGCGAATTGGACTCGTTTTTTTCTAAACGGAAACCATCTGTTACGGCGTTTTGAACGTAGGACTCAAAATTATTGTTCATTGTTTTTACTTTGACGGCTTTTCGTCTTTTTCTTTTAACCTTGCAATTGTCTGTAAAAAAAATTTACACATATTATCCGAACAAATTGACATATTGGAAATAGTAAACTAATCCGAAGGTTGGTAAAAGCGCTGTTTTAGAAAACTAATTTACTTTTAAATTATTATTTACTCAGAAGTATCGATTTAATATCATCACACACTGTCATATGTAGTAGTATTAATTTAAAAAATATGATTTATCTTATTTGCGCGGGCTGCCATTTGTGAACCGTCGCTATGTTGAGAACATTAGAATTTTTGGGTTGTGACTGTCGTTCACTAAGTGTGCTAATTTGCGGTCTCCTGATGGTCCCCAACTTCTCAGGTGTACACTTTAAGATCACAGAGATTAAATTTAAATGGTTAAAAAGGGGGTATTTAAAAAAAAATAACTTACGTTTAGCAGCGTACAACTGCAATACAGCTCTGGCCAACATATTAAAAACCAAATCAGACATGTTATCTCCACAAACCGTTGGCTGTGCTGCCAATCTTAAAAATGGAACATTAAAACACACACTGTTTTTATAATCTTTGTAAATATCATTAATACAATAACTTAACGGAAAATTAATGAAATTTCCTTCTTTCTGTGACATTTTATGGTAACAACAGGGCATAATAATAATTAAATGTGCGTCGGCCATTTTAACGAAAGTATCAATTGCATCAACTGTCAAATCAGCGCACGCGTGCAACCCAGTTATGCAAAAATTCGCTTCTTTGGGGAAATTGTCTTTTAAAAACTGACTAATATGTGTATGAGATTCATTAGTTATTGTGTGTTTAATAAACTTTACATGCTTTGACGAACTCTCGTGGTATTTCGTTTGGCGTTTTTTGGCGGTGACATAATGACTGTCGTTACATTCCAAACCTAAGATTTTGACTTCACTGATAGTATGTAAATATTGATCCAGATAGCCCTGAAATTTCAAAAGCGCTTATTGAGTACCTGTCCTAGATCTATCTTAAATATTAACGGAGAGAGCGACTATTGTGATTAAACAATTTACTTGGAAGACAACTATGCTCGTATTGAGCGATGCAACGGTGTTCGAATCCCGCAGTTTCACTAGGACAGGTATGTGAGCATGGGCTCATTCAGGTGTAGGACTTTTTTTTTCTTTTTTTTTATTGCTAGATGGGTGAAGGAGCTCAAAGCCCACCTGGTGTTTGGTGGTTACTGGAGCCCATAGACATCTACAACATAAATGCGCCACCCACCTTGAGATATAAGTTCTAAGATCTTAAGTATAGTTACAACTATACTTAATGCTGAAGTTTCCGGCTCACGGGACGTCATTTTATGACCATTCCTTTGCGGTTGAAGCTGTCCGTTTATGGAATGCGTTACCCTTAAGCGTTAAACAATCGTCCTCGCCGGAAATTTTCAAGTCCAGATTGAAATCGCACTACTTTGCTTCTATGATATAACTGTATAAGTTCCTACTTCTTTTGTATTTTATCTTGTATATTTTTAGTATTTATTTGTATTTAATCGTATGTAAGTTTATCTTATATGGTATTTATTTTTCACATGTGTATTTAAGTATATATTTTTATGTAAGTTTCTTAAGATATAGCACCGTCCAGTTAACTTATTCCTCTCCCTGCAAGGTTGCCTGGAAGAGATCGCTTTCAGCGATAAGGCCGCCGATTTATATACCGACTTTTGTTTTATTACTTTACTGTGTACATATTAAGGTGTTATATAAATAAAGAGTTATTATTATTATTATTAACTATATATACCTATATATATAGTCCCACCCTCCAAACCGAAACGCATTACTGCTTCACGGCAGAAATAGGCAGGGCGGTGGTACCTACCCGCGCGGACTCACAAGAGGCCCCACCACCAGTAATTATGCAAACTTGTTAGTAGCCGCCTGAGCACCCCCTAAGAAGAGCTGACCGAACGAGGGCAATGGCTTCGCGAATACCTCTGCTACATGATCGCTATCACAACCTAATGAATAGATCCAGCGAGAACCTCAGCGTGTCGATGCTATGCCAGTGTCACCTATACTAGCTCCAAATGTTAAGGCGTCTAATAAAAATGTTAGTGGATTTGGATGGATTTTAAATCTAATTACGCCTCTACCTATTAAGCCTCGTTTGAAGATATAGTTTGTAGCTGTCCAGAAATGCTATAGTTTATTTTAGAGTTTTAACGTGCACAATGATTTATTGCCAGCATTGCTAATTGACGGGTAAAACTGTAGATTACTCAATACCATTAGTGATATCTAAGGCAGTATTAAAAATGTTTTGCAGGCAAAAATTAACGTCTATCGAGCCCACTGAGTTTCTCGCCGCATCTTCTCAGTGGGTCGCGTTTCCTATCCGGTGGTAGATTCTGCGAAGCACTGCTCTTGCTAGGGTCAGTGTTAGCATCACTCCGGTTTGAGCCCCGTGAGCACATCTACTAGTTAAGGTTACGCTGAAATAGCTTCTCAAGGCTATCAGCTTAGGTAGAGAAAAAATCTATCTATATATTGTTAGCTGGTCGTCTTATTTTACCTATATTTTTTTAAAAAGATCTCATGTATTCGTAGTAGTAAATCGAACGTACCAAGCCCGACCCGAAATCCACAACCATCCTACAATTTACATCTTCACAGATTCCTTTGATCTCTTTAGCTAAGTTTACAATTTCATATTTTTTCTTAATGCCAACTGGGGTGTCGAGATCGAATTCCGCGCCAATTTTGACAGCGTCATCGTGACACACTGTCAATCTCCGAGTGCGCTCCAAAAATGTTTTCATCATAACTTCATCCTCGATTGAATTCAGCTCGAAATTATTATTTAAAACATCGTGTTTAGATAAATCGCCTACAATGATATGTTCCAAAACATTTTCAACTAATATTTCTGTATTCGGGTGTTTGTAAAAATTTTTATAATCTTGAAAGTAAGATAGGCATTCTTCGAAGTATAGCCTGTCCTCTTGAAACGACTCAGGCAAAGACATCTGTAAACAAAAATTATAACATAAATAAACCTTCAATATTGTTCTTAATTTTGAACGAAATTGGAATAGAAACAACGAGAGTTATAAGTAATTTTAACTGGTGGTAGGACCTCGTGTGAGTCCGCGCGGGTAGGTACCACCGCCCTGCCTATTTCTGCCGTGAAGCAGTAATGCGTTTCGGTTTGAAGAGTGGGGCAGCCGTTGTAACTATACTGAGATTTTAGAACTTATATCTGAGTCGTCTATTATCAAAGGTGGCAATCTGTGCATTTGGACAAAAAAATACAATACAGATTGATTTCAATATAATCGTCTCCTTCAAAGAATACGGTTCAAAACCTGCATTAAATAAAGGTTAATACTTGACCTGTTATTTATCTAAGATGTCGTTCAGAAGAGTTTTGTGACTGCCAATGGAATACAAAGTCAATAATTCGTTTTTCTGATTTACCAATAATTGTCCAAAAGTCACATTGCCGGCTTTGATAATAGTCGACTCATCTCAAGGTGGGGGGTGCATTTACGTTGTAGATGTCCATGGGCTCCAGTAACCACGTAACACTACGTGGGCTGTGAGCTCGTCCACCAATCTAAGCAATAATAATTTTTTTTATGTACAACTTTATTGCTCATCAGAACGGCTAAATTAAAAAGGAAACTGACGCTTTATATTTTACCAGAGTCAGCAAAGACTCGCACTAGATAGATAAGTGGTTTAACTAGTAGAACTGTTCAACTGACCAGTATACTTAGTGTGAGTTTTTTAACGTTCTCGATAGCGTAAAAGTTAGCTCAAATTTGTTTGCAGTTGTAACAGCGCCCCTAGCAGTAAACGTAGGTAAACGTTCCAACGGCATACAAATTTGATTTCACTTTTACGCTATGGAGAACGTTGAATAGCTCGCAGTAAGCACACAGTTCCCTCATACATTGCCTAGAAGTCTTCGCACGAGCACTCATGCCAAATAACGTTACATAGTTCAAAGAATTTAAGAAAACGTACAGTGTGTAAGATACTCCCGAATTTGTGTTCAGTTACCAACCAAGTAATAGTTTGAATACTTTTCAGTTTTCGCAAGTCGCAGACATAAATGATACCATTCTTAACTCGCATTTATGTTATGATTATATTATTTTCAACTTAACATAACTTAAGTTTACTTTACAGTTTTCGTGGTCATGAACTAATGGAGTGTGCGAATATTGTGCTAACTACGGTTTATTTTTGTAAAAGAAAACATTTCTTGGCTTTGTCGGCTTTTTTCTATAAATTTTTTTATGACGCCCCCGGTATGAAGGGTAGAGGTAAGGAGCATCATCCTGTATAGGGGACATGATGACAAAGTGTCCATCTGTACACAGCAAGATTTTGTTGGAAGACCCCCCGAAATAGTAGTAGTGTAGGAAGTGGAAATGATATGAATGTAGCAGTTTTAAGCAGAGTGAAGTTTGGTGAATTGAAGTGAAGTACGGTAGTGTGGCGGGTAGGCATCATACAACGCAAGATATTTAACAGATGCCTGAATCTCGCTTACGACATTTTCAAGATAAGCTCGCATATATACAAGTTCCGAACAACACTCGGACCGTCGGTCTACCGAGCAAATATCTCCCGCTCGGTGGAAGATCTTCCCTTTGTCGTTTAAAGCCTCCCAAAGTAGCTTATTGCGTTATTTTTAAAATCTTTCCACCTGCTACTGTGGTGCCACCTTAATTAGCCCCCTTTCAGTGGACACTTTTTAATGCACTGAGATGTTGTTCCTTACCCTTCATAATTTACAGGAAGAGATAATATTCCAAGCCGACACGATTAAAAATAATATAATGTTAAAAGAAAGGTCTAACTTGTCTTGTCAGTTAATCTGTGGGGTAACTACATTCAGTATCGTTGACGACTATTTGGGGAATGAGAGCATTTGGAGCCCGCTCGGGTAGGTAACGCTTTACCTCCGTTTTTGCCGTGAAGGGTTTTGGTTCTGGGGACTTTAAGTTAGAGTAGTCGACCACGCTGCGATGTCTATAGAGATCACTTATAGAAGAACGAATAGTTACGCGGTCTGATTATTATCAATCATATTATATATTCGTATGGTTTTTATTAGCATTAACGATAGTTGATTGCATTTTCGCCAGCACCCCTGGCGTAGTAACTACAAATAGATATCGTTGTCTTGTGATGAATAAAACAATAAAAACAATCAGTCACCTGAACTCAAACTAGGACTCTTTATAGGAACCAGTGATACAATGTATATACCTACGCCATAATATGGACCAGGAAAAGAGCAGATCTGTTTGTTACAGAAATATTCAGCTACTTAAGATTAATGGCTAATAAACTTGGTAGTTTTTTTTTATTGCTTGGATGGGTGGACGAGCTCACAGCCCACCTGACGTAAAGTGGTTACTGGAGCCCATAGATATCTACGATGTAAATGCGCCACCCACCTTGAGATATAAGTTCTAAGGTTTCAAGTATAGTTACAACGGCTGCCCCACCCTTCAAACCGAAACACATTACTGCTTCACGGCAGAAATAGGCAGGGCGGTGGTACATACCCGCGAAGACTCACAAGAGGTCCTACCACCTTATCTAAAACTAGCCGCTAGATTCAGGCCCAAGTCAAGCCCACGACCTCATTTATACGAACATATAATTTTAGTGTTAGTAGACATTTATTTGCCGAAGATTTTCGTCTTAAGATTAATGGCGGATAAGCTTGATAAAGTATGGTAACTGTTAATTAAATCGCAAATTGAACTTCTTAACATTCATTTATTTGTATCGCACAATACATTTTATAGTCCTTTAGGCGTGACGTTATGCATGATCATTCAAGTGACCAAAAAAAATATTTCTAAAATTTATTAAGAAATGAAACTAGACAACGGTGATGGCGGAGTTGCCTCTACGATTAGCCATATTTATGAAAAACTATACCGAATTTCGGGTTATGTAGGCAATATCGGCACTAAGCCTCACAGCTCAATTATTCCTTGCCTGGGGCAGACAAGTGACATTGGTACACGATTTCAAATTAGAATGAAAACTAATTATCTGCCGTGCTGACAACAACTAATTTCCGTTAATTAAACAACTCGTATTTTTCACATTTTCCGGCCGTACCCAAGTCTTCTTCATATCTCAAACCACCGCCTCGTAACAACCGTAATGCGTTTTCACTAACAAGAGTAGCTGGAATGAATGTGCCTACTGTTGGGGCCCGCTGACTTTCTGCCACACCTCATCCCCTTTCTTCAAATCCTGTGCACCACCATCTCCGATTACACATTTAGCGGCCCATTTATCGTTCGTCAGATATTTCAAGCATACTTCCACCAAGTCCTCGCTTTTCACGGCCAAAACTCTTTCCCTTTGCGTCTTCCAAAGGTCATAAGACAGCCCGTACAGGAACAGATCGACTCCTTTCATGTATTCCGCGATCGGTTGGTCCATTTGCTGCATTATAGTTAGCTTGGACTCGAAGAGGTTTTGTTCGTCAATCAAATTCGCATTTTTTGTCAACCAATTGGCGGTTTCGTCGAACACGTCCAAAGTGACTTTAGAATTTGGGTCTCTGTATGAATAGTAACTGAAGATTCCGTCAAAGGACAGCATGGCGCGGCCACCGTAAGCACCGTTCTGCTCTCGCACGATCGGGTGCAAGTATTTCGACGATAAGAACACTGACAGCACGCGTAGCTTCGCGTAATCCGGATGGGTGTACGCAACAGTCGGTATGACTTTGGCGCAAAAATTCACTGGTATATTCATGGCTATATGTATACCGCGGTTGTCCTTGTTCATACTTTTAGAGTCTGTCCAATTAATGCGATTGACTTCTTGATTATCATTAGCGTTACACAGGTCCTTGCAGAATTTATCGATGTATTCGTGGACATCGTTGTTTGTATTGCAATAATGGAATGCTGCTCGCAAATTATTCCCTTTAAGTACGTTTTCTGATATGCTCTCTATTACCGACTGTATATCTTCAGTTTTCTGTGTTTTTTGTACTTCCTGCATGATCGTGACGTGTTGGATACCCAGCAGGTTCTCTTTGCATTCATCTACAGAAGATATTAAAGACCTGGCCGCCTGTACAGCATAAGTGTGACCGCTGCTTACTATCCCATTTGTCAACGAAGAACAGTAATTATTTAGAAGCATTGCCATTCTTTCGCTGTTGCTAAAATTTGGTTTTTTAAATATCTCCTGCCATATATCAAGCATTTTAGGTAGATTGTGGTCCAAACAATGACTGTTGATCAATATACCCTGCTCATATTGACCAGATTGCCCGACATGCTCAGTGATGTGTGTAATTGCACTCAGGCCAGAGGTGCATTTGCTGACATGCTTATCAAAATCACGGTAGTTATACGACTTAGTGTCAAATTTATCTAAAATATAATTAAAAAAGGGAAGCATTTTTCTTTCACTGTCGCCCAAGCTGTCGGTGCCTAAGATTCCTTTGAAATATGTTACGCCATTTGTATTCGCCTCACAAAGTTGCAGTGGTATGGTTTCTGATACAGAATGTTTTAATGATGGGGCGGTTTTGTTCGCTACGATCTCTTCCATTTTCAAACATGGTAAAACATCAAGATTCTGCACCTCCTTCTGAACTTTGGAAAGCTCTAAGCCTTCTTTATAAATAGCTTCTTTATCGTTAGCACTTAAGGACGAAACTTTTGATTTCAGAAGTTTAGATTCTGCTTCATTGAAGACATCATCAAATTTTGGGTCTGGTAGCATAGTCATAACTAACTTATGGTTATTCTGAATAAAGTACTTTTCAATTATATTCTTTACGTAGTTTGGAGTCATTAGATTCTCCTTCAGTCTCCCCAAAAGTTTGTTGACCTTCAAAGCATTCAATATCGGCCCATTGTGATTCCAGAGAGGCATTAGGTTAAAAAGCAGATTTAAACCAAACTTTGGTGATTGGTGCTTAATAGAAAGCTCGAAGCCATGTAAAACACTCTCAATATGAGCTTTCTCAAAGCCCTTCTCATATATTTCCTCTAAAGTTTGATTTGCAATCTTCTCGATGGTCTCAAACTTTGACGTTTCAACATCTCGGAGACCAACAACAAACATGGTATCTCTTATCTGATTTTCATAGCCAGTCAAAGAATTATAGCCTCCCGATATGTTTTTCTCAATTAAGCTTTTGTAAAATGCTGAATTCGGTCCTATTATCATAAGTTCCGCTAATGCTAGCATTGTGAATGTTTCATAAATATTAGTAATGTCCGACATAACATATCCTATGGCAATTTGATTCTGTTTTTCTACTGGTCCACCATACTGGTCTACTCTGCAGTTCATTTCTGCACGTCTTGGCTCCTTCCAACGTTCTTGACTCGCAACTACAGTGTTCTTGGGATCTAAATATTCATATTTACTCAGATAGGCTTCATTAATGAACTTTAAGTTGGCTTCTAATGGAAAACTGCCATACGAATACATTCTTGAATTGCTAGGATGATAATAAGTGGCATGGAAGTTTTTTAAATGCTCATGAGTTAGCTGAGGAATGCATAACGGGTCACCTCCTGATACATATCCATATGTTCCTTTCGGTAAAATTGTATTAATGAATTTTTGTCCAAAAAGCGAACTTGTCTCCGAAAAGGCTCCCTTCATTTCATTGTAGACTACACCTTTGAAAATCAAATCAGAATTTTTATCCTCCAAATTTGAATGTTCTAATCTCCAGCCTTCTTGTAAAAAATCTAGTCTAGTTAAATTAGGTCTGAAGACTGCATCCAAATAAACTTTCTGTAGATTACGATAGTCAATTTCATTTTGCGATGAAAAAGGATAGAATGTATAATCTGGGCCTGTTAGAGCATTCATGAACGTAGCCAAAGATCTGTTCAGCATTTTGAAGAATGGATCTCTTACTGGATATTTTTCTGAGCCGCATAAAACTGTGTGTTCTAGAATGTGGGGAGTGCCCATTGAATCTAACGGAGTTGTGCGAAAACCTACAGAAAATACATTATTTGAGTCATCTCTCTCTAAATGCAAATATTCCGTTTTGGTTCTCTCGTGGGTTAAAAAATAAGCTGTCATATTGTATTCTTGTATAGATTCGATTTCGGTGCAAAGGAATCCATGTATAGTCTTCCCAACTTGAAGATTTTTTGATAAATTTTCCTTTTTCCTCAAAACCTCATTACTGTAACTTCTTTGCGAAGCCAGTCGGTGTTTAACTGTTTGCCGAAAACCATTGCGCAGTCTTGAATACATGGTTTGTTATTTGTGCTCTTTATATTCCTGGAACATATTTTCACTCACAGTTTTCGTGCTTATACAAATAATTGTTATTTTTCATTAATTCGTTAAAACAAAAAAATCCATGAATAGAAAGAACCTATTTAACAGTTTCAACAAAAATAGTATATTAAAAGAACTGTTTATTTTTTTAATTTTTGGGCATTTTCGAAAAACAAATGAAACATGATGCAATTTATTGATACTTACTGTTGAAGGATGCTGTTTTAAATCTCAATTAATAATCTTCGCAATTTTTTGTTTTCAGTTTTCTTATGTTACTGAATCCAGTTTAATAGTATTTATGTCTTTTAACTTTTTAATGTTAAAATTCAATTTCTGTTTTCTAACCTTACAAATTTACAGTCGGCTTATTGACAGTTTAGAATTGACAATGACGGCTTGTGACTTTTTTTTGTCACTCGGATAGGCGAAAGAAACATTGACGAACATCCTATACGACTATTAAATGTGAGCTAAACCCATGCCATGTAAGATAGATTATAGTGCTCAAGGATTTAAGAAAAAAATGTCTGACTAAAATGTTAGAAAAACTCGAAAAAGTCACGACTACTAATTTTTTATTCTGCAAATTTCTGCACTTTTATAGATACTAAACGGTTTTATAGGTTTATTTACTAACTTAAAATGTCGCTTTAAAAGAGTTTCTGTTTGAGAGTCACAGAACGTATTTACATTTACAAGTTAGTATGCTCACCGCGTGGCCATTCGATATTAATGAGTATTTAACAGTATAATTGAGAAGTAAATCCATTTTTTTGGGATAATCATTATTAATCCTTGTACTTGTACATTATCAGAATCAGTGTTTTTTTTGGATGTTTAAACATCCTGTATAGTAAAAGAGAAATAATGGGAAACTTGTTTTTTTAATGAAATTAACAATAAAGTCACAATCAGAGAAAAATAAATAAAAAACTGCTTGAAAAATAATTGACTGAAAATCTATTTAGCTCTTAGTAAATTCTCTTCGTTCTGGTCATTTCATTTCACCTACAGTTTTCTCTGATCTCATTTCTCTTATCTTCATTTAATACTTTCTTAAATTTATAACGCACTTTTCGGCCTTTGTTACAACATACTCACGTATAGGTTATATTTCTTTGCCTGTCCAACGAACAAATCAAATAAAAGGAAATCAGTATTGTCAAATATTCTTTTCAAACACGTGTTTACGTGTAATGCTCGTTATGAGCGATTATGATACTAAAATAGCACTAAATTAAAACAAAATGAGTTTGTACAACTTTAAAAAGATTGCTGTAGTCCCTACAGCTAAGGTAAGCGTATAACTGTATGAATCCCACAAATGTATTATGAAAACCATCATCTTATTGATAAGAATGTTAACCTCGAAATTTTGTTTTTAGGACTTTATAGACATAATTTTATCGAAAACACAAAGGAAAACTCCTACAGTCGTTCACAAGCATTATAAAATATCAAGAATACGTGGGTTTTATATTAGAAAAGTGAAATATACCCAGCAGAACTTCCACGACCGACTGTCCAGAATTATTCAGGTAAACAGCAACAGCGTTATAGTAATACGCAAAAGTAGCTACGTCACATCGAAAAAATAAATCTACAAATGTGTACATTTCCCAATTTTTTTCTAAATTTTTATTGTTCTTGGTTAAAATCTTAGTTTTCTAGAGACTCATACTGCTGGTGCCAGAACAATCTTAAAGAAATTTAAAGTTTCATTATTATTTTTTCACAAAACTATCTTCATTCTGATGTATGCTTCAACTCTCTTGAGTTTAGTTCTGATGCTTTTTCAAGACATTGTGTTACTTAAATTAAAAAGAAAATGTAAGAATAATCAAATCTCACAAGCTTCTGACTTGTTCATCTATTGAGCTGGGTATATTGATGTAACAGACTGACATATATCATAAATAAGTTATTAAACACATAGATTAATAAGATAATGTTTACAGGAATTCCCAAAGTTAGATGATGTCCATCCATTTTATGCTGATCTCATGAACGTATTGTACGACAAGGATCATTACAAACTTGGACTCGGACAGCTGAATACAGCCAGACATCTTATTGACAAGTAAGTCTCGATGATGTCACAAACTCTCATACAATATTAGTGTAAACCCATTTACAAATAAATTCCTTTAAAACTAACTTCGAAGGGCAGCCATTGTACTGTAGATAACTGAGACCTTAGAACTCATGTCTCTAGGTTGATGACGGCAGTTACACTTTAAATATCTTTGCGCTCCGGTAACCTCTTAACACCAGGTGGGCCATAATCTCATTCACTCTTCTAAGCAACAAAAAAATATATTAGTCAACTCTGACTAGAGATCTTTTACTAATTACCAATTATGTATTAAGCAGAATTAAAAATTTTTATTTTTTGATTACTAAATTTTTACCACACAATGTTTTTCCTTCACTGTGAAAGTCATTAGTGAACATTTGTGATGTGTGTTTCTCATTAGAAAAATTGTTCCTTGCTTCTGGGGTTCGAATACCAGCTCAGTCACATCGTCTTATCTTTTAGGGCATGATTACTTCATATTTTATTCACATCCTTAATGCTTCATTTACAGTGTCGCAAAAGACTATGTGAGACTGTTAAAATATGGAGATTCGTTGTATCGGTGCAAACAGCTCAAACGTGCGGCTCTGGGTCGCATGGCCACCATCATGAAACGGCAAGGAGCTAATCTTACATACCTGGAACAGGTATGTCATACTTGTGATGATTCAACAATAAGTAGATTACAATCATAACGTTGCTGTCACATATTCTAGTAGTATTAAAGTGGTGTACTCAAAGGGGTTCATTCCAATATGAATGTTTCTTGCAGATATAGACAGTGTAACAATAGCATAGAGTAGCTTTTATAATTCTTCCAGATTTCATTTCTATGTACACTAGACGATGACCGATGACGTTTTTTTTTTATAAATTATGTTGTTTAGAAATTATATTTAAATACGAATCACATATTGATAGAATGATGAAATATCCCAAGCTCGTTTAGGCATTTTTAAGTGAACACGTGAGTTAAAAAGACAAATAATATAAATAAACAATTCATTTTCTTGGTCTAACCTTAAACCAAACACTCATTGGCTTCAGGTGGCTTAACAACGCTATCTGCTGAAATAGCTTTATTGTTATTGTGTCTTTAAAGCAGTTAGTTGCTGTAAATTATGAAAAATAGTACATATTATTATTCGCCAATAGATGTCGGGAAGAGTCATAAAGTTGATTATTGGTGAAGTTGATTATTGAAAACACGAATAAAACAACATTTTCTGAAAATAAATCGTAGCTAGATCGATTTATCGCCCCAGATTTTTATGAAAATCGTGGAGCCGTTTCCCAGATTCAAATTATATATAGGTATATACAAGAATTGCTCGTTTAAAGGTATAAGATAATTGTATTTAATGAATAAAAACCAAATACAACAATATTTTCTAATGTGGACTGTATTCTTTTGCAGGTCCGTCAACATTTAGCACGTTTACCATCGATAGATCCCTACACCAGGACGATAATCATCTGTGGATTCCCAAATGTCGGAAAATCAAGTTTTATTAATAAAGTAAGCAATGGAATTACTAATGATAAGACATGAGTCCCCTTGGATTTGCTTCTGTGCATTTGTACCATCAGTACCATCCAATATGAATACAGGCCTATCTCTCTTGATCACTGATATAGAGATCTATTTCAACAATTTAGTGTATTAGTGAGGGTGCTTGTTATCTTTTTAATTAAAAGATTGCTAAGTGCGGATTATATGAGTCGTCTATTATCAAAGGCGGCAATCTGTGCATTTGGACAAAAAAAATTTATTGATATGTCAATACAGATTTATTTGAATATAATCGTCTCCTTCAAAGAATACGGTTCAAAACCTGCATTAAATAAAGGTTAATAGTTATCCTGTTATTTATCTAAGATGTCGTTCCGAAGAGTTTTGTGACTGCCAATGGAATACAAAGTCAATAATTCGTTTTTCTGATTTACCAATCATTGTCCAAAAGTCAGATTGCCNAATATAATCGTCTCCTTCAAAGAATACGGTTCAAAACCTGCATTAAATAAAGGTTAATAGTTATCCTGTTATTTATCTAAGATGTCGTTCCGAAGAGTTTTGTGACTGCCAATGGAATACAAAGTCAATAATTCGTTTTTCTGATTTACCAATCATTGTCCAAAAGTCAGATTGCCGCCTTTGATAATAGTCGACTCATATGAAGAAAGACACACAATGAACTGATTTATTACCCAACACATGTGCTTAAGTTCATTATTAAATAATAAACATTATCTATCGACCATTTTTATAGTAAAGATATATTTATTACTTAGTCAACCATACTAAATTTTACAGTATTAAGAGTAGTAAATGAAGTTAATAAATATCAGAACATGAGTTTGAGTATGACTCTTTTCAACTATGGATGCATGGCTTCTCTATAGCAGAATTAGATAGGAAGACAGTATTTATCTGTATGAGTTCATAAAGAGCTCAACCACACAGTGCATTTCCTAATTATCTTGTATCATCACCTACAAGCCCATGTCATAAATTACATCATGTCAAGTCGAGATAACCCTACTGGAGTTGATACAACTACACTGGCAATCTTATATTTTTACTGGTGGTAGGACCTCTTGTGAGTCCGCGCGGGTGGGTACCACCGCCCCGCCTGTTTCTGCCGTGAAGCAGTGATGCGTTTCGGTTTGAAGGGTGAGGCAGCCGTTGTAACTATACTGAGACCTTAGAACTTATATCTCAAGGTGTCTTTCGCATTTACGTTGTAGATGTCTATGGGCTCCAGTAACCACTTAACACCAGGTGGGCTGTGAGCTCGTCCACACATCTAAGCATAAAAAAAAAATGCGTTATATTATTATGTAATTACATTATACTTATGCTCATTTGATGCAAATAGATTTTTTCTTTTTTCTTCTGAAATTAAATATAAATAATTATTATATATTTTCAGATAACACGTGCTGATGTGGAAGTGCAGCCATATGCGTTTACCACAAAGAGTCTGTATGTTGGTCATACTGATTACAAATATTTGAGATGGCAGGTATGTTGATATTGCTTTGCAGTAAAGACACAACATTTTTATACAAACAGAAACTGCCAGATATGTTCAGAATATCAATTTTGCTCACACCAACCATTAAATTATTTTTAAGTGTTTTTGTGACCTGGTAACTAAGACCTTTAGGTCAAGTCTTATTTTATATATAAAAATGAATTGCTGTTCGTTAGTCTCGCTAAACTAACGGCTGGACCGATTTGGCTAATTTTGGTCTTGAATTATTCGTGGAAGTCCAGAGAAGGTTTAAAAGGTGAAAAATTATGAAAATGCTTGGAATTATATAAAAACAAACAATTTTGTTTTTCCTTAGATGTGTCCACCTTGATGTGTCTTTTATTTATCGATTGAGGCACTACGAAGTCTGCCGGGTCAGCTAGTTTTAATATATATTCATAATTTTTATGAAAAATGATAATATGAAGTGAAATGAAATGAAGTTGATTAATATGAAACATGGCATGAAATGAAATGAGATGAGATGATATGGGATGAAATATAATCTCAGTAAACTCGTGGTCGTTTACTGACATTTTCTCAGTGGACTCTTTGGAAAATCCCAAGAAGCTAGCTTTGTTCCATTTTCCCACATTTGTGCACTTTCACAGATATTAAACAGTTAATAAACTACCATTATTACACATTTCAACCTGAAGAAACACTAAATAGATAAAATAAAACAAATCACACAACTTCACTCCTCGCATTCCCGCCAAAAAGTCCACCAACCATTTAATTGACAAATTTTTTGAAATTAATTATTTACAACAATAATTATACATATGGAGATTACTGTAATCTTTATTTTTCAGGTGATAGACACCCCTGGAATCTTGGATCATCCATTGGAAGAACGCAATGTTATAGAAATGCAAGCGGTCACAGCTTTGGCTCATCTCAGAGCTGCCATACTATACTTCATAGATCCGTCTGAGCAGTGTGGCCATAGTATTGAAGACCAGGTATATTAACATTTGGGCTCTTCATATTGGAAAAATAGGTAGCGGAACTGATCATCATACATAGAGATTGATAAACATAACTATAAATATTAGACATTCAGAGAAAACAAGTCTGTTAGAGACTAATGTTTACCAGATGTGAGAATCGAAACCAGAGCCTTCAGTTCAGCCATCAGAGATTTTAACTACTACACCTCCAAGTCAATCGATACATATAAATAAAATTGGTGTGTCTGTTTGTAATATTGAAATAACCGCTTTTTACTACATGCATATGAATATATATGCGGTACATACACCAAAATAACATTTTTTACAATTTTTGTGTCTGTCTGTCTGTCTGTTTGTTCCGGCTAATCTCTGGAACGGTTGGACCGATTTTGACGGGACTTTCACTGATAGGTAGCTGATGATATAAGGAGTAACTTAGGCTACTTTTTCTTAGATTAGCTTTGCCTCGCAGTGTCACCCGCGGTACGACAATAACCACGGGTAACATCGCGGGACTCGACTATCAATAATAAAATTTAATGTTTCCGAAGCGAAGCGAGGGCGGGTCGTTATATTATAAATATAATAAGGACCTTTAATTTTTTTTTTATTGCCCTTGTAGTCAGACGAGCATACGGCCCACCTGATGGTGAGTGGTTACCGTCGCCCATGGACTTCAGCAATGCCAGGGGCAGAGCTCAGCCGCTGCCTACCGAATAATTGAGTCGTCTATTATCATAGGTGGCAATCTGTGCATTTGGACAAAAAAATGTTATTGATATGTCAATACAGATTGATTTGAATATAATCGTCTCCTTCAAAGAATACGGTTCAAAACCTGCATTAAATAAAGTATTAACTTAACCTGTTATTTATCTAAGATGTCGTTCAGAAGAGTTTTGTGACTGCCAATGGAATACAAAGTCAATAATTCGTTTTTCTGANATCTGTGCATTTGGACAAAAAAATGTTATTGATATGTCAATACAGATTGATTTGAATATAATCGTCTCCTTCAAAGAATACGGTTCAAAACCTGCATTAAATAAAGGTTAATACTTAACCTGTTATTTATCTAAGATGTCGTTCAGAAGAGTTTTGTGACTGCCAATGGAATACAAAGTCAATAATTCGTTTTTCTCATTTACCAATAATTTTCCAAAAGTCACATTGCCGGCTTTGATAATAGTCGACTCAAATATAAGGACCTTTAAATTTTTTTTTTATTGCCCTTGTAGTCAGACGAGCGTACGGCCCACCTGATGGTGAGTGGTTACCGTCGCCCATGGACTTCAGCAATGCCAGGGGCAGAGCCAAGCCCCGCTGCCTACCGAATAATTGTTATTTTTAGTGTCAATGTATATCCAATGTCTAATACAGTATAACTTCTTCTACAGATATCCCTATTCGAAAGTATAAAGCCTTTATTCACAAGCAAACCCCTAATAGTAGTGTTAAACAAGATGGATGTGGTCAAACCTGAAGAGCTGTCTCCGAGTAAGAAACAGTTGCTGGACGATCTGACCGAAACATGCTCTAAAGGGAATCTTGTCAAGTAAGTGTATTTTACCTGGGGCTATAACGAGACACTCTTTCACTGGTGGTAGGACCTCTTGTGAGTCCGCACGGGTAGGTACCACCGCCCTGCCTATTTCTGCCGTGAAGCAGTAATGCGTTTCGGTTTGAAGGGTGGGGCAGCCGTTGTAACTATACTGAGACCTTAGAACTTACATATATCTCAAGGTGGGTGGCGCATTTACATTGTAGATGTCTATGGGCTCCACTTAACACCAGGTGGGCTGTGAGCTCGTCCACCCATCTAAGCAAAAAAAAAAAAGACAGGCATATGGCCCATTTGATTGTGATTAGTCATTGTTGCTTAAGGACATCAGCGATTCACAGAGCACAGCCACTGCTGCAGACTCTTTACACTTAGTTTGAAGAAGGACATGTCATACTGCACTGGAGGGTAGTTCAATACAAAGCCAGAAGGTATGTGGCAAAAAGAGCTCTCTGTTCTGGTGTTAAGTGCAGTAGTAAAAAGAGAGAGGTATAAATGCACTGCTGTATTTAGAAAATAGATTTAACCTCTAGACTTAGTTAAAACGGCCGTCTGGTGTAGTGGTAAGTAATGTGGTCACTACACAAGGGGGTCGCAGGTTCGAATCCCGCCATGGGAAGATATTTGTATGATGAGTATAAAATTTCTTTTCCAGGGTTATGGATGTATATTGAATATATGTATGTGTATAATAAAAATCTGACATTCATTTCTGTTATCTGGTACCTGTAACACAAATTCTTTACGAACTTAGCACAGGACCAGTTAACGTGGTGTGATTCTTAGTAAATATTTATTTATTTATTATTTAATTGTGGTTCAAAGAAGAAGAATGATTGATTTGGTATTATAGTGATCTCTACATCCCTCAGACATCTTGCTACCTGCTATCTTGTTTTAGTAGTCTAAGGATATGGGTACATAATGTGTTAACACGTGATGATTTCAATGATGTAAGTGTCACAATGTAGTGTAATAAAACTTTCAAATTTATCTATTTGTGACTTATAATTACTGATGGTTAAGTGTGAGCCTGCAAGGGTAGGCACCACCAGCCTGCTTAGTGCTGCCACAAAACCGTTGTATTCCAGTTTGCTCTCTGGTATGTTAGCTCGCTAAGGTGGGCTTGTCTACCAATCAAGTGGTCTAAAAAAATATGTGAATTTCGGTTCCAGTGCGGATTCAAATTCTGATCTGTCCGTGGTGCCGGTGATGCGGATGTCCACTGTGACTGAAGAGGGCGTGCAGGAGGTCAAAATTGAAGCCTGCGAGAGGCTGCTGGGACACCGGGTCACAGAGAAGATGCGGACAAAGAAGGTGAACAATGGAATATTGAAGTGAAACTTCTTTAGAATCGTTGTGATTCAAACTCGATGAAACGAAAAAATAAGTCCATAGAGACACAAACACATAAATGTATAGGATTCAGCCGGCGAGAGAATGAGATAGAACACATTAGACGTTCTCCTCTTCGCATCCCCACTATCGTCTACTGAACATTGTCCACATGTATGCTCCTGTGTAGTGGGGTAGTCAGTATATCTATATCTTATTTGTAAATTTCACTTCTAACGTGTGCGACTTGCACACACACACACACACACACTTTTTTTTTTTTGTAGCGGGGTAACTCTTAGAACACAAGATTACAGATACCTGAATCTCGCTAACGACATTTTCAAGATTTCTGAACAATAATATTTGAACTGTCGGTTTTCTGAGAAATGTCACCTCCTCGGTGGGAGATCTTCCCTATGTCGTTTCCTTCCAAACTCGTGCCATTTTCAGTGTCTTTGTTGTCAGACGAGCATACGATCTATGGTGAGTGGTTATCTTCGCTCAATAGACTTTAGCAATGTTAAGGGCAGCAACAATCCGCTGCCTACCGTTAAATAATCTCTATATGACTTGTCATGATCTGTCCGATTATGGTCACCGCTATACTTTTACTGTTCAATATACATCAGTCTACACTAGGGAGATTCCAAAAAGGGACATTCCAACCACTGGCTGGTACCTAGATCCCGGCACTGCTTTACATCAGATGGCATGTAACGCTTTAAGTACATATCGCATTGGTTGACCACAAAGTGTATGTTTTACAGGTGGACGGCATCTTGAACCGGCTCCACGTGGCGGTGCCGGCCCCGCGCGACGACAAGCCGCGCCCGCCCGTGCTGCCGCCCTCGGTCCTCGCCAAGAAGGAGAAACAAGCAGAGAAGGAGAACCGGAAGAGGAAACTGGAGAGGGAGATCGAGGTGGAGCTCGGCGACGACTACGTACTCGGTGAGCGCACCGGGGGGGCGGCGCTGTCCGCGGGCGACCAGTACACGCGGCTGACGCTTCGTCTTCTCGCATTAAACCTGTATAATTTAAAAAATTACTAATTTTACAGGAGAGTTTTAAAGGTTTAACTTGTGATATAGGCAGCGGCTTAGCTCTGCTCCTGGCATTGCTGAAGTCCATGGGCGACGGTAACCACTCACCATCAGGTGGGCCGTATGCTCGTCTGCCTACATGGGCAATAAAAAAAAATTGTGATACTTTTAATATTATTCATCTTTGCAAAAATTTTTTTACCAGTTACATTATCTGTCTTTTAAAGTAAGATAAAATTATGTATTAATTTTGTTAATAGTAGTCAAAACATGGGTAAACTAAAAAAAAAAAACTAAAACTAAACTAAATGATTCCGCATATTAACTCAATTTCGAATATTTTTGGAAATTGCACATTTTTAATGCGAAAAAACGGCTTGTCTGTTGCTTTGCAGACTTGAAGAAGAACTACACGGAGATCGCGGAGGACGAGCGCTATGACGTCATCCCGGAGATCTGGGAGGGACACAACATCGCCGACTACATCGACCCGGACATCTTCGATGTGAGTATCCATTCCCTTATCACAGGGATACCCGATCTTAATGTGTTTCACGATAAGTTGCTTGGTGGTTTTTATTGGTGGTAGGACCTCTTGTGAGTCCGCACTGGTAGGTACCACCACCCTGCCTATATCTGCCGTGAAGCAATAATGCGTTTCGGTTTGAAGGGTGGGGCAGCCGTTGTATCTATACTTGAGACCTTAGAACTTATGTCTCAAGGTGGGTGGCGCATTTACGTCGTAGATGTCTATGGGCTCCAGTGACCACTTAACACCAGGTGGGCTTTGAGCTCGTATGGTAGTGCGGAACACCTCCACTTATATCTTTGACCTGCCCGGCGCCATCTGTCCGTACCTCGACAGGAACCGTCTCCACACAACTGCGTCAAATATCGTCATGAGGCTTTGGAACATTTTTATTTATGTAGTCATATTTATGAGGCTATATTATTGTTACGCGCTGGGGCTCGGGATGAATAAAATTTCACCAAAGTACAACTAAAAACTGTATTCAACACTTAAAACACTGAATATTCCACACATGTCTAGTAGTAGTTTCCGCTATCTGACAATAGATGGCGTTGTAATTCTCGAGCGTTCTAGGTCCTTCGACATTCGTTCGACTATTCGGCGATAGATGGCGTTACTTTTACCGGCGTAACATTATGTTAGTGTATTAAAAAAAAAACTAGTTTTTAGACTTTTTGGATATGTGCTCAAAGTTTTACTTAAATTGAAAATTTAGATTAGAATTTAAAGGTATCGTAATTTTACCAGAAACTGGCAGAGTTGGAGAAGGACGAGGAACTGCGCGAGGCTGGCGGCATGTACGCCGCGCCCAAGATCGAGCTGGACGACACCGTGAGGGAGATCAGGGAACTGGCCCGGCAGATACGGTGAGCCCCGGCACCCTCAACCCTCCCCCACTCATTGTAGCCATTGTAGGTTCTAAATACTGTAGATTGAGGGGGATTCGGGACCCTTTCCAAATCCAACAATTTTTTTTATTGCTTAGATGAGTGGACAAGCTCACAGCCCACCTAGTGTTAAGTGGTTACTGGAGCCCATAGATATCTACGACGTAAATGCGCTACACCCACCTTGAGATATAAGTTCTAAGATCTCAATACAGTTACAACGGCTGCCCCACCCTTCAAATCGAAACGCATTACTGCTTCACGGCAGAAATAAGCGGGGTGGTGGTACCTACTCGCGTGAACTCACAAGAGGTCCTACCACTAGTGATTACGTAAATTATAATTTTGCGGGTTTGATTTTTATTACACGATGTTATTCCTTCACCGTGGAAGTCAATCGTGAACAATTGTTGAGTACGTACTTCATTAGAAAAATTGGTACCCGCCGGCGGGATTCGAACACCGGTGCATCTCTCAACACGAATGCACCGGACGTCTTATCCTTTAGGCCACGACGACTTCAAAGGGTAATACTAACTTACGGTACTTTCTAAGGGTTATACCAATAAAATTGAGATTAAAATGGTTCCGGAGGCTTAATACGATGCGTTATTATACATAGTTCGTTACAAAGTATACACAAAAACTGAAAAAACTAGCTTGACCCGATTCACCTTGGCTTTAGGGTGTATCAGGTTACATTAGGGACAATATTTTTTCGATAGGGCTGCCACTATTTAGTTGTTAGGTTGATGACTAAATGAAACTATTTAATATTCTTAAACACTAAATAAAAGTAATTTAACAAAGTTAAATCTAACAACTAAACAAAAGTATTGTGACATCCCAGATTTGTCCCAATTCTAACACTAGTCTCAATTCCCCCCGATCTACTGTAATCATCTCCTTGTGTTTAGCAACAAGAAGGCCATTCTCAAGGACGAGTCTCGCCTGGTGAAGCAGTCCACGAAGCCGGTGATGCCGCGCACCTCGCGAGCCAAGACCAAGCAGAGGTCCACCTCCAAGCTCAGGAAGGACATGGAGA
Source organism: Bombyx mandarina (assembly GCF_003987935.1). Next base: position 404,328 of record NW_021011481.1, read on the forward strand.
AACTCGGTACGTGTTTCAGTTGTACACCAGGACGACGCGCTAGTGTGAGCACGCACCCATCTGTTGAAGTATAGTCGAGTCAATAACTTCGAACTTGTGGACTCTATTGACTCTATTTATGTGTAAAGAAGCAAAAGAGTCTGGAAGAGATCGCTCTCTCTCTCTCTCTCTCTTGAAAGTGCACAAATGTGGGAAAATGAAACAAAGCCGCTGGACGTAACTTATCGGGTTCCTCCAAAAAGTCCACTAAAAAAAATCTCAGTAAATGACTGATTTTGGTGATGATGATTTTACTGAGATTATATTTCATCTCATTTCATTCAATTTCATCCCAGTTGATTAATGTTTCAAATTAATCATCTTTATTTCATTTCATTTCACTCCATATTATCAATTTTCATAAAAATAAGACTATAAATTAAAATAAGACATGACTTAAAGGTCTTACTTACCAGGTCATAAAATCCCATAAAAAAAGCATTGTACATTTTTACATAAAATAAACATTTTATTATTGTCGCCGTCATATTTAGGGCCGCTTATTTAAGTGTCCTAAAATAGATATTTGACTGTGTGATTGTTTCTCGTAGGCCGGATACTAACATTACCCGATAATATTGATCGAGATATTGTTTTAAGTTATTTTAAGTTATTGAATATAACGTTTGTATGTGTCGCTCCAGGCGTGGACATGTCGGAGACCGGCGACGCGCACTTCACCCGCGCCCGCCCCCGCTCCCGCTCCCGCTCGCTCTCCGCGCCGCCCGCCAAGCGCGCGCGGGAACCCTCCAACCAGCCCGTGGCCGACCCCATCGTGAGTACCCGCCACATTGACCTCACTACCGCTTATTTAGAGACCTCTACATGCAAACTGGTGTTTGGACCTCTTGTGAGTGCGCGCGGGTAGGTACCACCGCCCTGCCTATTTCTGCCGTGAATGCGAATGCGTTTCGGTTTGAAGGGTGGGGCAGCCGTGTAACTGTACTAAGACCTTAATATCTCAAGGTGGGTGGCGCATTTACGTTGTAGATGTCTATGGGCTCCAGTAACCACTTAACACCAAGTGGGCTGTGAGCTCGTCCGCACATCTTGTAAGCAATAAATAAAAAATAGTTGCAAGTTTTTTTTGTATACCGGTCCTTGATATTCAAAATAACCCTTGTATGCCTTGGTCACACGGAGGAGACATACAAGAACAAGGTTTCCCACAAACTTTAATTAAAATTAGTCCAATTAAAAAGTATTGCATGTTTTTATAATGTCTCTGCTGGCTCGTCCACTATCTATATGTCTGTGTAATGGAACCGCTCAACATGACATTCGTCAAGTTCAAAACATGAGATTGACTTGACAATGCACACGGGTCAATGACTGGTGACAATATAGTAATATTATTATTTTAGTCTTAAGTGATTATTTTAATTTTCATTTTAACTTGCTAGTTTAGCATGTTTTTATTTGTATTCGAAGTTTAATTATCTATCTTCTATCTATATATATAAAAATGAATTGCTGTTCGTTAGTCTCGCTAAAACTCGAGAACGGTTGGACCGATTTGGCTAATTTTGGTCTTGAATTATTTGTCGAAGTCCAGAGAAGGTTTAAAAGGTAGATAAATATGAAAATGCTCCTCGGAATTAAAAAAAAATAACAATTTTGTTTTCCCTTTGATGTGTCCCCCGTCGGACTGATTCCTTTTGTTTGTTTTTAGTTTATTTTATAAAAAAGTTTAGGGTCTTTTATTTATCGATTGATGCACTATGTTGCATAATGAGATTATTGACCAATCATCGATCACTAATAGTAAAAAAAAATATACATAATAATAAAATGTTTTTAAAACAGATGCGCGTGAAAGTAAAGAGGATGGCCCACGCGGCCATCGCCAAGAAGACCAAGAAGATGGGCCTCAAGGGAGAGGCGGACCGGTTCATCGGCACCAAGATGCCGAAGCATCTGTTCGCTGGAAAACGTGGGGTCGGCAAGACGGACCGGAGATAGTGCACCAGCAGACAGTGTGCTTTACCAATATATATATTTATACTATAAATCTTGTTTTATTAGTGGTGGTTTTTTGTTATTGTTCTTATAGGCAGAGAAGCATACGGCCCACCTGATGGTGAGTGGTTACCGTCGCCCATGGGCTGCAGCATTGCCATGGGCAGGACCAAGCTGCAACCTTTAGTTGAATATCCGTGTAGCTCAGGGGGGTCAAGTGACAGTATCGGGCCACAGGGAATGCAACCTAACCCGCTATCAATGCCAGTTTTAAACAGAGTGAATTGTGCTGGATTCAAGTGAAAAGTTTATGGCATTGTTTTTAAAATCATTCCACATGTTACTATACTGCCCCGCCCTTCAAACCGAAACGCATTACTGCTTCACGGCAGAAATAAGCGGGGCGGTGGTACCTACCCGTGCGGACTCACAAGAGGTCCTACCACCAGTAAAAAAAGTTAGAGTTATAACTCAGAGTTCCATAAAAAGACTAGTCAGTAGGGTTAACTAAGCTTATAAAATAAAAGTTGGGAATGTCTAATGCTTTATTGATCTGTGGTCTGTGATCCCACCGCAAAAGGAGCGTTTTGTTTTGGCGGGATTGATTTTGTTTAGTATTTTTAGTTTTTGGGGTTGTTTCATTTAGACTTTCATGTGCGCATGAGCAACAGATATTCTAGGTAAAGACTAGCACAGTGGCAAAGTCGAAATTCGACTATAATTAATTGAAATTATAAGTTTGTATACTAATATGGTTCTATTGGCAAATACTATTATAATTCTTTAATCACAAATCTCGCCAAGATTACACTTTAGACAAAAATGTTAAAGACAAACAATAGGGTTCATCCATATTATCTGGAACCGCTGCGTTCATCGACAGTGCGTTTCCAAAGATCTTTTTTGCCACGTACCATCCGGCTTTGGAATGAGCTCCCCTGCACGGTGTTTTCCGAGCGCTATGACATGTCCTTCTTCAAACGAGGGTTGCGGAGAGTACTTTATAGTAGGCAGCGGCTTGGCTCTGCCCCTGGCATTGCTGACGTCCATGAGCGACGGTGACCACTTACCATCAGGTGGGCCGTAAGCTCGTCTGCCTACAAAGGCAATAAAAAAAAAATTTAATTATTAATTTAATATTAAAATATAATTAATAAAATAGATTAATTTAATTAAATTAATCTATTCTCAATTTGACAACAGACTAAGCAATGAGAAAAGTTTGACAATAAACAAATAGTATGCATGCACGTGTGTGTCAAATAGATGGTAGTGTGTGTAATTATTTTTTTTCGATTTAGTGTATTTTTTATGCATAATTTTATAAAATAGTAATATTCTGCACTCCTTCTCTACATTCTCTATAAGTGTGAGAAATTCCATACACCTCCGTCCGCGCAATTTCCGTAAAAAGGGGTAGGTACAAGGTTTTTGCTTCACGTAGATTTAGATTTGAGCGATCGCGCGAGTCTGCGCCGCACAGCGCGCGGGCGTTGATCCGAGCATCAGCTGTTTTTCATTTTGTGTTTCATTGCTGGTTTTTTTTTAGTAATGTATTTTTTATGAAACTACATGATGGAGTGTAAATAATGCTAAAAAAACCTTTTAAACATACGTTTTTTTTTTAAAATCAGGATCGATTTTTTTCCTTCCCATCAATCACTTCCCATCATCAAAGGTGTCATTACTACTATCGTCTGTCTTTGTTTCCGGAAGTGGTCTCCCAGTATCATTACATAGTATAAAACAAAGTCGCTTTCTCTGTCCCATATGTTTTTTTGTTTTTTTTTTTTATTGCCTTTGTAGGCAGACGAGCATACACCTGATGGTAAGTGGTCACCGTCGCTCATGCACGTCAGCAATGCCAGGGGCAGAGCCGCTGCCTACCTATATCCCTCATCATCATCATTCCTTCCTATTACCCTCTGCTGGGGTGTAGGGCTCGAATCAAATTTTTCCATTTACATCGGTCTTGGGCAGTCTGTTCTAGCTCCTCCCACGCCATGCCCAAGACCCCTAGCTCCTGCTCCACCGAGCGACGCCAAGTTGTTCTGGGGCGGCCTCTCTTCCTCTTGCCAGACACTTTCCAGGTCAGTGCTCTCTTTGATAGGTGGGTATCGGGCTTTCTCAAAATGTGACCAATCCAATGCCACTTCCGCGTAAAGATCTCCTTCTCCATTGGTGTCTGCTTAGTGATCCTCCACAGCTCTTTGTTGCTGATCTTCTCAGGCCAAAAGATTTTCAAAATCTGACGCAGGCACATATTCACAAACACTTGAAGTTTTCTTATCAAGTCCTTGCGAACAAACCAAGTTTCGCTCCCGTACAGCAGTACAGACTTTGCATTTGAGTTGAAGATCCTCACCTTTGTTCGTCTCGTTAAGGTTGAGGAACTCCACACTGACCTATATCCCTATGTATGCTTAAATCTTTAAAACTACGCAAGGGATTTTGATGCGGTTTTTTTAATAGATAGAGTGACTGAAGAGGAAGGTTTATATGTATAATAACATCCATTAAATAGTGGAGAAATCAATAATAAATTACAGTTTCCGAAGCGAAGCGAGGGCGGGTCGCTAGTACTAAATATAAGTATAAATAAAAGGCGACTGTGTTGTGGTATAAATGTAATATTATAAGTTGTGTTTGTCCTTGGGCGCGGCCCCCAGCGCCGCGTCCGTGAGCAGCGCGAGCCGGCCCGCCGCCGCGCCCGCCGCCACGGCGCCGCACGACACGCGCTCGCGGCGGTGCGACGATCTAGAACCGTGACGTCACTGTATACAACACTGCCACTCCCGGTCATCGTCGTATCGTCAAGTTATTGGTTACTGTCACACAGGATGCCCTGCGTAATTATACGTAGAGCATACTGAAGTAATTAATTATGCGGATTTTTCTCTTCGATCCTCTTACTTTTTTTTTATGATTGAAGGATTACTGGTGGCTCGGAGGCCTTTCCAGTTTCACCAGGACAGGTGGGCGAGCAAAGGCTCAGCCAGGAGGGGTGGGATTTGCTAACAGCTACCCGAGCGCCACCGAAGGAGACCTAACAGCTCAAGAGTTCCTCTTTCTAAGGCGTCGGAATATGTAGTATATATACTCTAGGAAAGGCGATTGCATGCAGCAGAGATGCGAATGTTGCGATGGATGTGTGGAGTAACGAGAATGGATAGAATACGGAATGAATATGTTAGAGGAAGTCAGAAAGTAGCACCTGTGACAGAGAAGCTGAGAGGTGCGCGTTTGGGATGGTATGGACATGTGATGAGACGAAATGAAAATGAGGTTGGTAAGAGAATGTTAACTATGAATGTGGAAGGATATAGAGGAAGAGAAGAAATGGATGGATTGCGTGAAAGACGATATGGGTAAGAGGGGAGTGAGCGAAGAAATGGTATATGATAGAAGAGTATGGAAGGAGAAATCATGTTGTGCCGACCCCAGGTAACTGGGAGAAGGGCAGGATAATGATGATGATACTCTAGGAAAGACGAATCTGATGGTACTGAGAATGAATCTATTTCTAAGAGGCAAAAAGGACTAAATCATACATTAACAAAAAAAAAGGGCAAAGTTAGGCAATCCAGGCGCCCCCGGTGAAGGTCAAGGGGCGACCTGAGGGGGTGAGGCCGCGCGGCGCGCTACCAGCACTCTAGCGCGNTCCGGCTTTGGAATGAACTCCCCTCCACGGTGTTTTCCGAGCGCTATGACATGTCCTTCTTCAAACGAGGCTTGCGGAGAGTACTTTATGGTAGGCAGCGGCTTGGCTCTGCCCCTGGCATTGCTGACGTCCATGAGCGACGGTGACCACTTACCATCAGGTGGGCCGTATGCTCGTCTGCCTACAAAGGCAATAAAAATATATATTTAATCTATTCTCAATTTGACAACAGACTAAGCAATGAGAAAAGTTTGACAATAAACAAATAGTATGCATGCGCGTGTGTGTCAAATAGATGGTAGTGTGTGTAATTATTATTTTTCGATTTAATGTATTTTTTATGCATAATTTTATAAAATAGTAATATTCTGCACTCCTTCTCTACATTCTCTATAAGTGTGAGAAATTCCATACACCTCCGTCCGCGCAATTTCCGTAAAAAGCGGTACAAGGTTCTTGCTTCACGTATTAATATATAGATTTGTGGGATCGCGCGAGTCTGCGCCGCACAGCGCGCGGGCGTTGACCCGAGCATCAGCTGTTTTTGATTTTGTGTTTCATTGCTGGTTTTTTTTTAGTAATGTATTTTTTTATGAAACTACTAATACTATTTTATGAAACTACACGATGGAGTGTAAATAATGCTAAAAAAACCTTTTAAAAATATGTTTTTTTTTTTAAAATCAGGATCGATTTTTTTCCTTCTCATCACTTCCCATCATCAAAGGTGTCATTACTACTATCGTCTATCTTTGTTTTCGGAAGTGGTCTCCCAGTATCATTACATAGTATAAAACAAAGTCGCATTCTCTGTCCCATATTTTTTTATTTTTTTTTTATTGCCTTTGTAGGTAGACGAGCATACACCTGGTGGTAGGTGGTCACCGTCGCTCATGCACGTCAGCAATGCCAGGGGCAGAGCCGCTGCCTACCTACATCCCTCATCATCATCATTCCTTCCTATTACCCTCTGCTGGGGTGTAGGGCTCGAATCAAATTTTTCCATTTACATCGGTCTTGGGCAGTCTGTTCTAGCTCCTCCCACGCCATGCCCAAGACCCCTAGCTCCTGCTCCACCGAGCGACGCCAAGTTGTTCTGGGGCGGCCTCTTTTCCTCTTGCCAGACACTTTCCAGGTCAGTGCTCTTTTTGATAGGTGGGTATCGGGCTTTCTCAAAATGTCAAAATGTGTGTCAACCAATCCAATGCCACTTCCGCGTAAGGATCTCCTTCTCCATTGGTGTCTGCTTAGTGATCCTCCACAGCTCTTTGTTGCTGATCTTCTCAGGCCAAAAGATTTTCAAAATCTGACGCAGGCACTTATTCACAAACACTTGAAGTTTTCTTATCAAGTCCTTGCGAACAAACCAAGTTTCGCTCCCGTATAGCAGTACAGACTTTACATTTGAGTTGAAGATCCTCACCTTTGTTCGTCTCGTTAAGGTTGAGGAACTCCACACTGACCTATATCCCTATGTATGCTTAAATCTTTAAAACTACGCAAGGGATTTTGATGCGGTTTTTTTAATAGATAGAGTGACTGAAGAGGAAGGTTTATATGTATAATAACATCCATTAAATAGTGGAGAAATCAATAATAAATTACAGTTTCCGAAGCGAAGCGAGGGCGGGTCGCTAGTACTAAATATAAGTATAAATAAAAGGCGACTGTGCTGTGGTATAAATGTAATATTATAAGTTGTGTTTGTCCTTGGGCGCGGCCCCCAGCGCCGCGTCCGTGAGCAGCGCGAGCCGGCCCGCCGCCGCGCCCGCCGCCACGGCGCCGCACGACACGCGCTCGCGGCGGTGCGACGACCTGCAACCGTGACGTCACTGTATACAACACTGCCACTCCCGGTCATCGTCGTATCGTCATGTTATTGGTTACTGTCACACAGGATGCCCTGCGTAATTATACGTAGAGCATACTGAAGTCATTATGCGGATTTTTCTCTTCGATCCTCTTACTTTTTTTTTTTATGATTGAAGGATTACTGGTGGCTCGGAGGCCTTTCCAGTTTCACCAGGACAGGTGGGCGAGCAAAGGCTCAGCCAGGAGGGGTGGGATTTGCTAACAGCTACCCGAGCGCCACCGAAGGAGACCTAACAGCTCAAGAGTTCCTCTTACTAAGGCGTCGGAATATGTAGTATATATACTCTAGGAAAGGCGATTGCATGCAGCAGAGATGCGAATGTTGCGATGGATGTGTGGAGTAACGAGAATGGATAGAATACGGAATGAATATGTTAGAGGAAGTCTGAAAGTGGCACCTGTGACAGAGAAGTTGAGAAGTGCGCGTTTGGGATGGTATGGACATGTGATGAGACGAAATGAAAATGAGGTTGGTAAGAGAGTGTTAACTGTGAATGTGGAAGGATATAGAGGAAGAGGTAGACCTAAGAAGAAATGGATGGATTGCGTGAAAGACGATATGGGTAAGAGGGGAGTGAGCGAAGAAATGGTATATGATAGAAGAGTATGGAAGGAGAAATCATGTTGTGCCGACCCCAGGTAACTGGGAGAAGGGCAGGATAATGATAATGATACTCGAGGAAAGACGAATCTGATGGTACTGAGAATGAATCTATTTCTAAGAGGCAAAAAGGACTAAATCATACATTAACAAAAAAAAAGAAGACAAAATTAGGCAATCCAGGCGCGCTTATTAATAGAAATCGACATAATTACTTCAGTGCGTCGCGTAGGACACCCGTCATTTACGTGACAAAAAGGGATAATATTCATTTCCCTATCTACATGAATACTTATCGTTAAGTTTATGTTTAAGGAACGCGCAATCGTAGGCAATTATAGTCGAGAGAGGTCGTTAACCCCTACTTTTAATTGTGTTACATTGCGCAGTTTGCAAGATAGTAAAACTGTGATGTCGATTATTTTATTGGCATCATGTCTGGAGTCACTGGTGGTAAGACCTCTTGTGAGTCCGCACCGAGTCCGTAAAGCAGTAATGCGTTTCGGTTTGAAGGGTGGGGCAGCCGTTGTAGCTATACTGAGACCTTAGAACTTATATCTCAAAATGGATGGCGCATTTACGTTGTAGATGTCTATGGGCTCCGGCAACCACTTAACACCAGGTGGGCTGTGAGCTCGTCCACACTTCCACTTAACACGGTTTTCGGGAATGTACAGATTTTGTTACTTTAGTCTCCTTTAACAAATAATACTAAGGGCAGTATATGAGAGTGCGTGTATCGGTCGTACCCCGGCCAGGCGGTGTTGGTCCGGGCGAGGCTGTGCGCGAGCGCGCCCCGGAGTAGCTCGTCGGCCACGCTGCGGACCGCGGACAGCAGTACGGCGTGCACCGCGCTGGGGACCAAGGGACCTAGTCTTAATGATCTGACGCTTAGTACAATAGAAAGTATTAAGTCACTACTTTGGGGACTAGTGTGCTTAGTGCGAGTTTTTCAAACTTAGGCAAACGTTCCAACTCCATACAAATATGAGTTAACTTTTACTCTATCGAGAACGTTAACACACTCGCACTAAGCACACAGATATTGTGTAGAGCGTGGACTGTAATTTTGACTGGTCGCTTCAATAAAGCTATATTCAGAGCGAAGCTATTTTTCTTTTAAGGTAGAACAAGTGCACGTACGACTAGAAATTTTTATTGTCGTCTACACTGACTGTGTTGCCACACTTATTAATGTGTTCCCACATTAAAAAACAATCGTACAAAACTTCATGTTTAGGATTGCCCTAAGCAGAGATCATACATGTACGCCAGAACAACTTATTGATAATTATGAATTACGAGATATAATTTAACAGAAATTGTAAACATGATAAATCAGATAAATGTTTTCGTGAATAGTTTAAATTAATACCATTATTTAAAAACAAATTTGCACATAACATAAAAAAAAATCGATCACTACTTAAACTCACCTGTAAGAATATCCGTTTCCAATATCTTCACATCGTAAATCGATACCGATATCAGCGCATTTCTTCTCAATATAAAAATACCTCAGTCTGTCGTCTTCGTTTTCCACTGGCAGCACTGTCAACACCTCCTCACATGGCAACTCCACTTTGACTTTGACAGGCGACTGACAGTTGACAACGTCGATTTCGTCATCCGATCCCGTCAGATTGAGGACTTCGTTCTGACAGCTGTATAACTCCGGGTCGAAGATTGACAGCGTTTTAACGTCAGATGTCAACCTCTCGTTATCGTCTGACGTCTCAGATCTGTCATTCAGGCAGTCCTTGCGTATGGGATAGTAGCCGTGCAGCCTAGAATAGATTAGTATTTGCTTTGTTCTCCATATTGTTTCGTTGTTAATGAAGTGCTCGCTTAATATTTTGTTGATTAGTTTCGCCCGTGACCACTGTAACGTAATAAGTGTAATGTAATGGCACATTGTTTTCTTTAACAGGTATAAAGAGGGGGAAGAGTTTTTTTTGGATATTTGTTCATCATGTTAGTGTTGTCTGCCTTACGATTCATGAAAAACTATCCGACCCATATTACCAAAGAGATAAGAGATTTTTTTATGGTATTTTATGACCTGGTTTCTAAGACCTTTAGGTCAAGTCTTCTTTAATTTATATTCTTATTTCTATGAAATATTACAATATGAAATGAAATGAGAGGAGATGATATGGTATGAAATATAATCTCAGTAAAATGGTGGTCGTTTACTGAGACTTTTTTAGTGGACTTTTTGGAGGATCCCGAAAAGTTGCGTTCGGCGGCTTTGTTTGATTTTCCCAAATTTGTGCACTTTCACAGATACTAAACAGTTAATAAACCACCGTTATTACACATTTAAACCTGAAGAAACACTAAATAGACAAAATATAACAAATCACACAACTTCAATCCTCAGGTTCCCTCCAAAAAGTCCCGAGATGAGTGATGTTGTACACCTTAAATAAATAATATTGAGAGAGAATACAAAACTATTATTATACACTTTGGCAGGTAGCATCATACAACACAAGGTATTTACAGATGCCTGAATCTCGCTTACGACATTATCAAGATAAGCTTGCATATACACAAGTTCCGAGCAATATCATCCGCTCGGTGGAAGATCTTTCCTCTGTCGTTAAACCTCCTAAAATACTAACTTGTTTTTTTCCTACTTATTACTAGTAACCCCGAGGGGTTATGATAGATTCGCAGAATGAGTAGGTGAGCTCACGGGGCTCAAACCTGACGACGTTGCTAACACGAACCATAGCAAGAGCCGTGCAGAGCAGAATCTACCACCGGATCGGAAACGCGACCCACTAAGAAGATCCGACGAGAAACTCAGTGGACTGTTTCTGAGGGTTAATTTACTCGTCGAGCCCTTCTTCGCAGACTAGAACGATGACCTCATATTGCTGCTGTTTGCTATGCTTATATCGCATTATATGCTATTATTATATACTAAAATAGGAGCTCACTCACAATTCAGACACATTCACACATTTCAATTGGTTTCATTCATATTAACCAAATAATAGTCTGTAGATAGAATAAATAATAGTTTAAAAAAACTAACAAAATACGCTTTTATAGGAAATTCAACTAAAAAAAAAATTGAATTAAAAATAGTGTAAAATTTATTTTCAATTTTTTTGTTGGATTTTCTATAAAAGCGTATTTTGTTAGTTTTTTTAAACTATTATTTATATTTCATTTTTTAGTTGAATTTCAATTATTTTTGATTTTTTTTTTTAAATATTGAATTGTCATCGGTTCTTAATTAATATACCAAAAATCGAGTTAATCCGACGTTTTAAAGGGAATCAAAATCGTGTTCAAAGATTCCGTTACAAACATACATACGTCTGAAGCTAATAAAAGCGTGTTAAAAATGTATCGATGGGAACTCACCTCAATATTTCGACGTTTAGCAAAATCCATCTTCCAAAACAGTTCATAATTATCAACGACAAATGGAAAGTTCTTCAAAAAGTCTGGATCCCGAGCGTCTTCACTCACCAATGGAATTCTTTTCACTAAAAAACTTACAGCGGTCCTAACACAATCAAACTTATTCATACTCGAACACAAAAACTCATACAGCGAATGTTCTTTTTTGACACCGGCAACATTACAAAGCGGTGTTGCCAGATAACAATGATCGTTTTGTATATGAGAGTAATCATTCACTTTATTAGCACTTAACTTAGGTTTTAACAATGACACACCGTGTTTTCTATTTCTAACACTCTTCAGGCCGTTCGATTTGATCGGACTGATTTTAGCAGTTTTATTATTGATCACTATTTCCTGCACTTTACTGAGATCGAGCGTTCTGTCCATTTCTAAATAATAAATCTTCCCCGTTGTGGGTTCCATGTATTTCACTATACGCTTCTTCGGTAGATTTGGTTTCTTCAGTATTTCATCGGGGAATTCGTTGAGGCGTTCACACGGATCTGTCCAGGTCTGAGGCTCCGGAGGCTCAGTTTTCACGACTAGCTCACTGTCGTAGTAATTAATGTCGAGTTCAGCTTTCTTTTCGGGTTTGATTATCATCTCGTCAACATCAAAGGATGTGTCTTTGTGTTCGTTGCTGAAGAACTCTAACCAGTTATCGGTTTGACAGCTTGCCTGCGAGTCCACGTCTTCTACTGGCTCCGTCTTAGGTTGTATTAGTTCAGGTGTTGGCTCATTTTGTTCGTCGGTTTGCGTGTCTTCTTTGTATTCATATTTTAGCATTTCTTCCGTGCTGTATAACCAAACATCTACCAATGTTTCGCCACCTGAAATATGATTAAATACATTATCGAAACTAATAATCTATAAGCTGATGTGTCAAAAGCATACTTATATACATATACAAATATATTCTAAGATTGATGAGTAAACACAAACACCACATTGTAAATTGTTTTTTATATATGTGTTGTATAATCTATATACTAATATATAAATCTACAGTGGTTTTTACGGATGTTCCGTTATAACTACTGAACCGTGCATCAGATTGACTTGAAACTTGGTGTCCATGTAGAAAATACATGTACTTAATGTATAGGCTAATATTTATATGAGTGTTGGACTTCCTAATAATAATGACAATAGATAATAATGTTAATTTTGAATACCCAGTGAAGCGGGCGAGTACGGCTAGTGTACTCATAAGTTTAGTTATTTAATAAAGACTTCAGTCGCGGTTTATATTTGGGAAAATGAATCTTTGATAACCACAAACATTTGTCTTATATATCAATATTATATACCAATGTCAGGTCCGAAATATAATTCTGATTGTCCTAAAAGTGTTATGGCTGTCTATAGCTTAGATTCGTTTTAATATTTAATGAAATTAATGCATTCAAATATCATACATTGTTAATGAGACAGCTTTAGAATTAATAAGTAAACTATTAAGTTAATAAATGAGATATTTACGTTTCTCATCTTGGCACCTTGACTAACTTTCATTTGTAATTTTGTGAAATGTATAAAAAATATGTATAATGCGAGCGGAGAGTTTGGGGTTCAGTCGTTGACAGAGCATCGCCCTGCCTATTTCTGCCGTGAAGCAGTAATGCGTTCCGGTTTGAAGGGCGGAGCAGCCGTTGTAACTATACTGAGACCTTAGAACTTATATCTCAAGGTGGGTGGCGCATTTACGTTGTAGACGTCTATGAACTCCAGTAACCACTTAACACCAGGTAGGCTGTGAGCTCGTCTACCACCATCTAAGCAATAAAAAAAAAATACATGTCTGTATGTGTGCAAGTCACACACGGTAGTACGGTAGAAGTGAAACTTATAAAAAATAAAAATGATCGCAAGTGGCCTTGGCAAAGATTTAAAGTTGTTAATTGAATGTGATACGAAATTAGTATGAGAAGTATAGGGAAATCCCCTACATGCTCACGAAGTATCTTTAGGGTTGCCGTTCTTTACATTTTATTGAGTTGCCATAAGGAAATTTATTTTCTTTATCCCAATACTGCCAAAAACTGCCGGATTTTATAAAACGTTTGCCAATCATGCCAGAAGCTTAAATATGAGTCTAATCCTGCCGAAATGGCAGGATCCTGCCACATATGGTCACACTACCGCCGAGAGCTACGACAGCGTGCACGGACGTCAACAACACACTGAACTAGTCGGGGACGCGAGACCGTGTGGAGCGCTTCGTGCTTTGTCGGCGCCGCTCGGAGCCGCTTCGGCAAGCCAATCGCGGCACACTTATTTTTTCGTTTCGTTTCATTTCGTTTCATTGAGTATGAAATCACATCACAACGATTCTAAAGAAGTTTCACTTCAAAAAAAGGGGTAAAAAAAGGGTGCGTGTACTTATGTACGCGCGTAAGAAGTTATACTTTATTTTTTTAGGGAGATATACGATAGAGGGAAGATCTTCCACAGGGCGGGTGATATTTGCTTGGTAGACCGACGGTCCAAATGTTGTTGTTCGGAACTTGTATATATGCAAGCTTGTCTTGAAAATGTCGTAAGCGAGATTCAAGCATCTGCCAAATATCTTGCGTTGTATGATGGCTACCCCCGCCACATTTTTATTAAATTATTTCTTTTTTTTTATTTAAATTTTAATCAATTTGATAAAAAATCGATTGAACAACATCCTCAAACACGCATATTGGACATCCCTTTTCTTGACATCGTATAAATTCGGTAATTCTCGGTACGGTTCGGAAAGTTCACCTGCGGCTATATTCAGACTCGCCAAGTTACGTCGGTCGTATTGTAATGAGCGATTTAGTGGGCAACTTCATTCTGTTAATTTTGTGTCACGGTGCGCGCGCATCGTAAAATTTCACTCTCATCAATTTTTCATAATGCGCCTAAAGAAGTATAACTTCAAAAAGCTTGCTTGATGCGGGGCTCACCTAACGTCTGCAGGCCCGTGCAGTCGGTGTCCAGCTTGATGGTGTGCTGCACGAGCGCGGGCCGGTTCAGCTGGGGCTGCGCGAAGTGGAGCTCGATCTTGGCCGGGAACTCCCCCCAGCCTCGCCGCGTTATGTGGTAAGGTGGTTTACTGCAAATTAATAATAACAACTGAAGAAATAAACTGTAGTTGAGACCTTAGAACTTATATCTCAAGGTGGGTGGCGCAAGATAGACAGACGGACAACCCCATATTTTAATAATAGATACCAATAGTTATTTATTGTGGTCGTGAAAAATAGACAGACGGACAGTCCAATATTACTGGCGCCTTAGGACAATGATATTGTCAGGGTCACAACCAGATCATTGCATACATTCTTCTCTCCCTTTTTGTTGTGGATGATGTCTTAGACTGTAATTTTTCACTGCGCCTATACCTAAGACATCTTGTGAGTCTGCACGGGTAGGTATTACCACCCTGCCTATTTCTGCTGTGAAACAGTAATGTGAGTCGGTTTGAAAGGTGGGGCAGCCGTACTGTAAAAACTAGGACATTAGAACTTATATCTGAAGGTGTGTGACGGCATTTATGGGCTCCGGTAACCACTTAAAACCAGGTAGGCCGTCCGCTCGTCCACCCATCGAAGCAATAAAAATTTTTTTGTCTAGTGGAGGACTTCATTGACCAGAATTCATAGTTGGTCAATAACCAGGAGAGACAACCGTTTCGGGCTTTAGTCTCCAGGTCTTTTGCCTTCTATTTTTCCGGTAATGATGAGCCTTTCCAGATTACCAGAGTTCCTAGGGGCTGAAACCGAAATATTGTATGCTGCATACATAAAATAGCTTTCTTATGCGAATGGTTCCTCAGAACATAGAACAAATAAAGTTGCTGTAGACAAAATGATAAGTTGGCATATGTTCACGAATGATTTACACACATGATGAGGGCATTGAAGACTTTTTTGACTTCCCTACTTTTGTTTCCTTACTTCTCATGTAGCCTAAGGGGTTAGTCCAGCAAGGTGGGTGAGCTCACGGGCTCAGCCTGAGAAAATTTCCCAACACTAGTCCTAACAAGAGCAGTGTTTCGCAGAATCTACCATTGGATCGAAATCGCGACCCACTGAGAATCTCCGGCGAGAAACTCAGTGAGCTGACGATTAATTTGAACATTTACACACGTATCAAAAAATTATGATGGTATATTTTTTGAAGTGAAACTTCTTTAGAATCTTTGTGACTTCAAAGTCGATGAAACGAAAAGGACTACGTGCATCGCTCAACACGAATGCACCGGACGTCTTATCTAATAGGCCACGACGATTCCTAAAAATATTCTGGATAGATAATAAGATCATGTTGTCTACATCGTCGTTTTGAAGTCGTCGTGGCCTAAAGGATGAGACGTCCGGTGCATTCGTATGTAGCGATGCACCGGTGTTCGAATCTCAGGCGGGTACCAATTTTTCTAATGAAATATGTACTCAAAAAATGTTCACGATTGATTTCCACTGTGAAGGAATAACATCGTGTAATAATAATCAAACCCGCAAACATTATAATTTGCGTAATCACTGGTGGTCGGACCTCTTGTGAGTCCGCACGGGTAGGTACCACCACCCTGCCTATTTCTGCCGTGAAGCAGTAATGCGTTTCGGTTTGAAGGGTGGGGCAGCCGTTGTAACTATACTTGAGGCCTTAGAAACTTATATCTCATGGTGGGTGGCGCATTTACGTTGTAGATGTCTATGGGCTCCAGTAACCACTTAACACCAGGTGGGCTGTGAGCTCGTCCAACCATCTAAGCAATATAAAAATAAAAATAAAACTGCTCTAGACCGTTACACGTACCTGAGATGCACGGTGTGGTGCGGCGCATACGAGTGGTGCAGCTTGACGGTGACGGCGGTGACGACGCGCGAGATGTCGGGATGCTGCGGCGGGCCGCGCGCGTACAGCAGCCACTTGTGCGTGGAGCGGTCCGAGCGGGACGCGGCCGGCGTGTACTTGGACGTGTTCCCTGCGACCGAACACATCAACGTCAGACCTTTTGGTAGGCAGTGGCTTGGCTCTGCCCCTGACATCGCTGAAGTCCATGGGCGACGGTAACCACTCACCATCCGGTGGGCCATAAGCTCGTCTGCCTAAAAGGCAATTAAAAAAAAGCGCGCCACCTAGCGGATGCGAGCCGCAACTACTCGGCTAACATCGGTTCACTTCGGATGGCGAGCTTCGGCAGAGTCGAGGTGTAGTCGCTCGGGTTGAATCGAAGCACATTCGTTGTCGGACTTTGGAAGAGTGAAGACGTCTCGGAACTTTCGTGCTGTGCAGTGTCTTCGCACGACTACCCACTATGTCAAGAAATAATGAATAGTGATCCCTCTGTAGTCGAAATTCGACTAATAATTATAATTATAAGTTTGAACATTATTATGGTTCCATTGTCAAAGACTTACTATACTTCTATAACCAGAGATTCACAAAGACTACACTATAGACAAATAATATTAAAGACAAACAATATTAATCTATTCTCAATTTGATCACAGACTTTCAACAATAACAAAAGTTTGACAATAAACACAAAGTATATAATATGTTGTATCAAAATTAAATACCCGGTAGTGTGTAATGTTTTTTAAAATTGATTTATTGTATTTCCTGATCCTGATGTCCTGATCAGGATCGACAAGGATGACGAAATCATTGAATTTATTCCGTTCGATTTATGATCTGCATATTGCAAGTATATTTTTTAATATTTTAAACGAAATCACGAACGATTGCTTGATTAAAAAAGACAAATATTTTGTAGAAAACAACAATTACCCTGCTATCATATTCTTTCGTCGTAATAGTAATTCGTGATCACGTGTTAGATACGTATTTGATTAGAAAAAATGGTACCTGCCTGCGGGATTCGAACCCCGGCACTGTCGCACGAGTACGCCGGGCGCCGTATCTTTCAGGCCACGACGACTGCGATCGAGAAGGTACGCGTAACGAATATGCGCTTCGAGTGAAAGAGACAACGCACCTCTGAGGCGCCGGTCGACCACTATAATCGTTACCTACGAACTTTAGTAACAGATTTCAATTGTTTTTCGCACACACACTGTGTTGTCTGTCTTCTGAAAAGTTTGGCAGGACCTCTCCTCGCTAGGATATAGATATTACCGCTGATTTGCATACGAAAGCCTCTAGCACATTACCTATAACTATTCTATATCTATGTTTCATTTGATTCCTGGTTCCCTCGTCCAGAGTCAGCACGGTGGCGCTCGGCTTCAGAGCACGCGGGATCTTCTTTGGTCTACTCGTCTCTGCAGCGGGTTCAGTTTTGATCTCCATGTTGGGGCGGAGGGTCTTCGTGGAGTCTGCCGAGATGGTGTAGTTACGTTTCTGCAGCATGGCCTGCGGACGGCATCGGGATTGTGTTACTGCTTAAAGCTCGGTTAAGTGGTGTCCGGAACAGGCCTAAGGCAGCGGTCGGGGAACTTTCCTAATTATTACCCCAAAAAAAATTAAATCGCTTCTTTTTAGTATCTTTCAAATTATAGCCCCCATGATAATTTTGAAAAGAAAACAATAACTAAACATTTAACGATTCTAAAGAAGTTTCACTTCAATACATACTTTTTACTCACAAAAGTTTCATTTTTACCCCCCAAAATTTTACCCCTTTTGGGGTAATTTACCCCGGTTCCCCGACCGCTGGCCTAAGGGAAGGATGATCATGAGACCAGCAGACTGTGACCGTATTTACTGGTGGTAGGGCGCATTATGGGCCCGCACGGGTAGGTACGACCATTACATCTATCTGTACTGCGAAGCAATAGTCAATTTCAATTCGCAGGGTGGGCCAACCGTCGTATAATACAAATCGTCTTCACGCATTAAAACTGTATAATCTCAAACCTTACAAAATTTTACAGGAGAGTGTTTTAAAGGTTTAATATATCATATTTTTAATATTAATCATCTTTGCAACATTTATTTTTTTAGTTTTTACCAGTTACATTATCTGTCTTTTAAAGTAAGATAAAATGGTGTATTAATTTTGTTACTAGTAGTCAAAATATAGGTAAACAAAAAAAAAACAAAAACTAAACTACGCTCTTTTGACAGTATTTATGAGAAAAATGACTAATACCAAATGATTCCGCATATTAACTCAATTTCGAATATTTTTGGAAATTGTACACTTTTAATGCGAAAAGACGAAATGAGCATTCAACCCCATTTCTCAAGGAGGCTATGGGCTCGAAGGACCATAAACGCATTAACCCTTCATATATTCCTATCCCGATTTATCGAGCCAAAGCCTCAGGGTCCCCTCAAATTTTGTTTGAGCTCAAGGCTGTTAAGTCAAGATCGGACAATCGACACCAAAATCATACATATGAATTCATCGAAAAAAAAGACCGATGACTTTGTGAAAGCGGATAATCGAGAGATGGATGTGAGGATAAATATAACGTAACGTAGAAGTGAATGGGAATTGAGGACATACTGCGCCGACCCCCCGAGGAAAGGAAGAAGATAAACTCACCGAATAATCTTTCTTAGACTTATTCCTCGGAGCTCTGCTTTTGAATATCTCGGAAATGTCCACCTCCTTCTTGCCGAGCAGCTTCTTGACCGACGGGTGGATGTTACGCTGCCCCTCGCGTAACAATGTTGATATCTGAATAAGTATACGTACGAACCTTTATAAGCTTTTGCGGCTTTTTACATAACGGACGGCATTTATTCAACGGGTTCATTACACTTTTTTTTTTTGCTTAGATGAGTGGACGAGCTCACCGCCTACTTGGTGTTAAGTGGTCACGAGCTCATAGTCCACCTGGTGTTAAGTGGTTACTGGATCCCATAGACATCTACGACGTAAATGCGTCACACACCTTGAGATATAAGGTCTAAGGTCTCAGTATAGATACAACGGCTGCCCCACCCTTCAAACCGAAACGCATTGCTGCTTCACGGCAGAAATAAGCATGGTGGTGGTACCTACCCGCGCGGACTCACAAGATATCCTACCACCAGTAATTACGCAAATTATAATTTTGCGGGTTTGATTTTTATTACACGATGTTATGCCTTCACCGTGGAATGAAAATCGTGAACATTTGTTAAGTACGTATTTCATTAGAAAAATCGGTACCCGCCTGCGAGATTCGAACGCCGTTACATCGCTAGATACAACGGAATGCACCGGACGTCTTATCCTTTAGGCTATGACGACTTCAAAACGTAAAAAGTAGGGTTGTGAGCTCTTCCACCCATCCAAGTAATAAAAAAAGAACAGCAACCTCAGAGATTCCAACTCACCTCGGCTTTCGACTTGGGGTCTTTGATTGCAGCGATCTCATCTTCCACCTGCGCATTCGATAATTTGAGTTTGAGATCATTGTAGTAGTTGCTCACCAGAGCGTATCGAAGGCGGTGGAGGAGACGACGTGACGATGACATCCTGAATGTGAAAAATTATCACTGATAGTTTTCGGGCCGCGTAGACTATGGCTATATCTCCTGGGCAGAGGCTCTTCTCAGCAGTGGTCTCAATGTTATCCTACATTCTTCGGATTTAGCTGGTTCAATACCGACTTTTATCGGTACCACAGTCGCATATTTGAAGAAATGTAGTGAACACTGTGCTTAGGGCGAGTTTTTCATTTCTCGATCGCGCTAACCCAAAGCTAACCCAAATTTTTATGCAATTGGAACAGCGCCCCTAGCGGCAAATGTAGGCAAACGTTCCCACTCCATACAAATTTGAGTTAACTGTTACGCGGTCGAGAAGTCAATAAACCCTCACTAAGCACACAGAGCAGAATAATTACATTAAACATTTTGGAACACATCCCAATCCTAATAACAAAGTATAAACCTAACAGAAAAGTGTTTTTACAGCTATGCATAAATACATGTTATTCTTATGGTGGTTAAGTTCAAATTCCGTTAACGGGCAAACTAAGACGGGGAGAGGGTGGAGAGGGGATATGCCTGAAACGCCCCCTTGCCCTCAGCCTGCTTCAAGTGACCCTAACGCGATTTAACGAGCGACAGGGACTGAAATTCGGTGATTTCCTCCTGAACCCCAAAAAGAGCAGCTGGATATCGCGCGACATTCCTTACACGCAACTCAGAGCAACGAAAAGACATTAGCAGCATATCATTTACGATTCGGTGGTAGTCGGGGCCACGACCATCAGAGGACGCCGCAATCTCATACCCGTGGTGTACACCTCTAAGTCAGAATTAAAGAGGGTCGGGAAATGAGGTCTTCCACCACCTGGTGCCTCATTCCATTCCCGATCCTGCGGACAGAATGGAAAGCAGTCGACGTCGCCCCATACACGTCATTTCGGATCCTCCCGATCCACTAACAGTGCTTTTAGTTACCTCAAGCACCGGTCATCGTTCTTCAACTCGTCGCTTGCGACAAAGGGCTCGACGAGTAAATTAACCCACAGACACAGCCCACTCAGTTTCTCGCCGGATTTTCTCAGTGGGTCGCGTTTCCGATCCGGTGGTAGATACTGCGAAGCACGGCTCTTGCTAGGGTTCGTGTTAGCAACGTCGTCAGGTTTGATCCCCGCGAGCTCACCTACTAGTTAAGGTTACGCTGAAATAGCCTCTCAAGGCTCTCAGCTAAGGCAGGGAAAAAAAAAGTGCCTCATTCTCAAATCGCGTGAAAAGTAACTTGGATATTTTTGGTCTTCCTCGACATTCCCTAAGCCGGCGTATGGAGTGGGGGAACACAAACACCTAAGAATCCAGGATTCAAGCAAAGCAAAACAGTTCTATCTCTCATACCGTGTTATCTAATTCTCCAACATTATTACGTTCTTCACCCGGGTGGGGAGTCTTATCCCAACAAACTTATTAATTACATTGTTACCGGTATAAAGATACAATAATCATAGGATACAACAGTAGAAACACGAGACTTTTATCAGGCAAACATAAAGATTAAGTCAACACAGATTTTGAATATCAGTATCTATTACAGAATTTAAATGGAAAATAAGTACATTAGTGCAATTATAAAACAAAAACAGATCATGATTAGCATAACATACTATTTAATAATAAATGTACACATACACATAATATGTGGTTCAAATGTCAGTGATGTAAAAAAGGGTATTTAAAAATTTCTCTTTTTTAATCAATATTATATTTCTTTTTAGTTTACATCATGGATGCAAAATATCTCGATTTTTACCTCTGGGCCTCTTCCCTGGTCATTACAGGGATCTCTTTAGCCGAGGAATGTAACAATTAACATCTGCTTTTCACAATATAGAACAACTAATTACCAATAACTTTAGTTCCTATTTATTTGGAATATTAATTATTTCTAAACATACCAGATGTACCCATGGGATGAAACCAGTTTTTACAGATTTTATAGATGGGCAGACGGCTAGTTGATGGCTCTCCTGAAGCCAAGAGTTACTAGAATCCTGGGACGTCCTTTTGTGTAATCTGTCATACTTGGATGGATGGCAATTACAATTAAACAACAATGTGATAATTATTATATTTTTATAGTGTAAGTTGATGTTCAATGCGTGTTAGTAAGTGCGTATTGTGTTGCTTTTGTTTTTTTTATGTAACTTAAATTCCTATATTTATCTTCTCTGTTCACTTTCTACTTAAATATATGATTTTGATTGTGGAAACATATTTGGTTATTGTTTTGGTTATTTTTTAAAATATTATATGTTTGTCTTGTACTGTTTGTTTCCCAAATAAATAAATGTTTTATTGTCTTTATTGCAGACAGCATGTAGCCCACATGATAGTGAGTGGTCAAAATCATTTGTGGAAGTCAGCAATGCCAGGGGCACAGCCTTATCAAAGTACCTAATAGTAATTAAGTTCGGAACACAACAACACAGGTCAGACTTCTGTGAATAAGTTCAAAAGCGATAACGCAGTACGATCAACAGTGCATTAACACTGTTATAGATTAGTACCTGTATATATAACTGTATTTGTATATTTTAATAATAATTAACTGCACATTTTGGACATTTATGAAAACTATAATGCTTTTTTTTTTATTGCTTAGATGGATGGACGAGCTCACAGCCCACCTGATGTTAAGTGGTTACTGGAGCCCATAGACATCTACAACGTAAATGCGCCACCCATCTTGGGTTATAAGTTCTAAGGTCTCAGTATAATTACAACGGCTACCCCACCCTTCGAACCGAAACACATTACTGCTTCACGACAGAAATAAGCAGGGCGGTGGTACCTACTCGCGCACACAAGACGTCCTACCATCAGTAATTACGCAAATTATAATTTTGCGGGTTTGATTTTTATTACACGATGTTATTCCTTCACTGTGGAAGTCAATCGTGAACATTTGTTGAGTACGTATTTCAATAGAAAATTTGGTACCCGCCTGCGGGATTCGCACACCGGTGCAACATACGAATGCACCGGACGTTTTATCCTTTAGGCCACTACGACTTCAAGATTCTGCTTCATAATATTTTCTCTAGTTTTTGCGAATTGTAGACATAATTAAAATACATTTACAGTTCAATCTTACATTTATTATTTTGAATAATTCAACTACGTTTTTAGTGATTAGGGACGATTAAAGTATAAATCTTAACAATAGTTGTGAAATTAAACTTTAAAAGTAGTTTCAACCAAACTTTCTTCACTAAAATTATATTTCAAAAGTGACAAAATAATAACAATGACGTAAATAGTTTCAACAGTAATGTAGAGAAAAGTGACATTCTTAGCTACCCACTTAATTCTTAGTGAATATCTGTGACCTTGCTCGTTCACGAAGCCCGCTATAGAAAGCAGAGTATTAAATACACTTGACATTGGCGAAATCTAAAAGGAAACACCATAAACCTAAGAGATAGATAGATAGAGAAAAGTGCAGAAATTTTAGTGCTTCCTTCTGTTTTGATTTTTGGTTTAGATGTATTATGTGAAGTATTATGAAATTTATGTAATTTAATGACTAGTACAGATGGACAGAGAACCTTACAAAAAATGAGTAACTTTTTTCATTAGAATATGTTCTATCTGATTTTACACACACACACACACACACATTTAATACACAGTACAAATGGATATTGACAAATATGTAATACTAAAATTCATGTTGTTGTTTTTTTTAAAGTATGGTATGATATGATCCAAGCTGTATAGTTGTTGTTGTAACTTCAGATAAGCTGGCAGACATGGCACAATCAGCTTACAATGAGTAATGAGGTAAGAGCTTTTGTTACTTTATTTAAGTATACCTCCTCATAAATCACTGATTTATGGTTATGCATTTATGTATGTACACCTCAAAAAACCTACTGAACAGATTGTGATAATAGTTGGGAACATATTATTTGAATGCTATTTTACACACAGCCTAAGATATAATCGTTTGTTTTTGAGAATGGGAGAGTGAGGACCCCATTTCTAATACAGGAACATCTTTTATTATAAATTTTAAACAATTACACACCTAGAGAGAAAATGTTATTGTCATCATTATGGTCCTTGACAATGACACGAGACATCCAAATCGTACATGTTTTTAAAAACAATTCTATAACCTTCAAAATTACCAGTTTTGTTTTGATACACCACATGGTGTTTTCATAACGTCTTTTCCGATATATTTTAAGTTTCGAACTAATTTGAAAGCTTAATGTTAGAGTAGAATGATTGATAAACGTTTTACCTTTGATCAATCAACACCACTTCGCTTTGTCTTGCCTCCAGCTCATTCTGAAATTCGCGCCGTATTATAGATTTGATTTTTTCAACTTTCTCTTCCTGAGCGACACACGGAGGTTCCTCCTTGACACTAACAGGAACTTCCGGGTAATCCGGGTCGTGATATTCCTCGTTACTCTCCATTTTAACGAAATAAAAAGCAAAAACCCGACCCGCCCTGGTTTTGTACACTTGTTACGACTTTCTTACAATATCTTAAGTCACACTATTTTTCTTCTTATCTTAGTTACTATAACGTTCACTTATAAATTTAAATCACAGATTTATTTGGTGGGATGTATTTACAACTATTTTTAGTAAAAACAATTTACAAAATTAACCAATTTTCGTGTTTGACAACGGAACGGTCAACAGCCAACATCCGTCAGTCAGCAGTGTGACCACAGATCAATGATTGGTATCTAGCACCAAGCAAGTGTCCATCCATGACGAAAAACGGCGATTAAAATAATAATAAAAGTATTTGGAAATATGTACGGTAGTTGTATAAATTAAAAAGTTTAAGATGGATCGTCAGCGTAAAGAAAATTCTATATAGCACAGGATAATTTAGTTCAGTAGATATTGTAACAGGTACAATTTATAATTAAAGTTACATATTATGATTTCTTCTATTGCACTAATATGGCACACATTTTAATTTA
Organism: Bombyx mandarina; assembly: GCF_003987935.1. Next base: position 429,256 of record NW_021011481.1, read on the forward strand.
TTATCTGAAAATTTGGCTAGTATTAGTTAGATTTAAGTTATAGAATGACAATGCAGTAAAATGTAACTTTTAAACTATTATACAAAGCTTTTCAAGTGATGGACACTTGACAGGTAATGTCATTTTGTATATAATCTATGATCAGCAGTCAAACAAAGGTGTCGACGTGCAGTTTCTAGTGTGAAACACAATTATCCAAAACGAAATCTTCAAAGAAAGGCTCGTATAAATCTCCGCCTCGGAGGCACCGTAGTGTGGACCGTGATGTAAAAGCTCGCGGAGACGAGCACGCGCGTATGTCTGACTCTCAGGCACATGGTGAGGCAATGAGTGATCGCAGGTCGTTTTTCTATCCTGATAGCAGCAGTGGCTCGGAAGAGTACAACAGAGACGCGGAGGAGCGTCGGAGACGTCTCTCAAAGCGATCTGGAGTATCGAACAGGCCCCGCGCTCCTACAATGCAGTCCGGGGCGTGTTCGTCTAGTAACCCGATGCCATCGACCTCTTCAGCTCAAGAACCTCCGAAAAACGCTCCGAAGCACCAACTCGGAGATGACCGAATCACGTTGGTTGTGGACAATACGAGGTTTGTCGTCGATCCTTCTCAGTTCACGGCGCATCCCAACACAATGCTTGGGAGAATGTTTAGTTCTGGTGAGTTCGACTTTCTAAATGATTGATTGATGAAATTAAGTAATAATTAATATACAATTATAGACTACAAAAGGCATTCATACAGTTTCTCAGAAACTTCTTTGATTATACCTGAAAATTAAGAAAAGATGTGAAATGCATTCTTAATTTCAGCTAGCCTTTTTCAAGTAAAATCAAAAGCTAGTTTTGAAACCTTTATATTGTTGCTGGGATCAACAATTAATGTTACAAAATACTAATAGTTACCACTGTAATTGAAAATGAATACTATTTTGATTTGCTGCCTATTAGTTAATTAAGTAGTTACATCATGACATAAAGTCACAAATGACACTGCCCAGTTAACAGAAAATTGCTGTCTCAATAACATTTTTCAATCTACTTCCTAACACTGACAGACTTATAGAAAGGGCATCTTTGTTAATGTTCAATTGTGCCCTCTTTTTTTTGTGTGGTATTTTCATTAACTGCCTGAGTAGGTCAGACCAATAACTCTTCATCTACTTTATTACTGCAAGGTAGGGAACACCCTACAATAGACAGATAATAAACAGCTTATATCATAAAGATTTGGTTTAAGTTGTCACTCAGTAAATAACTTTGACACATGTACATTGCTTTATAATTAATAATGATATAGAGAGGTTAGTTATACAGCTAATCCACAAATAGATGAAGACTGTTGATAGTTTATGCAAATAGTTGAAAACTGATTTATTGGCCATTGGTCAGTAAGCTTTTTTGGGCTCAACAGTAGATAACTGGTAGCTTAATGGAAACTACAATTTTTCTAATGAAATACATATTTAACAAATGTTCACGATTGACTTCCACGCTAAAGAAATAACATAGTGTAATAAAAATCAAACCCTAAAAAGTATAATTAGTGTAATCACTGGTGGTAGGACCTCTAGTAAGTCTGTATAGGTGGCTACCACCACCCTGCCTATTTCTGTTGTAAAGCAGTAATGCATTTCGGTTTGAAGGGTGGGGTAGCTTTTGGGTTCCAGTAAGCACTTATTTCAGTAAGCTTGTTTGGGCTCAACAGTTATCTGGTAGCTTAACTGAAACAAAAAAATTTCTAATAATACATATTTAACAAATGTTCACAATTGACTTCCATGCTAAAGAAATAACATAGTGTAATAAAAATCAAACCCCAAAAAGTATAATTAGTGTAATCACTGGTGGTAGGACCTCTAGTAAGTCTGTACGGGTGGCTACCACCACCCTGCCTATTTCTGTCGTAAAGCAGTAATGCGTTTTGGTTTGAAGGGTGGGGTAGCCGTTGTAACTATACTGAGACCTTAGAACTTATATCTCAAGATGGGTGGCGCATTTACGTTGCAGATGTCTATGGGCTCCAGTAAGCACTTATTACTAGGTGGGCTTTGAGCTCATCCGCCTATCTAAGCAATAAAAAAAAATCAGTGTAAACAAAATAGCTAAAGTATGACAATTGGAATTGTAACATGTAAATTATAACGTGATATGTATCAAGTGATTCGCATTTTATTTTATACATTGAAATATGAGATATAGATGGAATTGGCAAGGGAGATTCAATAAACAGCTTAGAAAAAGAAATGACAATTTTCAGGGATAGAATTTACACATCCAAATGAAAGAGGCGAATATGAAGTAGCTGAAGGTATCTCCGCGACCGTATTCAGAGCTATACTGGAATATTACCGAGGAGGTACAATTCGCTGTCCCCCCACGGTGTCTGTGCAAGAGCTGCGAGAGGCCTGTGATTATTTGTTGGTGCCTTTTGATGCTAACACAGTGAGGTGCCAGGTGAGATTGATGTTGTACGGTGTTGTAACTTTGGTGTTAGCGAGTCATAAATATAATTAAAACTAGATTACATATAGTACGAGTATATGAACCAATTATTTTGTTACATGTGGTAGAGAAAATAATAACAATGTCAACTATTATGTAAATAAATGTTTAAATTTCAGAACCTCCGTGGCTTATTACATGAGCTATCCAATGAAGGTGCCCGCCGTCAGTTTGAATCGTTCTTGGAGCGTCTCGTACTCCCGCTGATGGTGGAGTCTGCTCGGCGCGGAGACCGCGAGTGTCACGTGGTGGTGTTGCTCGATGATGATGCTGTGGACTGGGACGAGGAATATCCTCCCCAGATGGGAGACGAATACAGTCAGACTGTGCTGTCCACACCGTTGTATAGGTTCTTCAAGTATATTGAGAATCGGTGAGAAATTTAATCAGCCTAGGTCAGGGGTCTTTACTATAATAATAATAAAAATAAAATAAAAAACTTTTATTTCAAGACATCAGTCTCATATTGTGTTAATATTACAAAAAACTTAAGAACTATGTTAGTATTTAAATAAATCAATCAATTCCGTCCCTGGCAGCCCCATCAAGCAGCATGTAGAACATGCAACTTGATGAATCTACCCAGGGTTGGGCCATCAAGTCTTTCAGCTAGTACCCTCAAGACGTTGTTGGTGCTTCCTCCTTCTATTCCTAGTATATAATTTTAGGATTTTAATCTTACGGTAGGTACTTTACCCTGGCATTGCTGAAGTCCATGGGCGGCAGTAACCACTCATTATCAGGTGGGTTGTATGCTCGTCTGCCTAAAAAGGCAATCAATTTACAGTTGTAAATTCACTATGGTTAAGCGAGACTAAACAATAAAAGACATTTTGGCTAAAAAATAAAATAAATTTTACAGGGACGTAGCAAAACAAGTAATGAAGGAGAGAGGACTGAAAAAGATAAGGCTTGGCGTCGAAGGGTACCCGACTTACAAGGAGAAAGTTCGCAAACGTCCCGGCGGCAGGGCTGAAGTCATCTACAATTATGTCCAGAGGCCGTTCATCCACATGTCCTGGGAGAAGGAGGAAGCAAAGAGCCGCCACGTAGACTTCCAGTGCTTCAAGTCGAAATCCGTCACAAACCTCGCTGAAGCTACAGCGGATCCTGTCATAGAATTAGTGCCGGTAGCGAGAAGAGAAGAAGAAGGTGGAGAAGTGAATGATCCGCCAGAGGAAGAGTGATGTATGGTGTGGGGCTCTGTGCTGTGCTGGTTGTGAGACAGTCGTATTAAAAGTGATTTACACAACAACAGTTACTGGAACCCGTGAAGATGAGAACGTCCGGTAGTAATGTACTAGTGTAGGCAGCGGCTTGGCTCTGCCCCCGGCATTGCTGAAGTCCATGGGCGACGGTAACCACTCACCATCAGGTGGGCCGTATGCCCGTCTGCCTACAAGGGCAATAAAAAAAAAATGTGAAAAAAAGGTTTGCCACTCGAAAGGTGAATAAAGTGCTTTTGGAAAGTAATCGCAAGTATTACTTGCTACTGTTTGGAACTCAGTGTTAACTAGGCCTTTAGTTGTAATAACTAGATCATTTATGTCGAATTAATGCAAAGGTTTTGAGTTTCATTCGTGGTGCAGAAGCAACTGATGTTTCAAAAGAAGAAAACTGGTTGTTTGGAGTAATACGGACCGTAATCTGTGGTCAATTTATGAAGGTTCGGTCCCTTGGTGAAATTGAGTTATGTGTGATTCTGAGCACATTGTTGTACTGCATGTCTTGCAGTGCAGGTAACGTAAAATTTATTTTGCAGAGTATGATTATTTTAACTATAAACAAACTGAAAGATTCCAAATAAAATGTAAACTTACTGGACTAAATTTATTACACTCGGCATTGAGTAGACATGGGATGAAGAAGAGAAGAGAAATTTTAACAAAAGTGTGCTGTATCACTACATAGTATAAAACAAAGTCGCTTTCTCTGTCCCTATATCTGTCTGTCCCTATGTATGCTTAAATCTTTAAAACTACGCAACGGATTTTGATGCGGTTTTTTTTTAATAGATAGTGATTGAAGGTTTATATGTATAATAACATCCCTTAAATAGTGGAGAAATCAATAATAAATTACAGTTTCTGAAGCGAAGCGACGGCGGGTTGCTAGTGTTGTATAATTTAGGGCTGATTTGCATTGAAGGGCATATTTTGTTCATTATTCTGGAGAATGCTCAGTTTGCTATGGTTACTAACACTAAATTCCTTTCGTACACTGTAGCAAATTCCTCTTCCCTAATTACTTATTCCCCATAAATATTAATGGTGGTTGAATGTATCGAGAACTCGGAGTCTTTGGTACAAGAGTCCTGTCTATTTCTTTCCTGAACATCTTTAGACTAGAGTTCAATCTTGTGAGGCGCAGCAGCATGTGGCATTTGTCTACGGGCTCCCTGTGCTTAGTGCGAGTTAACGTTCTCGGTAGCGTAAAAGTTAACTCAAATTTGGCTATGTTTGCCGCTAGGGACGCTGTTTTAACTGCATACAGACTTGAGTTAACTTTTACTTTTACGCTATCGAGAATGTTAAAAAACTCCCACTAAGCACACAGGTAAACACACATTCCCTAATCGTTTTCAAATTATTATTTTAAACCGATAAGACTTTTCATTGTACTTACATTTAAAGTTTNTAGCGTAAAAGTTAACTCAAATTTGGCTATGTTTGCCGCTAGGGACGCTGTTTTAACTGCATACAGACTTGAGTTAACTTTTACTTTTACGCTATCGAGAATGTTAAAAAACTCCCACTAAGCACACAGGTAAACACACATTCCCTAATCGTTTTCAAATTATTATTTTAAACCGATAAGACTTTTCATTGTACTTACATTTAAAGTTTAGTATGTAATAATTTAAACATCATCCACTAATATTTTAATGATCTTAAAGAGCAGGGTTGTCCAGACAACGGGCCGCGACGCATGTTTTAATCAGAAAATAGTTTTGGATATAAATATAAGTTTGGATAGTAGAATTCTTTGTCAAAAAATAATAAAATCAATATTTGGTATAATTTATCTTCTTTCTTGTAACCTTTAATTCCCATGACATCATTTGAAAGTGAAGCTATCTTTTACTATGGGAGAAATTTCTGGAAAGTATTTATTACCCAATTATTATTTTTTTACTTGAAAACTGATTGGTGATTTTTTGGCGGGAACGCGAGGAATGAAATTGTGTGTATTGTTTTATTTTGTATATTTAGTGTTTCTTCTGATTTAAATGTGTAATAACGGTGGTTTATTAACTGTCTAGTTTCTGTGAAAGTGCACAAATGTGGTAAAATAAAACAAAGCCGCTGGACGTAACTTCTCGGGATCCTCCAAAAAGTCCACTGAAAAAATCTCAGTAAATGACCACCATTTTACTGAGATTATATTTCATCTCATATCAGCTCATCTCATTGCATTTCATCACAGTTGATTAATGTCTCAAATTAATCATTTTCATTTCATTTCACTCCATATTATCATTTTTCATAATAACACTGACCTAAAGGTCTTAGTTACCAGGTCATAAAATCCCTTAAAAAAAATAAAAACTTTTTTTATGCGGCCCTTCAGCTTTTGTGATCAATTTAATTAGCCCGAGCAAAAGTATATAGTTTGGACAGCCCTGTTTTAGAGTTATCTATTGCTACACTGCGACGTCACATATTGTTTACACATTGCGATACGGTTGCTAATCATTATGAAAACTTGCTCGGAGATCAATACACGATTTTTCAAAGTATACCGCCCTGCCTATTTCTGCCGTGAAGCAGTAATGCGTTTCGGTTTGAAGGGTGGGGCAGCCGTTGTAACTATACTGAGACTAGAACTTTTATCTCGAGGTGGGTGGCGTAGACGTTGTAGATGTCTATGGGCTTCGGTAACCACTTAACACCAGGTGGGTTGTGAGCTCGTACACCAATCTAAGCAATAAAAAAATAATATTTAAAGGTACGTAAAATGTATGCGTTCACTTTGTTATTGTTTTTTAAATTCGATTTGGACACAAGTTCTTTAATGTGTATTTACTTATTTAGTCTCTCTCTCGATCGTGTTTGATGCTGTAACAAACTGTAGCCATTTTAATTCTAAATCATTTTTAAGGCCTCTAATAATTTTAATTGTTTCTTAAATTTAAAACACATTTGATTGTATCATGTCCTTTAAGAAATAAAACCTACCAATTCTACAGCTTGATTATTTTATGTGATTCGGTGCAATTTATATATATATACTGAACGAAATGCGTTGTGTTCTGTAAAACTGTTCATATGCGAACGGTTAAGTGTGTTTACATGTAAATTGTAAAGAACAACTTTTGATAACTGTATTTAAACTATATCAATAATGTTTGTATGTTCGATTATATTCATTGATAAAAGGAATGTGTCTTGAAATGTAAACAATTTGCAAGAATTTTTCGTTTTATTTCATTAACTAACGACCCGCCTTCGCTTCGCTTTTTTTTTATAGCCCTTGTAGGCAGACGAGCATACGGCCCACCTGATGGTGAGTGGTTACCGTCGCCCATGGACTTCAGCAATGCCAGGGGCAGAGCCAAGCCGCTGCCTACCGAAACTGCTTCGGAAACTGTAAGTTGTTATGGATTTCTCCACTATTTAATGGATGTTATTATACATATAAACATTCCTGTTCAATCACTCTATCTGTTAAAAAAAACCGCATCAAAATCCGTTGCGTAGTTTTAAAGATTTAAGCATACATAGGGACAGACAGATATAGGGACAGAGAAAGCGACTTTGTTTTATACTATGTAGTGATTTCGAATTCTTCGTCGTAGTCGATGAGTTGGACGAGGACGGTGACCGGTACTTGAGGGTCCTAAAAGCACCGAGAGTGAATCCGGGGGATCCAACAAGACATGCTTCGGGCGACGACGGCTTTGCTTTGTCCCATCGCGGTCGGAAAAGTAATTAGCGGCGGCCACGATAAGAGGGTTCTTCATGTCGCGCCGCTTTGTCGAAGTAGCGCTTACTGGTGTACATCTTGTGAGTCCGCACAGGTAGGCACCACCGCCCTGCCTATTTCTGCCGTGAAGCAGTAATACGTTTCGGTTTAAAGGGTGGGGCAGCCGTTGTTACTATACTTGAGACGTTAGAACTTATATCTCAAGATGGGTGGCGCATTTACGCTGTAGATGTCTATGGACTCCAGTAACAACTTAACATCAGGGGGGCTGTGACGCTTCCTTAAGATATGTACTTACGTATCGGTACTAAATTTAGGTAGTCTTGAATTTCATATGTATTCAATCTACATTTCTCACTTACCACAATGCTCCGACGGTTATCCTGCCGAAACTGAATTCGTTGATCTGGAGAGAGTTAATGTGTGTATGGGTTGCGAACACTACACTCGCATAGGTCATAACGGAACGTATCCAAGTTTCGTAGAGTGTAATCTTGTTATGAAGGGACCATTTACTTCGCCTGCAGATCATGGGGTAGAGTCGACTGAGTAGGAACGCGGTTCGGTCGCTTACTGACTTAATGTGGGGCCCGAATGTCATCCCCCTGTCAAGAGTGACGCCTAAGTACTTAGCTTACTAGCCTTCGAAGCCCATGGTATGGGCTGGCCAGAGATTTTTATGGCGGGAATGGAGTTACCGCGCCTAATTAGAGATGAGATATTATCAGTAGTGTCCGGAGGGCGACCCCTTTTGAAGAGCACGGCTGTGCTTTACGTGAGATTGATGTCGACGCGCAACTTTCGAAACCACTGTCCCAAATTGGTGGCCGCGATCTGGAGTTTACTATGCATGAACGGCATATTCTTACGCCAGTAGTAGATAGCCGTATCATCCGTGAAAAGGGCTAAGTTGCTCGCCGGCGACCGGAGTATATCATTATTAAACAAACTGAAAAGTAGCGAGAAGAGCTTAGATGGGTGGATGAGCTCACAGCCCACCTGTTGTTAAGTGGGTATACTGGAGCCCATAGACTTCTACGACGTAAATGCGCCACCCACCTTGAGATATAGGGTCTCAAGTATAGTTACAACGGCTGCCCCACCCCTTCACACCGAAAGGCATTACTGCTTCACGGCAGAAATAGGCAGGGTGGTGATACCTACCCGCGCGGACTCACAAGAGGTCCTACCATCAGTAATGGTATGTACGTTAACCTGCAAGGAGTGCAGATCTCTGCCCCAAAAAAAGTGTTGTTACTTCATTACAAATCTATTAAAATTTCCGACGCCATTTAGTTCGTTTTATAAAGATGTAGTCAAGTGCTCATTTGATTACTTCATTACGAATGTAATTAAAATTACCAACGCCGTTTAGTTCATTTTTATAAACATCTAATCAAGTGTTCGTATTACGAATTATGATAAAGCTAACTGTCATGTCACACTCTGCAATCCGGAACGCCAACTGTTTCGCGGTAAAAATAAACATGGCGGTCGTACCTACCCGTGCCAATTTAAAATACGCGAAAAACATAATTACAACTAAATAAAATAATCTTTTTTAAAATACAACTACATTTATTAAAACTTATGTCAAATATGAAAACAATTTCATTCGCAAACACGTAATCGACAATAAAATTAAATATAACACTTACAAAATAAAACGCACCTCTTAAACATTACAGCTACATCTAAAAACAAACACACAGACAACCTAGGAGCATTTTAGATCAACATTAAAATTACCAAATAAATATCAGCTTTAGTTATGTTAAATGGGAGTACACAGAATATCAAAACACAACCGGCATTATTAAATATTCTTTTAAAATATTAGGAGATATTTCCATAAGCTACCGAGCTTATTAATCAATTATGTTTATTGAATTCTTCTTGGTTTCACTTTCTGTATGAGATCTGAATCAGCTGTCTCCTGAACAAATAAACATTATTACTCTTACTTTGCTTGAGGTGCTGGTGCTTGAGGTACCTAAAAGCACCGTTAATGGATCGGGAGGATCCGTAATGACGTGTTGAAGGCGACGTCGACTGTTTACCATTCGGTCCACAGGATCGGGTATGAAGGATCCGTAAGGACGTGTCTAGGGCCTAGGGCTTTAAAATGATCGAGCAACTGTATGCGACCATGGTCTCATCAATAGTGCTGCCTACTATGTCTTTTCAAAGAAGATACAACAAGGAGATGTTAGTACGTACTGCTAAAGGCGGATACTGGGGTCTCATACCCGATGAAAAGCTGGACCGGTTATCATGGTGTCATGCAAAAACTTTTTTAAATTTTTCATGAACTGTCCGTGTTAGTTATTTTAGCGGTAGTCAGCGGCTTGGCTCTGCCCCTGGAATTGCTGAAGTCCATGGGCGACGGTAACCACTCACCATCAGGTGAGCCGTATGTGCGACTGCCTATAAGGGCAATAAAAAAAAAAAAAACATTTCCAAACGGAAACATTGTTTTTAAAGTTTAATTACCTTTTCTAGTTCCTCGGGCAACTTTATTTGCTAGTTTATTGGCGATTTTATTGAAAATCCCTTTAACTTTTGCGTTTTGAGATGTACTCTTTGATTTTTCAGAAGTTTTTTCAGTCGTCATATTCCTGTTCGCATTCGCATTTACCAAATTTGAGCTGTTGATCAAGAATTTACGTCGATAATAATCACAAGTAATGTCTTTGAGTTATAGATCTAAATGTAGGTAGGTACTAAGATGATGCTTTTGGTAAGCTATTTAGGCTTGCAACCAACTCCGGATTAAGCAAGCGCGGGGCCCGTAGCTAATTATTTCAAAGAGCCCTTTATCTAAACTTAAATCGAGCCATCTCAATTCTGCTACACATCCACACTGTGTCGGGTAAGAGTGCTTGCATACGTCAGACTTTTGTAGAGCTGATTATCAGGCTGATTGAAATTCTACACGTTTATACAAACAACTTTTTCTTAATAAGTCACTAAAAAAATTAAGCTCGTGCAGAGATGGGTGGGTTTAAATATGCGGGGCCCTCGTTCGCGCGGGGCCCGTAGCAATAGCTACTCTTGCTACATGGTTAATCCGGCTCTGCTTGCAACACTACCAGTTAATACGCAGTCATACATTAATTTAATTCGACGATTCTATTCCTGCATTGTAGAGAACGTTCGCGAACACAATAATACAATTAAAACTACATTTATGTTTTAATCTCCGGTTATAAAATTATTAACAGTTTTTGTGGTCACCGATGAGCAATGTTGGCGTTGACCTAAGATGATTGTGCAATTATCTTGTATTTAAAAACATATCTCAAGTTTTACGTTTCATTTCACACAGAACGAACTAATAGAATCTTGAGGTTTAGCAGTTTTCATTTTGTCTAAGTTCTCGAAAACCGAAGAAAATACGATATCATCTTAATAATAATATGATTGTGGAATAATTATGTAGGTACATAGTTACGGAAAAAAAATTAGCGTCACGATTGAACAGAAGATTACGCTAGGAGGTTTTTTTTATTTACTAATAAATTTTTTAAAATTATTTTTTATTGCCCTTGTAGGCAGACGAGCGTACGGCCCACCTGATGGTGAGTGGTTACCGTCGCCCATGGACTTCAGCAATGCCAGGGGCAGAGCCAAGCCGCTGCCTACCGCTTAATACTCTCCACAAGCCTCGTTTGAAGAAGGACATGTTATAGCGCTCGGGAAACACCGTCGAGGGGAGCTCATTCCATAGCCGGATGGTACGTGGCAAAAAAGACCTCTGGAAACGCACTGTGGATAACCGCAGTGGCTCCAGGTAGTATGGATGAACACTACTCCGGTGGCGGGCGGTGCGATGCTAAAAACGAGATGACAGTATCATCTCGAACAATTCCTCAGAGCACTCCCCAAAATAAAATAAAAAACTCACCGTATGTCCTCAATTCCAATTTTCTTATCATCTTCCTCACTGCATCGTCTCCGTTTGTATAATTCACCGTTGGCGCACTCAATCCATTCGCGATTCAATTTGTTAATCTCAAAGTCTATGATCGCAAGCAACAGATTCTTGCATTTATCACGTTTTACTTCGTTTATTACTATCAAAGTATCGTCACTGGACTCAGTACTATTTTCGGTAATGTTTTTAATATAATCCTTTCTTGTTTTCATATTATCCAGTGGCGCTTTTGAAGCAGTTGTCTGTGCAACGTGTGTAGTTGTTGTAAGTGTAGATCTGGGGTCGGTTATATCTGATCTATCTTCGACTGGTATTTGACTTGTTAACGTATGTATTTGCTTTTTTTCTGTGCTAGGTTTTTCTGTATACTGTAATGTTTGTTTAGCGGTTATAGGGTGTGTAATTTTTTGGGCTACAATTGGTATAGTATTCAGTTTGAATCTAGCCGTACTGAATGACGGAGTTGTAATTTCATTTGCATATTCAGATATTTCTGTGTCTTTTCCAACGCTTATTAACGTATCGAAAAGTTTCAATAGCTCCTTGATATTACTCGTTATGTCAGCTGTTTCGGGATCATCATCGAATGAGTCATTTACACCAGAAAGTTCAGGTATTTTTGTTCTCTCTGTAAATCCGTTGCCAGCTTCTGCCGTGACAGCTCTAGCTTGTATAACTGTACTGCCAACACTAGGAAAAACATTTTCATTGTTGCCGTCATCTTTGTGTGTTGAACTGCCATCAACGTTGGATAGGTAATTTTTATTTTCCTCTATATCATCTTGTACTACAGCGATACCAACACCAATAGTAGGAATATAATTCTCGTCAGCTGGCTTATCATCTCTAGTGATCCTATTGATGTAATCATTCCAGAAATTACCACCGGCGTCCGATATTAATGGAGAATCGATTTGATTGGCTTCTCTCTTCTCAATATCAATTTGTTTTGTCATTTCGTCGTTCAATGCACCTAATTTGTGTTTTGTTTTAAATAAACTTTTAATTCCTTTATGTTTTTTTCCGTTTCTTTTCTCTAGATTCCAATTAACGGTGTTATAATTTTCTGTTATCGTATCGAGGCTACTCGAAGTGAAATCATTAGAATCATCAACACTCGTTTTAGCATCGTTACAAATTATATTAACGCTTATATTTTCAACGGAATAACTTTCATTTTTACAATCAGATCTCTTCTCGAAGGACTTACTAGATATACAATTGGCGACCGCATCGAAGAGTCGTTTGCTTCCCTTGATAAGCTTCTCATTGTAACACGTCGCAGTTTTACAGGCCACATTCACATCTCTCGCTAATTGTTCTAATTTCCTAACAAAGATCACCCCTGGGTCTTTACTTTTCAAAATATCACTTCTCACCAGGTCTCTCTTGTCTATAATGCCCATTGCATCACATGTGCGCCCTTGGCACTTACCTTTGACCCTCTTGTAATAATCATGCAAGTCTTTATCAATATTGTGAACGGAATCTTTCAATTTTTTCCCGCCGCTTGGATTCATCCAGAAATACGTTTGGATTTCAGTGCAATGCTCGCGCATGTACCTGCCCAGGTTGTCGAATTCAAACAGTAGCTCCTTTATGACGGCGTCGCTAGCCGCGCACGCCCTGCACATAGTTTTATTGGCTTTACATTTACAATTGCACACTCGGTCGTATCCAAAATACTTTTTGATTGCTTTCCAATTAATACTTCGTTTCTTACGATGTTTTGTAGCATTTTTGTCTTTTGTGGCCGTTGTTAGATTATTGTACAGCTGCACCAGTTGCTTATTGATTGCGGAGATTAAATCTTTACTCAAAGTCACCTTTGAAATTGCGTTGGGCGGTGCGCTGGTGGCAGTTTCGACCGTGACATTCGGACGTTTTACGTTTTTATCCGAGCTAGCTGCGACTGGTTTCAGAGCGAAACCTTCTGGATAAGAACTATCAACTAGCAGATAAACGCCTGGCAATAAACTCGGACGCTCTTCAACCGTTTTACAAGTCACATCGTTGGTATCAAACGAATTAACTTGATACACAACGTCGACCGGGGTCAGCATTCTGGCCGAAAAGACCTTCCTGACTTTATTCGGTTCTAACGACCTCTTTTTGTCACTAATAAAAGCTCCCGGAACTCCAATGTGTACTTGAATGGAATTACTCAAATTGACAGGATATTTCGAAGCGACATCGTCCAGGTCTGGTTGCGTGGTGTGTTTGTCTTCAGTGTTCTTTATTAGATCGATGATCACCTCTATGGCCGCTACGTCTTTAGCTGTGAATGTCTGATTTTTCGCATCACGTTTGTTTCTATCAGCAAGCTTTACGTCAAATTCTTCTATCGGTATAACACTTGTTTCAATGACTGAAATAAAATGGGTAAAAGCAAAGGTTTTAAACACACTACATGTCGCCCCGTGTATGACTCGGGTGTTGAGAATCAATGCACTTTTCTTGACTTGGAAGGCAAACGATTATATAACTCATTTGTTGATGAGTGGTCAACGTTGCTCATGGACATCAGCAAGCGTATGAGACACAGCCAAATCTCTGCCTAGGGCCGAGATTTGGTAATACTGTGCCTATAGAAGGTGCGATTTGTATAAATAGAATGAAGGGATCTCAGACTATTTCTTAGAGCACCCTTAAAGACATGAAACACAAAGCGCTCTAGTCCTTCCGCACCTGGGTACAGAGTTTTGAAACTGAGATTTCAGAGTGACCTGGATTTTGGAACTAATTTGAAATGTTCAACAATGTTGATTAAGTACTTTTGGACGTATCGCCAACCTTGGAGATAACCGAGAAATTCTTAGGAAACGTACTAAGGTCCTGAAGTTTAGAACTAAAAACAGTCGATTGGCAAAAGACATGGCAGACTAAAACTAGTCCACAAAGACTCGTCACAGGCACTAGACCTAGGTAAGGTACGTACCATCGTTAGTAAATCCTTCGGTATTTCCCCTCACGCGACTCCTTTTAGGAAGACTGAAAACTTTTCATGAATTAGTATTGTATTCTACATTTCCACGTGAATAAACGAATTGACATTAATTTCTGAGATATTCGTTCTACACAATATTATGATCGCAAGTTTATAATAGTCTATCCTGTTTTTTATAGACAATAGAAACGAATCAGCATGATTTTTACACAGAATAAATCAAACCCATTGCCTTATTTTACAATTAAAAGTTTAACGCGAGCGAAAACATTGTGGTGCCACTACTTTAGCCAGAGAAAATCCGTGCTGTAGAAAAAAAATGGCGACTTACTCACTGTTGTCATCGCTGTTTTGTCCGTCTTCCTCAATCTCGGTGCAGTAGGTTACTTCCGATATAGGATTGACTGAAATCAATACTAACATGTATCAATACTTTAGTATTTACTAGAGTCCTGTGTCTCTAGAACAGAATGGAATTATGTAAGGGAATATTTATATTTTTTAGGGCCTTTGTAGACAGGCGAGAATATGGCACTTCTGATGGCTATTAACAAAATTACTGTCATTCATGGAAGTCAGCGATGCCAGGGACACAGCGAAATGGCTGAGTACTCACCGCAAACCTTGTTTGGACAAGGATATATCATAGGGCTCGCAGAACACCTTTAAGGGGATTTGAAGAAGATAAGATCGATATTCATTAAAATTTACTTTTCTGTTAATAATGATGGCCGCATCTGTCCCAGGGCATGTGAGTAGTAACGGAATATTAGACAAGAGAAAAACTTTTTTCACGGCAAAAAAACAATTTAGAGGGGGATAAATAAGTATGCATCTTGGCACACAAGATGCATTTTGATTTTAAATAAATGTCGACAGCTGATCTTTGAGACACAATACAATGAACGTCTTCAGTTCTATTGGTTTAGTGAACTCTCAGGATAAATTCCAATCATTTGCAAATATGTGTCGTTTATTTCTGAATTTGTACAGTAGGAGAATAAACTTTACGTCCCATTGAAATAGTTGTGTGCGCAATTACTAACTTAATACTAACTAACTACCATGTACTAAATCTCGAGTTGTCATATGAACCTGCACTTATTTCTCCTTTCCCCTTCTGGTTCTTCTTCGGCCGATGATAGATGATATCGTATTTATAGCTGTGGCTACTAATCCGTACTCTTTTCGGGTCACTGCCCAGTTTAATGGGCAGCTTCTGAAATAGTTCTTCAGAAGCCATAATTGTTTTAGTAGTGGCTTCTAGAACTCCAGCGGTATTCTCGATTCTATTGTTTTTAGGAAACAAACGATTGTACATTTGATTGTTGTGTAGTTTCTTAAAAAAGTCAAACTCTTTAGCTGCTTTCTCGATTTTGTTCAAGTTCGACATTCCCGTCTTTGCGTTAATCTGTTCCGTAGTCGATTCTGCTTTGTCGAGCACTTGCGAATCGGCCGCGTCATGTTGAGCGGCTTTTTTGTCGTCAACATTAATTATCGTTATATCGAAATCCTTCTTTGACAAATCATCAGTTGCTGTGGTCCCTTTTGACCTATCGTTT
The DNA here is from genome assembly GCF_003987935.1 of Bombyx mandarina. The sequence continues at coordinate 445,127 of NW_021011481.1, forward strand.
CCGTTATCAAAATCCTCATCTACACTAGTCTGCCTTTTGTCCCTATACAATTCTGCATCGCCGTCATCAAATAAACCACTTTCTAAATAATCTAAATAATTGAAGACATTTTCTGGATCCATCTTTATATTATTGTCGTCGTTGATTTCTCGATTGATTGCTTTCATTCTCTTAGCCTTCTGTGTTTCAGCGTCGTCAGTGGGCAGGTCCGTTATGGGAGACGTTACAGATTCCACATCCAGACTGTTGTCCTTCAGGAATTTCTCGAAGTCATTCATCGTCATCGGAAGAGGTGTTGTAAAATACTGAACTGGTTGTCGGTTCGTCTTGGTGATGACCTTAAAACGGCAATGCGAGATTTATTTGCTAGTAAAACATGCGTACGATCATTACACCCAGAAGTAAGTTTTGCCAAGTTATTCCGATACCTTATGAGGTCATATCAGTCTTATGTTACCCTTTGCTTAAAATAAACGACACTTTTACTGGTTTTAAGACGGCTTATGACTCCGCACGAGTAAGTACCACCACTCTGCCTATTTCTGCCGTGAAGCAGTAATGCGTTTCGGTTTGAATGCTGGAGCAGCCGTGGTACTGTAAAAACTGAGACTACATGAACACATTTCTCGAGGTGGGTGGCAGCAATTAAGTTGTAGATGTCTACGGGCTCCCGTAACCACTTAATACCAGGTGGACTGTGATTTTATCCACACATATAAGCAATAAATAAATAAAAACATTTTTGTTGACATTTATACTTAGTTTCAAGAGAAAATAACAAATCCTTTTGCATGTTTAAATTTTATTTATTTATTGTGTAGATAGGTGAACGAACGGATAGTTCACCTGGTGATAAATGGAATACCATAGACATTGAAACGTGAATGTTACGACCTATTTAGAGACCTGATGTCGTAATCTCAATCCTATTGCATAAATGAACAAACATTTTTTTTTTTATTGCTTAGATGGGTGGACGAGCTCACAGCCCACCTGGTGTTAAGTGGTTACTGGAGCCCATAGACATCTACAACGTAAATGCGCCACCCACCTTGAGATATAAGTTCTAAGGTCTCAGTATAGTTACAACGGCTACCCCACCCTTCGAACCGAAACGCATTACTGCTTCACGGCGGAAATAGGCGGGGTGGTGGTACCTACCCGTGCGGACTCCCAAGGGGTCCTACCACCAGTGATTACGCAAATTATAATTTTGCGGGTTTTTGATTTTTATTACATTAAAACCTTTGTTTTTCATGTTTTGCACGGGCCAATATGACTTCATGTACTGCAGTACCCGTGCTTAGTTGGTAGAATATATTTATTGCAAGGTAGCCAGAGAATTGTGAAAAGGTATAAAGCAACCGATCATGAAGTCGTAGCAAGAATAATCTTTACACAAATCGAAAATAGCATAGCATTTACTAAGCACAAAGATATTTCGATTTTTTTTGTTTATCCCCAAGCTAGTGGACGGTCTGGTGTTCTAGAGCGTCCGTTGACCCCATACTCAGTACAGTTCGGTTTTATTTGTGATACATTGCGCGGCACAAAATATTCGGCGACGGCGATTTTTTTATTTACCAGCAATCAAAACCAGTCAAATTTGTCTTCGTATAGAGAATCAATTCCGTAGATCCGGTATTCTTATCATTTATAAAAATTAAAACGACCTACCGATGTAGCGTCCGGTTTCTTCGAATATATTCTGCTTCTTGGTGAATTCTTGGCTGGAATTCAATAACATTTGTTATTATCTCCATCACCCACGAGCGTAAGGTCTGTGTCCTGGAGAATCTGGAAGACCGGAGACACAGACCAGACGCAGTATACCACTACGTCGTTACGGTATGTATTGTGAAGCCTGATGTAAATATTTGGTCTGACAGTCTGCGCAGTACGACTTTTAGCGTAAGTTTTTTTTATTACCCTTGTAGGCAGACGAGCATACGGCCTACCTGATGGAGAGTGGTTACAGTCGCCCATGGACCTCAGCAAGGCCAGGGGCAGAGGCAAGCTGCTGCCTACCGGTAGGCAGTAAATATGTGATAAATTGTATTTCAAAGTAGACAGTGGTAAAGCCGGTCTTTTGCTAACTTTGAATCCTTCGGAGACATTACCAGAAGGGGTTGAGAAGGCCAGCAACGGTCGCAGCCCCATGCGCTGAAGCAATTCCAATGAACTCTAAGAGAAGATAAGAGCATGGATGTGTGGAGTAACGAGAATGGATAGAATACGGAATGAATATAATAGAGTAAGTCTGAAAGTGGCACCTGTGACAGAGAAGTTGAGAAATGCGCGCTTGGGATGGTATGGTCATGTGATGAGACGAAATGACCATGAGGTTGGTAAAACGGTTTTGACTATAAATATGGAAGGCTTTAGAGAAAGAGGTAGACCTAATAAAATGGACGGATTGCGTGAAAGACTATATATATATGTGTAAGAAATGATATATGATACAGGAGTAGATATGGAAGGAGAAAACATGTTGCACCTCGCTAGCTGACAGGGAGAAGGGCAGGAGAATGATGATGATATTTTTTGATAATTCAATTGTTTTTGAAACTTGAAGTCATCGCAGCTTAACGGACAGACGCCCGGTGTATTCGTATCGAGGGATGCGTCTCTGCTGGCGTTCGAATCCCGCAGGCAAGTACACAAACCCGCGATAATTTATAAATTATTGATGGGTGAAGCATGTTTTGAGCCCGCACGGTTTGGCCCCACCATCATACCTATCTCTACCGTCCAGTACTCATACAAACAAAAACAAATCTGTCACCTGGTTGGTGTAACAAGTCCAATACAAAATGTGGTACAAATTTAAGAGGAAACATGCCCTCAAACTCACCGGTCTGCCTCAAGCTGTTGGTCAGGAAGCCGACGTCATCATCGTATGAGAGGAGGGTTGTGTCCACCAGGATAGCGGAGTCCCTGCTCGGGACGCTCTCTGTAAATGACGACACTCATCAGTTTGTCAATTTGTTTTTAATTGGCCTTACGACAAATAAATGTTACCTTATGTATGTGTCTCTATCTAATCATTGGTACCCCCCTAAGGGGCTATTTAAACTTCGCGCAGATGGGTAAGCTCACGGGCTCAGCGTGAGAGAATTGCTAGCACTAGCCTTAGCCAGCACAGTGCTTCGCTGAATCTACTACCGGATCTGAAACGCAACCCGCTGAGAAGATCCGGTGAGAAACACAGTGGGTTGTGTCTATGGGCTAGTTCGCACGTCTTCGCCGGAGTCGACGAGTTCGACGAGGATGGTGATCGGTGCTTGAAGAGCCTAAAAGCAGAGAGAGAGTGGATCTGGGGGGTCCGACAAAACATGCTTTGGGCGACGGCGGCTTTGCGTTGCCCCGTCGCCTGGGTCGAGGATATAGGTTAGCGGTGGCCACGATAAAAGGGTTATCGTGTCGCGCCGCTTTTTCAAAGTAGCGTTGCGATGCTACTTTGAGGTACTAACGTATCGGTTCTATGTTTAGGTCGTCATGAAGATCAACATTCCCTATATACCACGGTGCTTCGACGACTATCCTACAGAAACGGATTGAATAATCCGGTATCAATGTTATGTATGTATACAGAGCACTGAACAGTTGATTTACTTAGCTTATTAAATAGGTATTAGGAATAAAAAAATACTCATACTTGCACTATTTGTTCTTCTATTTCCTACCCTCTCACTAGTTTTAATCAAAACTTGAGCTTTTGTAAGGCCCCTATTATTCACAAAATCGTTAAAACTATTTTGTTTTCCATCGAAATCATTCTTGACTTGATCAAATTTCTGAGAAAGTTCAGTATTCTTAACTTTCCTGGCCGCCTTATTGGAAATTTCATTGATTTTTGTTTTAAATTTGGCATTTTCTTCTTTAGCACTATTGTCTTTACTTTCAAGCGACTTTAAATAGTCTTTGCCTTCTTTCAAATAATCAACTTTAGGTATTTTGTATTCGGAATGTTCGAAATTGAATACAGCGTCCTTCCAAGGCGTCGGTACCTCATCAGAATTTAGTATATCATTATGCCAGATTAGCAGATCCCCAAAATAGTCGGGCGGCGTAAACTTTTTATCCATTTCCTGTGGTTTCACCTCATCTAGTGGGAAAGGCGTAGATTTTTGACTCCTATTAAAATCTCTAGCTGCATTTTTAAATCTGAACAAACTATATTCCAAATTCAACGTGCCATTGGGACGGTTCTCGTTGTAATCTCCGTCGATCGGTTCGTAAACTTGTGGTTTTTCTGCAACTCGATTAGATTCGTCTACACCCTTGTCTATTACTGCTAGAGGAATCTTGTCTAGTTGCGACTGTTTAAATACAATATCTCGATCGGGTACTGCAATCAAATTTCTACATTTGGTCATGTGTTCAATTTGTGGCGCAAGTCAAAGCAAGTCCACAGTCTGGGCGTCAATTAGGAAGTGATACAAAACCACGTTAAATGTCATTTTTGACAGTTGCTGACGTTACCGAGTGGATTGAAAATACGTTATCTTTACTAGTAGGTCGCCAAGGTTTCGCCAAGACTACACTATAGACAAATAATAATAAAGACAAACAATATTAATCTATTCTCAATTTTACCACAGACTTTAACAATAAACAAAAGAGTATACATGGGTGTGCGTGTCAAATAAAATACATGGTAGTGTTTGTACTGTTTTTTTATTGACTAAATGTATATTTTAGATAATATATAATAGATTTAAATTATTATGGTATTATTCGATAATCACTTATTATTTAACTAAAAAATGAAAAAATCAAACATTTATTTACAACAATGGGTTGAGAGATAGAAACGGTGCCCAATCCTCGTTAGTCGATTCAGAAAAAATTTTAAATTAAGTAATATTTGCGTTCCTAAAGAGGCGCAGTTTCATATCCAAAGACCCACTTGTGGCTCGCGAGCCGCAGGTTGCCGACCCCTGAGTTAAACCATTCAAACTCTGCCTTAGTTTTTGTTTTATTGCCCTTGTAGGCAGACGAGCATACGGCCCACCTGATGGTGAGTGGTTACCGTCGCCCATAGACTTCAGCAATGCCAACCAAGCCGCTGCCTACCGCTTAATATTCTCCACAATCAAATAATCACGTCCTCCTACCTACCTTGCACGTTGTATTCCTTTTGTTTGGTGTATGCTTCGTTTCCTTGATCCGCTTGTAGCCATTCACGGGGAGCGGTCACAGTTTTGACATTTACATTCATCAGACTGTCCTCGTACACTTTTCTGGGCTTCGTTTTCAATTTGTTCGTGGTGCTCACGTGAAAGTCATCTGTCACAGTACGCAAACGAAAACCGACAAAGTGAAATGAGGATTTCATCACTTCTAGGGAAGTTTTTTTAATTATTTTATTGCTCTATAGTTGGACGAGTCCACTTGGTGTTGACTGGTTACACGAAGCCCATAGAAATCTACAACGTAAATGCCGCCACCCACCTTGAGACATGAGTTCTAAGGTCTCAGTTTTAACAGTACAATGTTTGCCCCATCCTTCAAACCGAAAAGCATTACTGCTTCACGGCAGAAATGGGCAGGGTGGTGGCACCTACCCGTGCGCACTCATAAGACGTCCAGACGACCAGTGACTCAAACACTACTGGTTAGATATTAATATGATTTTTAATGGGACCACACGAGAAGCGCCGGCTTACAAAAAGAATTAGCAAAATCTGTTCAGCAAGAAAAAAATGGAATGAAAAATCGGTTTACATACTTACTTGACCATAACAAAAGTTGACAATAAGGGATTTTTTGTCTGTATAAACGATTGAGGTTACATCTAAGTCGCTGCTTACAAAGAATCCTTATATAGATGCAGTAATACATAAGTATAAGATGATGCGATTCTACTACTTATGGCACATAATAGCACTGTATTTTAATAATTTGATCAGCCCACTGAGTTTCTCGTCGAATCGTCTCAGTAGGTCGCGATTCAGATCCAGTGGTAGATTCAACGAAGCACTACTCTTGCTAAGGCTAGTGTCAGCAAATTCTCTCAGGTTGAGCCCGTGAGCTCACCTAATCGTCCGCGAGAAGCTGCAATAGCTCCTATGGCTACCAGTAAATAGGCAGGAAACCACCACCCTGCCCATTTCTGCCGTGAAGCAGTAATGCGCTTCGGTTTGAAGGGTGGGGCAGCCATTGTAACTATACTTGAGACCTTAGAACTTATATCTCAAGGTAGGTGGCACATTTACGTTGTAAATGCCTATGGGCTCCAGTAACCGCTTAACACCAGGTGGGCTGTGAGCTCGTCCACCCATCTAAGCAATAAAATAACTATTAAAAAAGTATTTAAGCCTGACCTTACTTACCTATTCGAAAATATGCGTCTTTCTTAATTCCATTGAATTCTGGGAGAGCTTGAGTTCCCTTTGTATCTGCTGCTTGCTCCATCTCTGCGTGCTCATTAATCTTCGTGCTAAAAGACTCATCAGCAGTTATATTAGGTATTTGCTCTATAATATCTTCAACGCTTGCCGGTGTGTGGTACTTCATGGGAGTGACGTCCGGATCAGTTGTCATAAGTTCATAATCATGAATATTGTAATTTACATTCGTGTATTTCTCATCGGTTTTAACACGAAAAATGTTTTTCAAACGCTTCAACGGACTGAACCTTCGGTGCCTATTGTTTTTATTGTCATCCTTTTTATTATTTTGAAATATGTGTAAAATATCTTTAATTAAATTCGCCGTTGTGTTATCGTCTTTCGAACACGTTGTGGGCACAGTTGTATAGATTTTCGCGCCGTTCAGATCCTTAGTGTCAAGTTTATTGTTATTTGTCTTAAAAATTCGATTTGTAATCTCGAATATAGTTGATTTCTTCTCGTCGCGCTTGATCCTATCATTAGCATCGGCGAATATAAATTCTGTGTTATAGTCATCATCGTATGTCTCGTCGAAGCTATTTACACGAATATCTGAATCTTTATCGTAATCTATTAAATCATCTCTGGTCGTCTTTCTATTCAATCTGAATAACTTGTCCAGAAATTTCTGTGACGTTATTTCATCAGTGTTGTCTTTATTAAGATGGTCTTCGGTGGCGGCTTCTTTTGTTGTGCTTTTTTCTTCAGCAAGAATTTTAGGTTAGATTAATTTTGTATTACGATTAATTATGAACAACTTTATATCATTAAGCAGCCGTACTGTATTTACTCCATATTAGAAGAGTAATTAGTTTAAAATTTTTCTAATAGATCGATTTCACGCATTTTATATCAACAAATAATATTGAATTACACAGGAAAATTTTTGAACGCATGTGCGTGCGTGCATGGCACGTTCATTGTGACCCGTCATACGTGATGCGAGTACGGTAAAATTAAATATTTGAAAAGTGCAAGGTACATAATATTGATGCGTATTCGGATTTACAATATAGAGTAAATACAGAGCTACAGTTTCATAATAATTGTGTGGTATTTGAACTCCACGACCTACTGTTATTTTAGGATATCACCCAATTAGAACATAGGCCTATCTTGACCTAATAAGAACTTCTCGAGATATAAGGTCAGAGTATCTAGTCAACGTAGTTTAACAACGTTTGAACGAGTGATAAAATTCTGTTAATTTATAAACAAATATTAAACAGTATAAAAAGAGTTATCGTGAAGTCCATAGATTTAAAACATTCCTGTATCAATACGTACACCACTTATTGTATTTAAATTGTTTTAATTAATGATACAAATATCATAAAGTTACCTGCCGTTGACTTCGCGATCGAATCACTCTCCAAAGATTTCTCAAGCTCATCCAAATTAAAATCTTCAGTATCGTCCTTATCTTTATCTAGATCTAGCTTCACTCTATCTTTAAGTTCCAATTCAGACAAGTTTTTACGTTGACAGGTAACCAGTTTTTCAGTCGTGGGCGATTTCAATGAGACAGTTTCGGAGGTGTGATATTTTTTCGGGGGATTATTGTCGATGAATATGTAAAAATGCTTTCTGAACCACGATTCGTCGCTTTTCGTCGAAGAATCTTGGTCTTCAATATCGGTATCATCAAAGAATCTCTTGACGCGTGGCAATTCCGGTATTTTGTTCAAAATGTATTTTCCTATATCGTCCACATTGTGATGCCTGTGCGCTTGGTATTTGATCATGTCTGAAAAGTTTTGATTGCCCTGCTCCCTTTGAAAGTTCAGATAATGCTTGTAACCGTTAACGTAGGCTTTGTACGATATTTTGTCGGACAGTCCTTCGTAGCTCGTGTCCTCTGGTACTGGCTGAGCTGTCGAAGTACCAACATCGTTATCGACATTGCTCATATCGTAATTCGGAGATGTCACATCATCGTAGTTCATAGGAGCATCGTTATCCGTGCTCGTTGTCTCTGCTTTATCCATATTATAATATAAATCATCAGGCATCTGTTCGCCATATTCATATAATTCAATATTAGTATTTTTATTACTTTTCGTGACTTCTATATCGTTTTTAGTTCGTTTAATTCTATCAATGTTGTCTTTTGTCGCGAGTATATTCATTATGTTGTTTTCTTGGCTTTTCTCAAGCATTCTCTCGTAAACAGGCAGCATAGATGCATCATCCATCGCTGGTGCAGTACCAGTTTTATAATTATTAACATAGTATTTGTTGTAGTCATTGTATTTCATTTCACGATTTTTCCGCGCAAACTTACTAGGCTTTAGGATAGGACTTGGAGCGCTGTATGTATGAGTTTTAGGCGTAGTCGATGGAACAGTATGGGATATTGATGATGTTGGTACGAGTTTAGGAGTGTGATGTTTTTTTGGATTCCTTAACGTTGATTGTAAATCATTTTTACGAAAATCACGTGTAACTTTCTTCTTCAATTTCTTGCAAAAACCTTTAAATCCTTTCTGTATCTTATCTTCTATCTTCTGTGCGGTCGAGAGAGCCTCATCTTTTACTGATCTAGCTCTGACGTCATGTGATTCAGTTGAACCCATTCCCACCGTTTCATTGAGATTAGCTCCTTTGTTGGCGAAAACTAAAGTGCTTAAGGCAAGACCAGGAATGATTTCTAGATTTTTCAACAGAGGATCAGATTTAAAGGTAGCCTCAGTAACAGAGCTGGTTATTAAATCGGTAACGCCTGGATTTTGTTCCGCCATCGTTGAAATAGCTTTACTCCTCATATCGTCCAGCAAGGCCTCAATTTCTGCTGTTCCAAAATTTTCATCATCACTCAACTGCATCAATTTAGTCGTTGATGCATCTGTTGCTGGTATTCCGATTTCTTCGTTGTAGATTCCGTATTTCTCTTTTAGTTTATACAGCTTTGTAGTCAAATTTGCAAGTACGTTATGAAGATTTTCATCTACTTTCGAAGTTTGTTTTCTGGTTGTAGTCTTTTGAGTTTTGTTAGCGTGTTTATGTGTTGCTGTATGATTTTTACTGTGATGTCTCCATGTTGTCAATCTAGTGTTAATATCTCTTTTTTTCTTAGTAAGTTTGAGCATTTGGTTTTGAGCAACACGAGATGTTAGTCTACTAATATTGTAATTTTTTGTCGAGCTTTTCATTGAAGTTTTAACTGTAGTTTTAATTTTGGATTTGTGATTTTTTGGTTTTAGTTTCCTCCAAAATCCACCTAGGTTTCTTTTAGATTTTTCATTGGAATTCAAATTAGGTCTTAGTTCAGTGTTATCATAAGCAATTTCACTGTTTCTTGTAGTTTTCCTTGATAAAGCTTCATTTTGCGTTTCGTGTTTTATTTTTTTGTGTTTAAACGAAGTTTTACGGTCACGTACTGCCAATTGATGTGTTGCGTCGTCGAAGAGATTGAAATTGCCAATCCCATCATCCAATCTATTATTGTTTATATTGCTTTTAGATATAGTGTAACATTCGGTGGGCACCATTAGATATAGTAAACTGAAATATAAAAGTAAGGTTAGTAACTGTTAGGAAGGACTTTTGTGCAAGTATTGTTTTTTCATTAATTCAATGGTATTTATTAATAAAGCTTATTAATGTCAATATGAATTTTGTTGTGTGTATTTTTGTAATAAATCAACACATGTTTAATGAATTGGCAACAAATAAATATCCTCTTGTATTAAATGAAGCGGACAAAATGATTTGTATTCAGGAGTTCCTAAAGACTAGAATCAACTAAAAACAAGCCTCAGAATCATTGCTGCAAACGAATCAAACGTGTACCGATATATTTACAGAATTTCTGAAAGACATACTACAATGTCTGAAGTATCAAATTGACATAGACAATGTTTGAGTTTAACTCCGTGAGCAGCTTGCCGGAGTCGACCGCCATTGTCAATAACAAGCGTTATTTCGCAGGAGAAACATGTACCAGACACGAAATGTTGAGTACAGGGTACTATGATGCCAATACCAATGCCATACCATAGTTCAAATGCAGTGCACACAAGCATTCCCGAGGAATAACATTGATGATCCGGTGGTTTCTCAAGAAAAAAAAACATCTTGCTTACCATAAAAAATTGATTAATAACATTAGCCAAACGCTAAACTCACAATCATATTAATATAAACTAAAGTAAACTCAATAGAAATACACATTTGAGAGGCGAAACGTCTTAGACTTCTCTTGTTTAAGTTACGTCAATGTTAATATTGTGTCTAAGGAAGTTTTATGACTTGTCTATGAACAAAAATATTTTTAGACTAACGGACCCGACAAAACCGGACGGACCTGCAAAAATTCATTCAAGTCGATCTAGCGGTTTAGCTGTAGTATAGATAAATAACCTAGATACCGACTGCAGCGCCATCTGCCGGGCTGGTTTGTGAACCTAAACCATCCAGGGCGCCACTCAAACGCATACAAAAAAATCATTCAAATCAACACACGCACAGAAGAAATATTTATCTATATATATAAAGATTACTTTTTATTTATTGCTTAGATGGGTGGGCGAGCTGACAGCTGTTAAGTGGTTACTGGAGCCCATAGACATCCACAACGTAAATGCGCCACCCACCTTGAGACATAAGTTCTAAGGTCTCAGTATAGTTACAACGGCTGCCCCACCCTTCAAACCGAAACGCATTACTGCTTCACGGCAGAAATAAGCAGGGCGTTGGTACCTACCCGCGCGGACTCACAAGAGGTCCTACCACCAGTATGGTTTAGGAGCTCAGTGACAAACACAAGCACAGAAGAAATATTTATGTATAAAGATTACGTTAAAAACTTATTTCGATTTTTTTACATGCAAATGTTTTCAGAGGTGGTAGGACATGCTATTTATTGGCACCGCCTAGACCATTACTATTGTGATGCAATTTGCACTTCGGTTTGGATGATAGAATATCAGCTTATCCTCTCTCTCTCTTCGATCGGTTCCTCACTGCTGAGGATCGTGACTCCGTCCGATTTCGTCAACCAACTGTCTCCATCGATCCCGCCCTGCAGCCCGGTGGAGTGCGTCGCTGATAGGTATCCCCAGTTCCTCCGCTATTTGGTCCGACCATCGTTTGGGACCTCTACCCCTAGGCCTTTTTTTTTTCAGCTTATCCAATGGGTTTGAAAATCTTGACGTGCCTTATTTTATGTACTTTAAACGCTTTGAGAGCAAGTGGTTGTGATGCATCGTCATGATCTTATTATCCATCCAGGATATTAGGCAAAAGTAATATAGAAAATTATATGGAACAATCTAAAATGATTGAACAATAATAAGAGATTTTATTGCGTTTTATATAAAATATTAAGAAATCATTTACAGAGTATGAATGAATTATGTAAAACCAAACTCTTATTTTTTTCGATTGAAAATGTCATCCTGTCATCAATTTTGAAGTCGTCGTGGCCTAAAGGATAAGACGTTCGGTGCATTCGTGTTGAGCGATGCACCGGTGTTCGAATCTCAGGCGGGTACCAATTTTTCTAATGAAATACGTACTTAACAGATGTTCACGATTGACTTCCACGGTGAAGGAATGACATCGTGTAATAAAAATGAAACCCGCAAAATTATAATTTGCGTAATTACTGGTGGTAGGACCTCTTGTGAGTCCGCACGGGTAGGTACCACCACCGTGCCTATTTCAGCCGTGAAGCAGTAATGCGTTTCGGTTTGAAGGGTGGGGCAGCCATTGTAACTATACTGAGACCTTAGAACTTATATCTCAAGGTGGGTGACGTATTTACGTTGTAGATGTCTATGGGCTCCAGTAACAACTCAACACCAGGTGGGCTGTGCTCATCCACCCATCTAAGCAATAAAAAAAGCCTAGTCTCGCACGTGAGCTCGTCAGACGAAGAGTAATAAATAAAACAGTGACTGTTTCAAATCAATTTATTCTTAAATAGTTCTGGTTGACGTATATTCCGATGTCGTAACTCAGGCCGGATCCGCGTTCACTCTTCATGCGCATATTCACGTACGGGTAGCCGACACCGCCCGCAGTAATGTTCACGGTCGCCTTACTGTTGAGCGAGTCCAACGCTTGGATACCCTGAATGAATAAATATTAAGGTCAACGGGCCGTGAAACAAAATAAATAAATAATAATAAAGTTTATTTTCTATTTTTTAATTGGATTTTCTATAAAAGCGTATTTTGTTAGTTTTTTTAAACTATTTATTATTTATTTTTAATTTTTTAGTTGAATTTCAATTTGTTCAATATTTTTTTTAATATTGAATTGTCATCGGTCCTTAAGACTGAATGTAAATGGATCGGTTCGTGGATGATTCGAGCCCTACACCCCAGCAGAGGAGTAATTGGGCAGTGGCGGATTTACCCTAAAGCCCAGTAGGCCCGGGCCTGGGGAGGCCAGATTTAGGGGCGGCCCCAATTGTGTCAAAAAACTTATTATAACGTGTGGCGGGCGGACTGCACTGCATGATGCAATATATAGGCGCATAAAACTAACTTTTTTCCTAAATTTCTAAATCTATTTAGATAAAAGGTGGCATTTTTTATTTTATTTTTTTATTGCTTAAATGGTTGGACGAGCTCACAGCCTACCTGGTGCTAAGTGGTTACAGGTGCCCATAGATATCTACGACGTAAATGCGCCACCCACCATGAGATATAAGTTCTAAGGTCTCGGTTCCCTCTGTATTTTGTACCGTATGTTCCATGGGGAGTGCTCTGAGGAATTGTTCGAGATGATACCGGCATCTCGTTTTTACCATCGCACCGCCCGCCACCGGAGTAGAGTTCATCCATACTACCTGGAGCCACTGCGGTCATCCACAGTGCGTTTCCAGAGGTCTTTTTTGCCACGTACCATCCGGCTATGGAATGAGCTCCCCTCCACGGTGTTTCCCGAGCGCTATGACATGTCCTTCTTCAAACGAGGCTTGTGGAGAGTATTAAACGGTAGGCAGCGGCTTGGCTCTGCCCCTGGCATTGCTGAAGTCCATGGGCGACGGTAACCACTCACCATCAGGTGGGCCGTATGCTCGTCTGCCTACAAGGGCAATAAAAAAAAAAAAAAAAAGAAAAGTATAGTTACAACGGCTGCCCCACCCTTCAAACCGAAACGCATTACTGCTTCACGGCAGGAATAGGCAGGGCGGTGGTACCTACCCGTGTGGACTCACAAGAGGTTCTACCACCAGTAATCACAAGAGGTTCTACCACCAGTAAGGACCGCATAAAACTAATTTTTTTTCCTAAATTTCTAAATCTATTCAGATAAAAGTTGGCAATAGAGTAATTTCGTTATGTAGTCTATATGTTGGATGTTGAGAAAGGGGCGGCTGACGGCTTGGGGCCTAGGGCGGCCGAGACTGCAAATCCGCCACTGGTAATGGGAAAGAATGATGAATGATGATGATACACGAGCATCAATATATCGAAAGGTTAAAAGGTTATTTGGTTTATTATTTATATCACATTTATCTTTGTAATTAAATGTCCGGTTTATTTCGTACTAGTATCAACAGTTCTATGTTTGTTAATTGAACTTCAATTGAGTATATTCCATTCAAATAGATAAAGAAGTTATTTTGTTCTGATATTCTTTCCAAATTAGTGACAAGAATGGATAAGATAAAGAATGAGTATATCAGAGGAAGTGTGAAAGTGGCCCCGGTAAGCAACAAATTAAGGAGCGGACGGTTATCGTGGTATGGACATGTGATGCGCAGAGAGAAGATGCATGTGACTAGGAGATGTATGGAAATGGTAGTGCAAGGTAGAGGGGGAAGAGGTCGATCGAAGGAGACATGGATGGAGTGTGTGAATGACGATATGAGAGAGAGAGAGGAGTGAGTGTTAAGATGACGGCTGATAGAAGAGAATGAAAGAGAAAAATTAGCTGTGCCGACCCCACCTAGTGGGATAAGGTGAAGAAAAAGAAGATTCTTTCCAAATTATCTATATCTATACTAATATATAAATCTACAGTGGTTTTTACGGATGTTCCGTTATAACTACTGAACCGTGCATCCGATTTACTTGAAACTTGGTATCCATGCAGAAAATACATGTACTTAATGGATAGGCTAATATTTATATGAGTGTTGGACTTCCTAATAATAATAACAATAAATAATAATTTTAATTTTAAATGCGCAGCGAATATATTGCTTATATAATTCACCCCACGATATATAAATGGTTTGAGATGATCCTTTATGTTGTTTTCAATACTACCCGCTCTCGGAGTAGAGTTCATCCAACAACTTGGAACAGTGTTTCCCAACCTTTTTTGTTCCATGCCCCATTGTAAAATTTCTAAAATTTTTATGGCCTCTCTACATTAAAAAATTTATTTGTTCACTTAATAAACATAAATGATATGTTTTAGGAAGAAATCACTATGAAATTGTTATCAAAATACAGTAAGTAATATTTCAAAACATATAATAAAAAACCTGAAATTCGAATTCAAAATAATTTTTATATAGGTTTTCTATATTAATTTAGTGCATTGGCCCCCTGAATTATGAATAGCCCCGTAGTCCCCATGTGGGGAAACACTGGCTTAGAACCTCTGCGTCCATCCACAGTTTTCCATCCATTCCATCCAAAAAAAACACATATACTCAGAGAACGAGTGCGCTTCTCGCGTGCTCACGCGGTGACTCCACAACCTATACGAACGCATGTCGCCCATGTGTGCTTAGTGCCGCTAGAGGCGCTGTTCCAACTGCATTTTATTTTTATTTTTTATTACTTAGACGAACGAGCTCACAGCCCACCTGGCGTTAAGTTGTTACTGGAGCTCATAGACATCTACAACGTAAATGCGCCATCCACCATGAGGTATAAGTTCTAAGGTCTCAAGTATAGTTACAACGGCTGCCCCACCCTTCAGACCGAAACGCATTACTGCTTCACGGCAGAAATAGGCAGGGCGGTGGTACCTACTCGCGCGGACTCTCAAGAGGTCGTACCATCAGTAAAATACAAAATTGGGTTAACTTTTACGCTATCGAAAACGTTAAGAAACTCGCACTAAGCACACTGAGAGAAACCCAAGGACTTCCTTACAGTAACTGATTGTTGTAATCTGATTGAGACCTTAGAACTTATATCTCAAGCCGGGTGGCGCATTTACGTTGTGGATGTCTATGGGCTTCAGTAACCACTTAACACCAGGTGGGCTGTGAGCTCGTCCACCCATCTAAGCAATAAAAAATAATAATAATAATAATAACTCACTGTAATAATTTTATTATCGGCACTGCTGTAGAAGTAGTTCTTCACACGCTTCATGAAAGGTATCGCGTTGTATTGGACCAGCTTGTGATGTACCAAGGAACTGGATATATCGCCGACAAGAAAATGATAGGATTGAACACAGACGCACAAGGACAGACAGAGGAGCACGAGAGATTTCATTGCGATAGAAGACGTGCGCTTTCGGAGGAAATTCGAGTTACAATGGTAGCGCGAGGTATTGCGCGGGCTAGTAGGGTTGGGACAGATTTGACTTTATCGATGCTCCTAGTTAAAATAAATATTTACTAACAATCACGCCACGTTAACTGGTCCCGTGGTAAGTTCGTAAAGAACTTGTGTTACAGGTATCAGATAACGGAAATAAATGTAAGATTTTTATTATACACATACATATATTTAATATACATCCATAACCCTGGAAAATACATTTTTTATTTATTTATTTTATTTAATATATTTTGTACACACAGCTTTTATTTTTATCATATAAATATCTTCCCTTGGCGGGATTCGAACCCGCGACCCCCTGGTGTAGTGACCGTGTCCCTTGCCACTACACCAGACGGCCGTTTGTTGATTCGCTGGTCGCTTCGTTGGTCTGGTAATTAGTTGAGCTTGCAACTGAGCCCCGGGGATGGTACACAGACGGATACGATGCGTTTGTTATTGCATTTTGGATATTCAGTCTGGACGGTCGGACTAGCGGTAGTGTTGTAGCAGAATAGAGGCTAAAAATGACATTATTTTGTTTGGTCAGGTAAAAATCGCCGGACTTCCGCCCTTCACTGGGGATGGAGGGCGGAGCATGTCGGAGTCGAACCTACTAAAACCTCCTGTCGCTGAACAACCAACGTCCAAACCTTGCATGAGACAGAGCTCATGAAAAGGCAAAGGGGGGAAAGTGAATCGTTTAGTGCGGAGCACATCTTTCCCATCACCCTCCCCCTCGGGACGCCGGACTGGCGGTCGTCGGCGCCACGACCAGCCCTCTCGGTCAGCAGGCTATCCGAAGCCCGCCTAGATGGCGCCGGTTAGAATGGTCTATCCTACGGAATACCCCGTTGGGTTAGAACCAGCGTGGGTTGAGGATAGCCGGCCTTCCATCAACCGGATGTAAAAATGACTTAGGTAAACTTGTCCTTTTACTAGCTACTTTGGTCCGCTTAATTTTTTCTTTTTGCTGTCAGATATAGGTAAGAGACCCCGGACATCCAGCGTCATTAATACCTTCTATCCATATATTTATATGGGTAAATGTTTTCCCTTTTAAATTCCGCCATTTTTATTTCCTATATCTTAAATTTTAATATAGTGTGACGATCATGCCCTTCATTCACCATGTGAAAAGATGGCCGATATTTTAATTCCAGTGCTTTATAGTGTCCGTTATTATTCCATTCGAAGTTATTTTTTACGGTGATTGATGACAATAGCGTAATTGTTTGGTGTGTGTATTTTTTATTAATAATCACTCTATTAATTAAAAATATTATGGAATTAGCTTCTTAGCAGTCTTCAGACATTGACAAAAACTCTATTTATCTGTAGCTCTATTTACATTCAGGGCTTTGAAGAAGGTGCCTTAGAAAACGAGATATTTAGCTCACCGGCCCATCTAAGCTATGAAAACGCTCTTTGTCTAAATCCGGAAAAAATATTAAACCATTTTATCATCGATAATATTCCAGTACATCACTAGTTAAATCACGATAAACACAAGTGCAAAAGGCTATCGCCTTACTAATACGACCTCATAATAACAAAAGACGTTTCTCAGAATTTACAAACTTGTTTTACACATTACCACAATTTTATGTCGCCCATGGTATGAAGTGACCATTTCCTGTGGAAATTATCAATGCCATGTGCATTGCCAAGGAACCGACTCCATTCTAACCTAACTTAGAGGACAATGCAAGCAACGAGGGAAGTTGATTCCAGAGTCGGATGGTGTCTGCCAAAATTATGTCTGGAAACGCATTGAGGAACGCAGTTGTGGCGTTAGAAATAAAGATGGTGTAACAGTAAAAAAGGCATAACGATTAATTTTATTAAAAAAAATTAAATAACGTCAAATATCGTTTAAATTTTTGTTAAAGACGCGAGCGGAGCCGGAGTGGGCCGCTAGTCGTGTAATAAAAACAAACCCGCAAAATTATAATTTGCGTGATTACTGGTGGTAGGACCTCTTGTGAGTCCGCACGGATGGGTACCACCACGTTCGAAAGGTGCGGCAGCTGTTGTACTGTAAAACTGAGACTTAGAACTTGTCTCAAGGTAGGTGGCGACCTCATGAGCTTGTCGGCTGACCGACGTTGATCAGAAAAACAAATGAATTATTGTCATATTACTAAATCTGTGAACAACTTAACTATGGCGCAATAATAATTATTATTCTAAAAACTTCACAATTTTAGAATAGTTTCGTGTTAATTACTAGAGATGACATGTGGCTTCGCTCGTGTTCAATTACTGATACAAAATGAATGAGTCAAGTCTGTGATTTTATCGACATTTAAAGACTCTGTCCAAAGTTGGTAAGGTGTCTTGTGAGTCCGCACGGGTCGCTACGATAACTCCTGAGTTAGATCTCATGTCGTGTTTGGAAGCGGGTGACGGATTTTAAAGTCTATGAGCTTAACTTAAACTACTAAAGTAACGGCTTAATACTAGGCGGGCCGTGAGGTCGTTCATCCTCTGCTCCTTGAGGCGCATTTCTCATGTCTGAGGGTCGTGACCGTCTCCTCCCATTATCCTTCTCTGAATTATGAATTCCATTTAAGCATAAAGTCGGCGTGGCCTAAAGGATAAGACGTCCGGTGCATTCGTATGTAGCGATGCACCGGTGTTGGAATTTTTCTAATGAAACACGTACTTAACAAATGTTCACGATTGACTTTCACGGTGAAGGAATAACATCGTGTAATAAAAATCAAACCCGCAAAATTATAATTTGCGTAAATACTGGTGGTAGGACTTCTTGTGAGTCCGCACGGGTAGGTACCATCACCCTGCCTATTTCTGCCGTGAAGCAGTAATGCGTTTCGATTTGAAGGGTGGGGCAGCCGTTGTAACTATACTGAGACCTTAGAACTTATATCTCAAGATGGGTGGCGCTTTTACGTTGTAGTTATCTATGGGCTCCAGTAACCACTTAACATCAAGTGGGCTGTGAGCTCGTCCGCCCATCTAAGCAATGTTCCCAAAATCCTGTCCCTGGGTTAACTTACTGATGAACAAACTAACCAACACACTTCCGTATATATATGTCAAACTTATTTGTTGTAACAGTTAGAATTGCGATAACGAGGGCAGAGTTCCGATGATTGGCAGTGGAAACATTGATTATTTACACGCGAAAGGGTACTTTTTTGCTTACTCATTACACGGTGGAGGAAGATGACCAGACTACCCCACCGCTACACCAGTGAGGGTCAATATATCAACACGTCAAATTCATAGTTTGATCTATCGCTGATGCCGAGTGGTGGTCATCGCTCAAGGACAATAACCTTGGTAAGGACATAGTAAAAACCGTGGAGGGGACAGCTGGTGCGCGGTAAGAATTGTGAACAGTCCAGTTGATAGACGCAGGGGCTCGTGGTATGGATTAACCGGTAGTGCTCATGATCACATCGGCCTGATCTCGGTGACCTTGAGTTCTGCAACAGGTTTTTTTTTTATTGCTTAGATGGGTGGACGAGCTCACAGCTCACCTGGTGTTAAGTGGCTACTGGAGCCCATAGACATCTATAACGTAAATGCGCCACCCACCTTGGGACATAAGTTCTCAGGTCTCAAGTATAGTTATAAAACCAAATCAAATCAAATCAAAAAAAAAAATTCAACATAAATGAAAGTACATACTTGTTGAACGTCAAAAGAACTACCGCCACAACGGTTGGCCCACCCTTCAAACCGAAATGCATTACTGCTTCACGGCAGAAATAGGCAGTCAAGTCTCACCGACGACACACTGCCTTGAGACACCAAGGCCAAGTCTCAGAAACACGCAGAGTGGGGGAACCGGGCTGTACTAATCTATACTGACCTCAAATCTCATCCAAAAGCTTGCAATATTCTTGTTCCAAAACTTTCAGAGCCCCACTCGTGGACATCAGACTGATCTGCCTCCTCAGGTTACTAATGAGTCTTGTTTGTCTATCTATTTGTTTGTTCTGCGCGTTGACGTGTGCTTCTAGTTTAGTTATTTTGGCTTGGCTCGCGGACGACAAGTTCCGGGTTGAATCGCGTATCTCCTACGCGGCGTCAATAATGACATTTATATTCCAAATATATTATGAACCTAACCTAATCACTACATAGTATAAAACAAAGTCGCTTTCTCTGTCCCTTTATCCCTATGTATACTTAAATCTTTAAAACTACGCAGCGGATTTTGATACGGTTTTTTTAATAGATAGATTGATTGAAGAGGAAGGTTTATATGTATAACAACATCCATTAAATAGTGGAGAAATCAATAATTAATTAAAGTTTCGGAAGCGAAGCGAGGGCGGATCGCTAGTTGGAATATATACACGTTTGTGTTTGGAGATGGTTTCAATTTTTTTTCTCTACCTAACTGATGGTCTTAAGTTGGTCATTTCAGCGTAACCCTAACAAATAGGTGAGCTCGCGGGGCTCAAACCTTGCCAACACTAGCCCTAGCAAGAGCAGTGCATCGCAGAATCCACCACCGGATCGGAAAGGCGAACCACTTAGAAGATCAGGCGTGAAAGTCAGTAGGTTAATTTACTCGTCGAGCCCTTTGTTGCAAGCGACAGGTTCGGCGAGAACGGTGATCGGTGCTTGAGGTACCTAAAAGCACCGTTAATGGATCGGGAGGATCCGTAATGACGTGAATGGTTCTGCTGCATTTCTATCAACGTGCGACAGGTCAACAAATGTTTTCATATGCATAACAGAGGTGATGGTAAAGTGTAACGCTCCGGCTGGCGTCGCCCTGACTCCGTGGAGCGGGACAGTTGTTCCAGTGCATCAGAGACTTCGGCCTTAGATAGGCGAGTAGCAGCTTTACATTAGTCTATTGGCTGTAACGGCTTACCACCAGTATAGCTCATCGACTTATACCAAAATAGCATAACACCAAAACCGTCAGTTTTTTTTTATTGCTTAGATGGGTGGACGAGCTCACAGTCCACCTGGTGTTAAGCGGTTACTGGAGCCCATAGACATCTACAACGTAAATGCGCCACCCACCTTGAGATATAAGTTCTAAGGTCTCAGTATAGTTACAAAGACTGTACCACCCTTCAAACCGAAAAACATTACAGCTTCACGGCAGAAACAGGCAGAGCGGTGGTACCTACCCGTGCGGACTCACAAGAGGTCCTACCACCACTAACTAATACGGTCTTCCAAAAAGATCACTAAAAAGTCTCAGTACACGACTACTATCTTACTGAGCCTTCGTTTCATTCAAAATTCAAAACCAGACCACAATTTTCAATAAGTCATTTTATCTATTTATTGACAAGTTAATGTATGCTATCCATAGACTCCAAAATTCTTCCTCATACACTTTTTTTTTGGTACATTTTTTCCTTATTAGGAAAGGCATGGGGATCTAAGCCCATACAGCCTTATCTGTTCTATATAATTTCTGAGCAACCCCATAGACATGGATTGTTCACACCTTACACGTGAGATTTACAAGGTAAAAGTTGAGTCCAACGAGTGAATAAAAATTACCTTTTCGTTGATCTTCAAAGTCTCAATTTGCTGCTTCAGGTTGTCGATGACGTCCTCGTGTGACGCGCACCTCGCCTCCAGGCCGACGACTTTCGTTTTGAACTTTTTAAGCTCATTGGAGGCTGTGTCGGCAACGCTCCTCTGCTCTTTGTAAAGCTTATCTTTCTCCTGCAAAGAGATCTCTTTTTTCTAAGAGAGGCTATTTCAACGTAACCTTAGCTAGTAGATGAGCTCACAGGGCTCAAATCGGAGTGATGCTAACACTGACCCTAGCAAGAGCAGTGCTTCGCAGAATCTACCACCGGATCGGCAACGCGATCCACTGAGAAGATCCGGCGACAAACTCAATGGGCTGTGTCTATGGGTTAATTCGCTCGTCGAGCCCTTCGTCGCAAGCGACGGGTTCGACGAGGACGATGACCGGTGCTTGTGGTACCTAAAAGCACCATTAATGGATCGGGAGGATCCGTAATGACGTGTTTTGGGCGACGTCGACTGTTTACCATTCGGTCTACAGGGTCGGGTATCGAGTTTCCAGCGGCCACGACAAGACGGTTCTCATGTCGTGCCGCCTTCTCAAAGTGCAAAGAGATCACGCGATGCTATTTGTTCGCGCCCTCATCTAGCTACACTGTCGAAGAAGACGGCACGCCAGTGAATAAACCTTAGAATGGTGAAATTTGTTTTAAATATTGAAGCGCGCAATGTAAAGCGCAGGCCTCGGTGGGTCGTTGACGTCACCACTCTGGAGACTTTTGGTGGGAACGCGAGAAGTGAAATTGTGTGTTGTTGATCTTTGATGTGTTAAGTGTTTATTGACGGTGTTAAGTGACGGTGCACAAATTTGGAAAATGTAACAAAGCCGCTGGACGATAGTTCGTCAGTTCATCGACAGTGCGTTTCCAGAGGTCTTTTTTGTTACGTGCCATCCGGCTTTGGAATGAGCTGCCCTCCACGGTGTTTCCCGAGCGTTATGACATGTTCTTCAAACGCTAGTTCTCCCCTGGTATTACTGAAGTCCATGGGCGACGGTAACCACTCACCATCAGGTGAGCCGTATGCTCGTCTGCCTACAAGGGCAATAAATAATAAAAACCTAGCTTTTTATTGCATAAATAGGCGGACGAGCTCACAGCCCACCTGTTATTACCGGAGCCCATAGACACTTACAACGTAAATGCAGCCGCCCACCTTGAGATATGAGTTCTAAGGTCTCCGTATAGTTACAAAGGATGTCCAACCCTTCAAACCGAAAAACATTACTGCTTCACGGCAGAAATAGGCAGGGTGGTGGTACCCGCGCGGCCTCACAAGTCGTCCTATCACCAGTAATACGGTCTTCCAAAAAGTCCACTAAAAAGTCTCAGTACACAACCACTATTTTGCTGAGCCTTCATTTCATCCCATCCCATCTCTTTTCAATTAATTTCACCTCAATTGATTAAAGTCTCAAATCAATCTCATTTCACTTCATATCATTTTTCATTTAAAAGAATACAAGCAATCGAGCTCAATCGGTGTCTAAAGGTTCTCCTAGATGAAATCACAAATCGCCTCCCAAGCCCCCAACAACGCCCCCATTTTTTTCTAGGTCTCTTACCGTCCCCCTTTAGAGCTATAGCGCCCACAAGGGGGCGTTATCGCCCACTTTGGGAAAGGCTGTCCTAGAGCCTCGATATTCAAGTCTCAGCTGCAACGTGTTAACCCAACTGACGTAGACCCACCTCGAGTCTGTTCTGCAATGAATGACATTTGGCCTTCATCTCGATCGAGGTTGTCCTCAGGTTGCTGTTCTTGTTCAATAGAGACATCCTCTCGTTTTCCAGATCAGCCAGTCTGGTTAGGTGCGCTTCGCATTGCGTTGTCTGAAACCATGGCATTTGTGTGTTTGTAAATATGGACGAACGAAGCCACCTGGTGTTAATTGATTAGTCGGAGCCTATGAAACACGATAACGTGGATCTCGTCACGCATCTTGAGAAACGAGGTTCAAAGCTGCCTCACTCTTCAATCCGAAACGCATTACGGCTTTGCGGCAGAAATAGGCAGAGAACGCTGCTGTCCATTATCTGGTAAATCCCTTAGTCTCCTTATACTACACTCACGGGACGAGACGGGGTGCTATTCAAGGTAATAACACAACCAGTAACACGTGTGAAAATAAAGAGCAGCGCCGCAGTCCCCTTATATAGACATTCCGGTTCGAGGGGTCAGCAAACCGCTATACAACGCAATTGGACCAAGCACCTTGGAACAGTAAAGAACTGGCTACAGCCTTTCTGAAGATGACAATGTGTCTGCATAATTTCATCATAATCAGTTATTTTTATTGCTTGGATGGATGGACGAGCTCACAGCCCACCTGGTGTTAAGTGGTTACTGGAGCCTAGAGACATCTACAACGTAAATTGCGCCACCCACCTCGAGATATAAGTTGTAAGGTCTCAGTATAGTTACAACGGCTACCCCACCCTTCGGACCGAAACGCATTACTGCTTCACGGCGGAAATAGGCGGGGCGGTGGTACCTACCCGTGCGGACTCACAAGAGGTCCTACCACCAGTGAAAAGTTGAATGGGTAATGTGTAGATGAACAAACAACTTCATATCTTGTGGAGGGCAGACTCCCCCCACCTCCGCTTCTTAACTGTGGCTTCTACACTGATGACATAAAATAATACAGGAATATAGGTTTTTGAATGTCATCTTGAGTGATTAAGTGTCGATAGGCTCACCTTACTGCTTATTGTGCTTTGTAACTTGTCTATTTTCTCTTGCAATAACTTAATTTTTGAAGACAGAAATTTGCACACTTTCTCTACTGTTATGTTATCTGCAACAAAAAAATTAGTATAAATTTCATTTAAAATACTAATTACATTTCATTACAAAATCTAAAAATTACAAAATAGTAATTAGCATTTAATAGAAAATTCTGGTTAAATAATGATGTTAGGACACATTGTAAGCCATAGTTAGGTATACTATGGTCTTCCCTAAAACAGTCAAATGTCCAGTGAAGTGTGGAGTGGCTTGTCAGTATCATGTTCTGGATAATCATTGCCTAACCGGCCAGTTGTACTACTAAATCTTGCACTCTGTACTATTTATAAGTATCAACTTCATTATTATTATTGTACGGAATAGCCTGTAGGCATAGAGTTTTAGATAACCATTGCCGTCAGTAGGTAAGCATTATGGTAACTTGCAACCGACCCTGCCCTCTAAGCCTTGGTTTTCCTCCCACTGCCATCTTCCTAAAAAAATTGTCTCAGCTATAATCCGTCTTAGACTTGGCCATGTTTGCTCCCCTGTTTTTCTTGCCAAAATTAGAGTCCGTGACCATTCTCTTTGTGAGTGTGGATTAGATGAGGGTACCCTGGATCACATTTTCTTCGACTGCCCCAATATCGTATCCCCTCTTTATGATATCCTTCCCAATGACATTCCCCGACCTATTAATATTAATTGTTTATTAACTTTAGTCTATTCTAAACATGTAAATATTCTGTGTAAATTTTTATCTGCTAATAATATTTATCTCTAAAGTAGTTAGTCTAACATATATTTGTTTGTGCTGTTCTTAAAACCACAGATTCGCGTATGGAAAAACCGACCAAATTTACTTGTATTTAGATTTAGTAATTTTTTCCCTCTCTAAGCACCTGTTATTTTTGTAAATACTTTGACATTGGCAAAATCAATGCCAAAGGCGTTGGAGCCAAATTATCTAAAAGAAGAAGAACCATTGCCGTACCTGGTACCGTTTTTCACTGGTGGTAGGACCTCTTGTGAGTCCGCACGGGTAGGTACCACCACACCGCCTATTTCTGCCGTGAAGCAGTAATGCGTTTCAGTTTGAAGGGTGGGGTAGCCGTTGTAACTATACTGAGACCTTAGAACTAATATCTCAAGGTGGGTGGCGCATTTACATTGTAGATGTCTATGGGCTCCAGTAACCACTTAACACCAGGTGGGCTGTGAGCTCGTTCGCCCACCTAAGCAATAAAAAAAAAAACCTGACAATGGTACTACTAAACCTTGCACTCGGTACTATTTATAAGTCTTAATTTAATTAATTATTATTGAGCATAATCACAATATAGACAACACACCTTTTGCATACGATTGCGGGAGTAATTTGTCTTTAACATGTACACAAACAAAGGCATATAGGAATTCCATATCATTAGATTTAACGTTGCAGCAGTCACACACAGTTCTAACACTATTCGAAGCAACAGTTATTTGTTGTGGGCCGTTATTCAAGTTATTATTCGATCCGTCAGCATCAATTAACCTGCTTACTTGTTGTTCAGATACTGAATTTGATATTTTTGATTTACTTTTAACATTTCTTGTTTCCTTATGTGCACGTGTTGGTGTTAATTGTTTTTGCATATCACACGAATGTTTTTTTGTTGGTGTTGTGAACTCTGAATATGAATCCGGTTTTTGCTGAAACAAAATGTAAATGCATCAAATATTGTTTAGTTTTTGGTTTTAGACATGTCTTATTTTTGGGATAAAGGAAGTGGATACATTGATATGATATAAATTAATTATCGTCAAGTGTTTTTATTATTATTATTATTAATACTTTATTTCAGTTTTTTTTTTAAAACCATAACATTTTGTTAGTAGTAATTACTTATATCTATGTTAGTGACTTAAAAAATCTAACACATAACTATCATTATATATATACATTTTATACCATTACATTTTTTATTTTATTTTTTCTCCTTCCAAGTGCCTACTGCAAAGGCTATTGATCAGCAGTCCCTCGATCTTGCTCGATATGATTTTCAAAAGACTGTTGCCACTGTCACGAACTCGACGCAATAACGATGCACTTCTCTTCCGCATTATTGCAAAGAAGTCATCGGTGTGAGATGTCGCAAACATTGTGGATGCACTACAAAAGCGCGGCAGTGACAACATCATCCTAAACGCATTATTATATTGAACGCGTAGGGCATTGTAAGCTCTCCGCGTGTATGTGGTCCACAGACTACTGTTTTAACATTCGACCATAATCACTAACACCTCAAGATGCATTTTAATATATATTTGTACACACAGCTGTTAGAAGAAACACGACAATAAGGATACGGAGTACAAGGGCACTAGTTATTCCATGTTGAAATCTCTTCCAGTAGGTCCGCAAAAGGAAAGAAGAATTAGGAACAAACCTAGTGCAAGTGCAAGATGCATTTTATTTAGTATTCCCTTCAGTCACCGCGAGGCGTTAACACAATTAAAGCCACTTTTACGTTTTATTAATAAACACTGGTATATTATTGACATTAGATTATTTCCTCTGCTCATATAAGGGATATGAAAAGTTTTATCTTAAAAGAAAACTGGGTAAGAAAACTTAATACAATTAAAGCCACTTTTACGTTTTATTAATAAACACTGGTATATTATTGACATTAGATTATTTCCTCTGCTCATTTAAGGCATTTGAAAAGTTTTACCGTAAAAGAAAACTGGGTAAGAAAACATTGAATTTGGGTATATAATACTAACTAATTACTAAATAGTTTTGTTAATACTAACTAATATATAATATAATTTATTAAATATAATATAATAATTATAATGAAGCTAATGTGGGAGATACCAGTGCAGACGGACGAACCACAGAAACCATCCCCATAGTAATAGGCGCAACAGGCGTTGTGGCAAAAAGTATACATAGATACATAAACAAACTGGAAGCAAATATCTAGGGTCGGCAGACTAAAGCACATAAGTCAAAAATTTCAATTTATTTTTTATTACATCATCGGTTTACATTTTGCTCAATGCACAATCTGACTAAAGCACATAAATCAAACTCAAGTATTTCATGGCGTATTCAAGCGGCGTTCTGTATCAACCTTATCAAATCCTAATATAGTCAAACGAACTAAAAAACATAACTGGACTTATGTTCTAAGGAACACCATAAGTACAAAGTTATTAACGTAAGAAGTCTGACTTATGTTATAAAGAACATCAAAATGTAACATTTCTTTAGAGAAAGTGGTTACTTAAAAATATTTATAACGTAAACAATACTTCGGTAAGTGGTTTTAATTTACTAATGTTGTCGATTGTGCACAGTTTGTTGGTTAGTTTTGTGTGAGTGCTTAAGTATTTTAATTATTTAAGATGAATATTCAAAGAGGCAAGAAATTAGTTGAAATGGCGTCATCCACTCATCTGGAAAGCAATGAAGGTATATTTTCACATATCTTCAAAATTATGATTTGCAAATTACGTAATTATATCAATATTATATCATTATAAATAGATAATTAATTGTCTTGTCCTTTTTTAGAAAATGTAAATCAACAGTCGATTTTGAACACAGAGTTCTAGTAGAACCTAGTAGTAGACGATCCTATACCGTCGACATCATCAGGTCAAGTCAGTAGCTTAACATACTATTCTGTACTTGACTTCTCTAGTGATGATTCTGTACGATATCCATGTTATGAATTACCGAGACTTCCAATCACATCAAGTTCAAGTACTTGTGATGAAATTTCAATGAATCCTAATGTGTCTCCAAAAAAGAGTATACGTACTATAAAAAGAGAAAAAAGAATAAAACGTAACTTAGGACAGGCATACAAAACTTTAAAAGGAAAATGTATATCAGATCGCACTATGAATTAAAAAAATTTTTTGAGAAAAAACAAAAAAAAAAGCCCGCTGAGTTTGTTTCGCCGGTTCTTCTCAGGACTGTGGCTTTTTTTGGAACCGGTGGTAGAGATAACATTGTTATTTATATTTTGACATTCAATAAGTGTGTTATACTGACATCTAAGTTGAAATAAATGATTTTGAATTTGAAAGAGTTACCTGTTTGCAGAATGAAATGTAAAGAACGTATACCATTAACTGATAGGCGTGCCATATTTACAGAATATTGGCAAATGGGGTCATATGCAAAAAGATCTGCATACTTGGCGTCTTTAATGGAAATTCAAGATAAATCTAAACAAAGAATACGAGATATTGAACCTGAAAAGCAAAAGCTTAGAATGAAGACATAAAAATACTTTTTTACTGTGCATGGTAAAGGTGAACCTGTCTGCCGAGGATGTTTAATGAAACCGTTAGATGAAAGTGACAATTTTATAAAGACAGTTGCTATGAAAAGGAGATCATCCATTGGGGGTTCTCAAACTGATGATATAATATCTATACAGCCATTACCCATATTCATCGAGAAAAAAAATTATTTAATTTCGCTGCTCCCTTTAATACTAGATATTTTCCATGAATTTTACATAAGTCTTCCCACGTTGGAAACTTTACGAAATACTGATCCAGATATTTAGAAGAAGAAGAATAATAGAATAAGAAGAAGAATTTTAATTAAACATTGAGTTGTTATTTATATTTATGACTTATATTATTATAATATATATCTTAATTGTTGATCTTTTTCACTTAACTCATACTATTATTGTGTTCCTTATAACTTAAGTCATCTAATTATTAAATAATCACATTTACTTTAAAATATTTAATTTTAATAATAAGTTAGTGTTATAGACTTATATAATTCAAATAAACATTATTAAGTTTGTTAATGTATAAGATTCTAAATAGTTTTTTTTAATTCCTGTAAAGTAGAGTTTTTTGACTTATGTGCTTTAGTCTGCTGACCCTAGATATAAGCATACACATAATACAAAAACAAGCAGCCATACACACATGCACAATAATAAGTAAAGTTTTGGGTAATACAGTTTTCATAAATTCAAGGGAGTCCGAACCTCCTCTTCCCTGAAGGTTTCAGGGCGGGAGCTAGGAACTAAACCGAGTCAAGAACTCGAGAGAAAACTTAATAATAATACTACTAACGTCTTTAAACATACATACCAATACTTGTTCTATTTGTTTCATTAAGCTCTCACTTTTCTTCTCTAGTTGTTTATTCAGCTTTTTGAACTCATCTTCACGGGCTAGTAGATTAATAGAATCCATTTTTGCTTATGAAATAAGTCGTCGTGAAGTCGTCGTGGCCTAAAGGATAAGACGTCCGGTGCATTTGTGTTGAAGCGATGCACCGGTGTTCGAATCCCGCAGGCGGGTACCAATTTTTCTAATGAAATATGTACTCAACAAATGTTCACGATTGACTTCCACGGTGAAGGAATAACATCGTGTAATAAAAATCAAACCCGCAAAATTATAATTTGCGTAATTACTGGTGGTAGGACCTCTTGTGAGTCCGCGCGGATAGGTACCACCGCCCTGCTTATTTCTGCCGTGAAGCAGTAATGCGTTTCGGTTTGAAGGGTGGGGTAGCCGTTGTAACTATACTGAGACTTTAGAACTTGTATCTCAAGGTGGGTGGCGCGTCTACGTTGTAGATGTCTATGGGCTCCAGTAACCACTTAACATCAGGTGGGCTGTGAGCTCGTCCACACATCTAAGCAATAAAAAAAAAAAAAAAAAAAAAAAGTTAATTAAAGAATAATGAACGATATTCAGACAGTTCTCGACACTTCGAAATTGGTTGCTGTATTTCATTTGGATTTAGACATTGCAGTATGCTACTAATTTGAAAAGTCCTAATTTATTATGTTTCACTACGATGTACAATTGAATTTTACTTGGCCGTTTAGCATCATAACAAGCAATTTCGTTGCCATAGCTACATGGACTAGGTTAGTCAATTGACTGTATAGGATCAATTCAGTTCAAATCGTTTTTAGTCTTTTTTACCACTTTTGCTTACTAAAAAAGGTGTAATACATGTCAGTATTCTTTAAAAAAATATTTAACTTAATATTTATACATTCTAAAACTATTTAAGCTTAAAATTTGGAATTAGTTGATGTCAGTCAGAGTGTGCTGCCATCTCTTGATACATTGGGAAACTGAAGCTGGAAGCTGGACTGTCAAAAACAGCTGTGAATCCTAGACCAATCAGAATATTTTGCAAATGTCAATAGATTGTTTTCTTTGTCCCTAACGCACACATACAAATATTGTTGACACATCGCTTTGTTTCCCATATGATTCAATATGAGCAAGTTAACCATTAAAGTGCTTCAAAGACAAGACTATATCACGAAAAAACTAAAAAAAATCGGTAATTCCATACAAATATGGTGAAATATGATTCAAAATTACTGAAAAACCCTATCAAGGTCATTAAACTTAGAAAGAGAAACCCAATGAGAGAGCGAGAGGTCAATGAAAATAAATGTGTGCATCACAGATTTTCAATCGATTCGACCAATGAGAACGGACTTCTCACAGCTGACATTTTAGTAATTTGACTGATCGAGCCGTGTAAGCTCGTCCGCGCGACCCCAAAAAAAACGCTGAAATATAACTTGGACAGCGTTTCCGCGTCCGTACTGCTGTCAAAAAGTGTAATAATGTATTTTAAGAGAAAAAGAAACTATTACCGAAGTGTTATATTATAGCCCAGGTGTTTTATTTAGGAGTTTGACGAGTTGTATGCCGTTCGTAAAGGTGAGTAAAGTTGGTCATCTAACATATGTTTAGTTATACGTGTGTATTGCGCATTTGTGTTACAATCAAAGTTCGTATTTCCGTCACAATAATTATCACAACAGCCTGCGTGAAATATTAACATTACTTGTAACATATAAACTTTTAAATACAG
Organism: Bombyx mandarina; assembly: GCF_003987935.1. The sequence continues at coordinate 476,149 of NW_021011481.1, forward strand.
CCATATTTTTGTCGAAGAGAAAGTGGTCGGAGTGTCATCATAATTAGTATAATGAAAAATCAGCTGTTGATTAGTTTTTTTTTGCATCGACAAAGGCAAAGGAACTTTCAATGTGCGGCCAAGTTTCTTTTTTCGTTTTCCAATGAATAACGGCATCCGAATACAGGAATGGACAGGTCTATAGGGCTGCGCCATGACGTTGTCGATTAAATAAAAGTTCGGTTATTTCTTATTTTTGTTTAATTTATTTTTGATAATTATGAATTACACATTTAGTATTCCTTTTTTATTGTTACATGTTTTTATGACTATGTAATGTTAACAATGCTAATGTAATAAAGGTACATATTAAATGAATACGGAAGCAAAATTAATAATATTATAAAATCGTGTTTACAACACACCAGAATAGTGTCAAAATTTACGATAAGCTGATATTTTTAAACAATCATAATTTTCCGTAAAGATGGTGATTTAAAATTGACAGTTGAGGCTTGGAGATTTCACTGTTGCTATTACTCTGCTACCCGTAGACAGTTTAAGTGAACTTCGCTGTCTATATTGAGGCAAAAGATCGTACTGTCAACTGCCTTGATAAAATGGCTCCAAACTCTTCAAGCAACGATATCAGGAATAGAGACATGACGGCACTCACCCGTGCAGTAACACACCCTACAACTAATATTTAAGAGTATCAGGGATTTAAGAAGTAAACCAAGCCCTTAGAGTACTTGTGAATTAAAAACAGTAGTCTTGCTCGGGATCTATAGCAGTGATACTGGCGATTGCCCACTAAGTTTCTCGCCGGATCTTCTCAGTGGGTCGCGTTTCCGATCCGGTGGTAGATTCTGCGAAGCACTGCTCTTGCTAGGGCCAGTGTTAGCAACACTCCGGTTTGAGCCCCGTGAGCTCATCTACATGTTAGGGCGAAGCTGAAATAGCCTCTCAAGGCTATCAGCTATGGAGTGTGCGCGGAATGATGATTTGAGACAACAATTCTTTGCAAAATGTACAGATTTTCGAGAAGTTGGAGGTGTAAATTGCGTATTAGCCTCTACGGAATCCGAAATGGCTGTCATTTTATAAAATAGTATTAGTGGGCCTTCAGAGACGACAATGGAGTGACATATTCACTAGGTGAATAATCTCCTTAAACAAAGATATAAAAAAAAGGCTATCAGCAAAGGTAGGGAAAAAAAAGATGTTGGCGTATACGGTAGCATCGTCTGGTGGCCAAGAGTTGGAAACTTGCAAGGCAGTATCAAGAATGCTGCTACTGACGAATCATGAGTGGCCTCTTTAGTTTGTGGAGGCCTCGGTCGCGAAGGACCTCTATGGAGCGTTTCCGGTCCACATTGGAGTAACCGTGAAGCTAGTCTGTCGCAAAGCAATCGTTTATTGCATTACCACTGGTAGGGGCCATTGTGAGCACCAGTAGGTACCGCCATAATCTGCCAATGAGTCACTCGGTAAAGTGTAGTAAAGTAAATAGAATAGAGTTATCGATTTGTTATGATTTTGTTTTGTTGCTTAGATCAGGGGTTCCCAAACTTATTTTGTCTACTGCCCACTTTGAGAATAAATTATTTTTTAGCGCCCCTATTTTTTCACCTACTTAAAAACCACTATGGGGAGAGCTCAGTAGGTCTCAACGAGTCCTCCTAGATAAAATTACAAATCGCCCCCCAAGCCTCTACATAACGTCCCCTTTTTTTTCTGGGTCTCTTACCGCTCCTCTTTAGGCCTGCAGCGCCCACAAGGGGGCGTTATCGCTCACTTTGGCAAAGGCTGGCTTAGATGGTTGAATGAGCTCACGGTCCAGTTATTGTTAAATTATTACCGAAGCCCCCTAGGCATCAACATCGCAATAAATCTAAGTTTTAAAGTACAACAGCTGCCCCGCCCTTCAAACCGAAACGCATTACTGCGTCACGGCAGAAATAGGCAGGGTGGTGGTACATATGAATGGCCACCCCAACTTTCACTAAGTCAATTATAAGCTCTTCACTAATGTATTAATGTAGATGGATCTAATTTGTTCGTTTCATTGCCTTCCTAACCTTCAATCGAAGAATAGTATAGTTGCTCCAATTCTTTGATGCGTTGAACAAGTGTAATCTGTGTCGTCGGTGACGTCATCGTCGTAGACTCCCGGTCGCTCGCCTCTTATCACGTTGAAAAGAAAGAAGAAAGAAACTGGATTTGCGGAACCGGAATAGTTTCGATCTCATCTTTATCTTCTCGGGTGGGGTTGGATGGAGATTCGAATTGTCTGGTTACGAAACTGGTAGTATTGTGTCCACAAAGTCTGAGCGCAGTGCTGTATCGCATCTGGTGTAGTTCTCTATCTCTATCTAAACTGAGCGTTAGAAAAGGATGGTCCGTCAAGCTCCCAACAGCCGGGTCAAGTGCAAAGCGTATTAGCGTCGGCGCGCGTCACATGTCTTGTTCGACGGACAACATGCGCCCCGTCCTTATTCGGTCGCGCCTCATAACGTTATTGTTCTATAAAGTTTTTATTGTTGCGGGGCTCGCATTTTCGTGCAATTAAAAGTTAATTGAATTACAATTGTAACTAATTAATAATGAGATTCGAATGTAGCATGCATACGTTTTTGACTGAATAATAAAGTTGAATATTAACAAAGGGCAACAGGAAATGTTAACAGCTATTTATTTATTGTTGTTTGTAAGTTGTAGCTGCTGTAGCGCACTGGAAACTGCGACGTCACTACCTCGCGGCAGAAATAGGCTGGATGGATGCATCAGCTCTCAAAGCGCGTCTTACCGCCAGTACAACTGAAACAGAGATATGGAGAGAATTAATGAAACCTCATCTATCGAAGTTTTTTTTATTCCTTATGTGGGTGTTAAGTGGCTACTGGAGCTCATAGACATCTACAACGTAAATGCGCCACCCACCTTGAGATATAAGTTCTAAGGTCTCAGTATATGTAGTTACAACGGCTGCCCCACCCTTCAAACCGAAACGCATTACTGCTTCACGGCAGAAACAGGCAGGGTGGTGCTACCTACCCGCGCGGACTCATAAGAGCTCCTACCACCAGTAATTACGCAAATTATAGTTATGCGGGTTTTATTTTATGATTCGTAACATATGGGAGAAACTGACATTGGCATTGTTTTGAACAACTGTATACTTGTAGGATTGGTAAGAAAGGAACGCATGAAAAGAGTGTGGAACGGAGCGTTAAGGTATGAGTGAGAGAATACGGTAAGAAAGGGAAAAGAGAATGACAGAGAAAAGCAAGATGGCGAGTACGATTGAACAAGAAAGGCGTAAAAAAGTGTCAGTTAATTTTTAGCCGACTTCAAAAAAAGAGGAGGCTCTCAATTCGACTGTATGTTTTTTTTATGTTTGTTACCTCATAACTTTTGACTGGGTGAATTGATTTTGCTGATTCTTTTTTTTTATTAGAAAGCTGACGCTTCCCGTGTGGTCCTATTTCTAATTTAGTCCAGTTCTGATAATGGTATCCATGAGAAAACCATATAAGTCTTAAATTTGCATTAAGTGCGTGCGCGACAAATAGATGAATAAACTCAATGACTTAATATTATGCCGATCGATTTCGATGGTTATTGTTTTTAGTGTATTTTAATTTGTTTTGGTATATATATTTTTTTCTATTTGAAGTCGGTTTTTGTTAAAGCATGTCTATTTATTAATTACTAGCTGACTCGGCAGACTTCGTAGTGCCTCAATCGATAAATAAAAGACCTAAGCTTTTGTATAAAATAAACTTAAAACAAACAAAATGAATCCGTCCGGAATATTGTTATTTTTATTTAATTCCGAGCATTTTCATATTTATCTACCTTTTAAACCTTCTCTGGAATTCCACAAATAATTCATGACCAAATTATCCAAATCGGTCAGGCCGTTCTCGAGTTTTAGCGAGACTAACGAACAGCAATTCATTTTTCATGCTAGAAGATTTTGGAAGAGAACAACTAAACTGCAAAAGTGGAATAGTTTTATTTTATTCGCCGCGATCCCAATTCAACATACATTATAAACACTATTAATCAACTAGTCCTTTTTTTAGAGAGGCTCACAGCCCACCTTGTGCTAAGTGGTTACCGGAGCCCATAGACATCTATCTACAACATAAATGCCGCCACCCATCTTGAGATAAGAGTTCAAAGGTCTCAGTACAGTACAACGGCTGCCCCCTCTTCAAACCTAAACGCATTACTGCCCCTCCTTCAAACCTAAACGCATTACTGCCCCCTTCAAACCTAAACGCATTACTGCCCCCTTCAAACCTAAACGCATTACTGCTTCACGGCAGAAACAGGCAGGGTGGTGGTACCTACCCGCGCGGACTCACAAGACCTCCAACCACCAGTAAACCGATTTTTTTTTAATTTTTTTTTATTGCCTTTGTAGGCAGACGCGCTTACGGCCCACCTGATGGTGAGTGGTTACCGTCGCCCATGGACTTCAGCAATGCCAGGGGCAGAGCCAAGCCGCTGCCTACAACAACATTAACAATTTCCGTTCAAACTAGTGTGCTTTATCCTTCATACATGAATTATTGAGTTTTAGAAATATTCTTTTAAACTATTATAACTCATATGGTTAAAGAAATAAAGTTCATTTTGTGTGACACACAAAAATCATGCACAACTAAAAGATTTATGAAAAGATACGTAGGTACAAAAAGTCAAATTTTTTATTTTTTTTAATCACGCCACGTTAACTGGTCCCGTAATAAGTTCGTAAAGAACTTGTGTTACAGGTACCAGATAACGGATATAAATGTAAGATTTTTATTATACACATGCATATATTTAATATACATCCATAACCCTGGAAAAGACATTTATATTTATCATACAAATATCTTCCCTTGGCGGGATTCGAACCCGCGACCCCCTTGTGTAGTGACCATGTCACTTACCACTACACCAGACGGCCGTTAAAATGTGAATGTAAATTTATGTACATATATACTTTTCATTTATCGTATTTCTTGATGGCGTATAACATGCAAACATAGTTATGGGAGCTCCAATGGTATAAGAATCGACGCTCTGTCCCGATTTTGCAATGCGTGATTTGTGGCCGAAAATCACACAGGACAGTTTTGCGAACTAGTGCTGAGCCATAACGTCCTAAGTTTTATCGATAGTAGAGATACGGCAACACGTCACTACAGAAATGATTCCGTTTTAGTAGCTTCGCGGGTCGTATCAAGCTTACTTTCACTAGTCGTGGAACTGGCGATATTGTTTTTTTAGGAATTAGCTGTAGCTATGTAACGGAAGAAATACGTACAAACCGTGTATCGTGCCAGCGACATATTGAAGATAATCTTACCCTAAATACTAGTACTAGCGGTACCCGTCCGCTTCGCTGGGCATTTAAAATTAACATTATTATTTCTCACCCCCACAAAGACTATCATCATTAACGCCCCCGCAGCTGGTGTAGGGAGTCCAACACTCATATAAATATTAGCCTATTCATTAAGTACATGTTATTTCTACATGGATACCAAGTTTCAAGTCGATCGGATGCACGGTTCAGTAGTTATAACGGAACATCCGTAAAAACCACTGTAGATTTATATATTAGCATAGATAAGAGAAGCTGTAGAGCATCATCATTCACTCGTTGGAAGCTGTTGCCTTTTGTTGTTTTTAACGAAGAAATATGGTATAACGCCTTCAGTTTCGGGATAGAGATCGAACCGGTGATAAAGTTTACCAAATCCACTGAGTTTCTCGCTGGATCACTGCTCTGGCTAGAGCTAGAAATGTTCTGAGCCTGAGCCCTGTGAGCTCACTTATCCAATGAGGTGAAGCCACATTAGCCCCTTTAGGCTACCGGCAGATTAGGTTAAAAAAACAGTTTACCATTTTTTATTTATGAGTTATTGGGTGTGGGGTTCAGCTAGCAGTACCCAACGCCAAGACTGTCCATATCTCGTTTTCGTCAAGTTCACAGCTGTACTTCAAAATGTTGAGGTTAACAAACTTTTTGAACGGTTCGATCCTGTTCGAAAAAGCTTCCCTCTGCACCGTGACGATGGAAATATCGTTATAACGTAAATAAAACTTCCTCTAAACTTTCAGAGATCGCCTGTTAAATTTTGAAACTCCGCTTAGCAGACTGTCGCCTGACTTATGTTTAGACGGTCCCGGAACACCTTATTTTTTGTGAGTTTAATTTTTATCGCACGAAATTATTTCATCCTTTACCGGCGGAAGAGGTTCGTTAGCATGTGTTTAGGCATGTTTCTAATTACAAAAATTGGTTACCCGTCTGCGGGATTCGAACATTGGCCCAGTCGCATCGCTCGATATGAGTACACCGGGCGTCTTAACTTTTAGGCCACGATGACTGGCGAACAATTGATGCCAAACGTTCTTCTATCTGAAGCCAGTTGTTATTGTTCTCATTGCCTCGCATACGCAACGCATGTTATAGGATATGATGATTCACTCGCGAATAGTTCATTAAGAATGACAAATAGCGCAAAACATTATTGTGTTTGCACAAACATAATTATTGATAAACAGGATGGGCATAATTAAGTATCGACGGCTCGTAAGTGGCCACCGGTGACTGTCATTGTCATTAATCATGTCGAACAGACCGATAACAGCGGGCCGGTCGTAAACTACGAAACGCTAACGTTTCATTTATTGTTATTAGGTTAAGTAAGCAGGAGAGTTCATAGTTAAACTCTGTTTACTCCCATATGCGGCCTTGGAATAAGCCGAAGAGATGCTAAGCTCATGAGCACCACAACTTAGCGGCCACTTTCGCGTGTCCTAACACAAAATCTATATATTAATACGTGAAGCAAAAACGTTGTATCCCTTTTTACGAAAACTAGCGACCCGCCCTCGCTTCGCTTCGGAAACATTAAAACACACATGAAACCGAAAAAATTAAATCATTTTTTTTTAAAACAAAGTAGCCTATGTTCATCAGGGACAACGTCGGCTTCTAATGGAAAAAGAATTTTTCAAATTGGTCCAGTAGTTTCGGAGCCTATTCGAGTATGAAATTTTCCACACTTATAGAGAATATAGAGAAGAAGTGCACAATGCTAATATTTTATTAAAAATAATGCATAAAAGATACATTAAATCAATAAAGAAAACATTACACACACTACATACCATGTATTTGACGCACACACGCATGCATACTATTTATTGTCAAACTTTTGTTCTTGACGTCTGTTGTCAAATTGAGAATAGATTAAATATTGTTTGTCTTTTTATAGTGTAGTCTTGGCGAAATTTGTGATTATAGAAGTATAAAATACAATCATAATAGTGTACAAACTTACAATTCCAATTAATTATAGTCGAATTTCGACTACTGCGGGACCTCTAGTAAGCTCAATTGCGTCAATAACATTAAATAAACATACGGAAAATAGTCAGGGGGAACCAGAGACTAATAAACATATATACGTTTGAATATATACATATTGATCACTGAACAAACAAGAGTGTTCGTCGCATGAATTTTTGCCGATAGTGGGAATCGAACTCACGACCATCGATGTTGTAGTGGGGTGTTAACAAGTACTTCGCCATGGGGTCAGTCAATCAACATCCCTTACTCCTTCATCTTCATCTTTGTCTCCACCTTATCCCACTTGTGGGGTCGGCACTGCTAATTTTTCTGTTCCATTTTGTTCTATCAGCCGTCATATCAACATTCACTTCTCTCTCTCTTTCTCTCTCATGTCGTCATTCACACACTCCATCTATGTTTTCTTCGGTCGACCTCTTCCCCCTCTACCTAGCACTGCCATTGCTATACATCTCCTAGTTCATCTCCTCTGTACGCATTACCTGTCCATACCCTCTGACCAAAATCTGGAAGTACCATTATCATAGGATCCCCTGACAAAGGCGTATGCAATTTTACCGTCACCATTGACGCGGGTCACGCTTTGCTGGCTCTGTCGCTAAGTGTATGAAGAACATAGATCCCTTGAAGCTACTCGCGATCCACGTATTGTTCGTTAATTGTACAGGAAACTTCCTTATAGTGCCGATAGCAACAGTACAATCAGAATGGGATGAAAGGGTTGAATGGGTGGGATGAAAGGCTGAATCGTAGAGGACAAATGCAGAACGAAATACATATTTTTTTTTATTGCTTAGATTTACGATTACAACCACAAATAAAGGCCACGTGCGTTCCTACTTTGCAACAACTATAACACGCATTTAGTTGTAGCTCGGGATCTATGTTTGTCTGTATGTTACGAAATCTTTGAACGTCTTTTTCAACGACTTAAAGACATGAATATTTGCACACGCATCGAGTACCGATGACGGTACAGTAATTTTATAACTTTGCTCTAATATCGTGTCGTTTATCAATAGAATAAAAGAGAGATGAGATTAGTTCTTTTTTGGTTTGCTATTCGTATTGGAGTCTGCACGGATAGGTACCACCGCTTTGCCTATTTCTGCCGTCAAGCAGTAATGCGTTTCGGTTTGAAGGGTGGGGCAGCCTTTGTGACTACACTGAGACCTTTGAACTTATATCTCAAGGTGGGTGGCGCATTTACGTCGTAGGCGTCTGGGCTCCAGTAACCACATAACACCAGGTGGGCTGTGAGCTCGCCCACCCATCTGAGCAATAAAAAAAATTGACGTGTTTTTCTTAGCTTTTAAACAACATATGCACATATACATGTATTTGTTTTACCCCGTTCGAAGTGAGATTTCCAATAATCACTCCTTGGTGGATGTTTTTTTTTATTTTTGCACTTGTAGGCAGACGAGCATAAGGCCCACCTGATGGTGAGTAGTTACCGTCGCCCATGGACTTCAGCAATGCCAGGGGCAGAGCCAAGCCGCTGCCTACCGCTTAATACTCTCCACAAGCCTCGTTTGAAGAAGGACATGTCATAGCGCTCGGGAAACACCGTGGAGGGGAGCTCATTCCATAGCCGGATGGTACGTGGCAAAAAATACCTTTGGAAACGCACTGTGGATGACCGCAGTGGCTCCAGGTAGTATGGATGAACTCTACTCCGGTGGCGGGCGGTGCGATGGTAAAAAGATGCCGATGCGAGATGCCGGTATCATCTCGTTTACTATATGTATACATAAAAAGCATACACTGCAATAAAATTCATGTTGGTAGATACAGTGGCTCAGTTTCAGCGTTGGTGAATCACTGGGTACAAGTAATTATAGTATACAACGTTGGCACAAGATTGGCTTTGTAATGAAACTGGTAATATCCCGTAAGATTAATAATTATCGATACGTTAACCTTTTATCGATAAAGATGCTCGCGTCACTAGTGCTGCTGTAAGGTCTTTGACCTCGTGCTGTTGTCATGGTTTTTTTTTTTATTTAATTTTTTTATTCGTCGCGTATGATCTTCGATTGTGCTTTTCCGTTTTATTTTTAATTATTCCGGAGGTAAGAATAATTTGCTCCGTTCCGACGGCCATCGCTGGTCTAATGCAACAACATGGAATTTGACTATGTCACGGAAATTGCTTTGTTTTTTTTTTACAGTTAAGTGTAGTTAGCAATATCGTTTCAACTTATCGAAATTAAGTATCTCCCGGTCACCGTTCTCGTCGAACCCGTCGTTTGCGACGAAGGGCTCGACGAGCGAATTAACTCACAGATTCAGCCCACTGAGTTTCTCGCCGGATCTTTTCAGTGGGTCGCTTTTGCGATCCGGTGGTAGATTCTGCGAAGCACTGCTCTTGGTAGGGCCAGTGTTAGCAACACTCCCGGTTTGAGACCCGTGAGCTCACCTACATGTTAGGGCGAAGCTGAAATAGCCTGTCAAGGCTATCAGTAGGTAGAGAAAAAAGTATCTATTTAGAAGAACAGGCAGTTTTAAATTATATAAAAGACCTGACCTGTTGGACTTTGTTATAGGCGAGATAATAGGTTGGGGAAAAAGTTTCTTCGCATTTTTTAAGAAAATTCACAACATTTTTTAATATAGTTAAAAGTTCACAGTTCAAATCGGACCAGTAGTTCCTGAGATTAGCGCGTTCAAACAAACAAACTCTTCAGCTTTATAATATTAGTATAGATTAGTATCAACAATTCGATTTTTTTAACTGAACTTCAATTAAGTTTACTCCATTCAAATAGCTGTAAACATAATCATGTTTTTTTCTTCCAAATTTTAATCTTTAAATGGCTCTCCTGTATAGTTGCAAAAATGCCCTTAAAACACCTCTCATCCCTCGGTATAAGGTCAAAAACCAGGACCTGTAACTACTTCTGACAACAAGCAGGCTGTTGGTACTTACCCGTGAACCCTCACAAGACGAGACCACAATCTTTAGTTAAAACATTCAAAGATACCTCATACCTTATACGGGTCGCATGAATAATGCAGTTTGAATTTTGAGATTGTCAATTTGAAAATATAAAATCGTGTCCCGATATGGCGTGCCCCTAAAAACAAAGGCATGGGACACATGAGCTCATAAGGATATAGGATATATGGTCCGGTAGCCACTTAATGTCGGGTGCTTGGTCAAATTGTCCTACCATGTAGTGTAATATAAGAATCCGCCTTTGTCTGCCACCTTTGTCCGGCATTCCACATAATAAGTTTCCGGCGAAATCTTTTTGACCAAACCACCTATCAACCAAACAGTGACCAACTGTGTTATCAACTTTTGTGAATGCTGAAGGGTTTATTTTCCTACCTAGTGCTAGGAACAGGTTCTAATAGATTCACTGAAAGTGTAGAGAGTTCGCCGTGTTCATCCTAGGAGACTTTGGTAACATCTGCCCTAACAAGAGCAGTGCTTCGCTGAATCTACCACCGGATCGGAATCGTAATGTAGACAAATTCTCATTTCTCAATTCCGGGTGTAATTGGAAGGGGGTGACTGCTAACATCCGGGTTTTCTCCGACGCACAATGTCAATGCGTTACTGGTGGTAGGACCTCTTGTGAGTCCGCACGGGTAGGTCTCACCAGCCTACCTATTTCTGCCGTGAAGCAATAATGCGTTTCGGTTTCAAGGGTGGGGCGCAGTTGCGCTGAGACCTTAGAACTTATGTCTCAAGGTAGGTGCCGCATTTACGTTGTAGATGTCTATGGGCTCCAGTAACCATTTAACACCAGATGGACTGTGAGCTCTTCCACAAATCTAAGCAATAAAAAAGAAAACCACCTGCCAACTATACAAAGACATATACTGCGAATTATGATATCCTGGTAATGTCGTCTTGGAAATTCTCATTTAAAATTTCTAAGTGAGGCTATTATGAGTGTTCATGATTACTCATGAACACGGACGTGATAGTTTTGAAAGGGCAGACTCGTGTTCTCGTCGTATTTTTAATATTTTAAGGACGCGCCGATCCGAAAGTGCATTGTACTCCGCGTCAACAATTTCCAAGGTTGGTTCACATGTAAGGATAAGTTGGACTTTTTAAATAATTATTTTATTATACATTCGAGTGAAAGAGTTCACCACTCACTCACCTGTGCGATGCAGTTACAGGAGTCCTTGGGCTACATAACGCGAATCGCGATGTTTTATGTTCAGACACGATATAAAAATCTCAGTTGTATTGTGTGGTCTGACTTTGAACATGTACTACCACAATTACACTAAATTTCGAATTATTTATCGCGTTTTAGTCCAAAGCCTGTTACTTGATTGTTCTGAGCCCTTGCTCTTGTCTTGAAGTAAACGATTCAAAAGATACAGCTTCCTCAAAATAATATCACATCAAATTCATCGAATTTAGCGGAATAAATGTTTTCGTTGTCGGGTCGTATGCCAAAACACATCGATATCAATTTAATTCGCTCTGGCCCGTGTGAACGCACTTTAAGAGTCTTTGGTCGAAAGTTTAATGCACCCTTAACGTGTCTCGAGTGTTTTATATAGATCGGTTTCAGGCACGTGAGTTCGATAGACTTCTCGCCTTCTTATGTGATCCTGGTACCTTAATATTCATAACTTGGTTGTCTAGTTAAGGCAGCGTCGGTGGTATACGAGGAAGAAAGACGTCCTGTGTGTTCACGTCGTGTGATGAGACTAATTGGTTTTTTTTTACTGCTCAGATGGGTGGACGAGCTCACAGCCCACCTGGTGTTAAGTGGTTACTGAAGCCAAAAGACATTTACAGCGTAAATGCGCCACCCACCTTTTGAGATATAAGTTCTAAGATCTCAGTATAGTTACAACGGCTGCCCTACCCTTCAAACCGAAATGCATTACTGCTTCACGGCAGAAATAGGCAGGGCGGTGGTGCCTACCCGCGCGGACTCACAAGAGGTCCTACCACCAGTAAAAAATCCCAATCATGGAAGGAACAAGGTCCTTTTTTTCCGGGACTTGGGGCCGAATCTTTTACTAGACCCTCACGCATAGGAGACTGAATGATCAGCGGATATTAGGAGCTCTCCTGAACTCTCCCAAGCTTCCGATCCTCTCGAGGCGAGAACCCTGGTGGGGTATTACGGAATTAATTCGCAAAATCAACGGTCGTCGCATCCGGTGCATTGAAACTTGCCCTATATACGTCATTACGGATCCTCCCGATCCATTAACGGTGCTTTTAGGTATTTCAAGCACCGGTCACCGTCCTCGCCGAACCTGTCGCTTGCGACGAGGGGCTCGACGAGTAAATTAACCCATAGACGCAGTCCACTGAGTTTCTCGCCGGATCTTCTCAGTGGGTCGCGTTTCCGATCCGGATGTAGATTCTGCGAAGCACTGCTCTTGCTAGGGCCAGTGCTAGCCACGTCATCAGGTTTGAGCCCCGTGAGCTCACGTACACGCAAGGGTGAAGCTGAAATAGCATCTCAAGGCTATCAGCAAAGACAAAAAAAAATTGAAACTGTAGTGTCTGAGCTTAATATCACGTGGGCCGTCGGCGTGTATTCCTATTACAGCCAAAAACACCAACAAACAATCATCTAAACATAACCACCTTGTTATATTTATGTATAGACGATACCGATTTAGTTCAACTCAGTGTTTGACCTTGCCTTTTTTTTCTTAAAGTATTGTGGCACTCCTTGTATTTCGCCTACACGGTTTTTTTGTGTATACCTCCCAAAAAAGCCGTCACGCGTTCAGGTGTGAAGCACACTTGTAATTACAAAAACTAGTGGTCGCCCTGTGGTCGAGATTTTTTTTTTTTTTTTTTTTTTTTTNGAAACGCATTACTGCTTCACGGCGGAAATAGGCGGGGTGGTGGTACCTACCCGTGCGGACTCCCAAGAGGTCCTACCACCAGTGATTACGCAAATTATAATTTTGCGGGTTTGGTTTTTATTACACGATGTTATTCCTTCACCGTGGAAGTCAATCGTGAACATTTGCTAAGTACATATTTCATTAGAAAAATTGGTACCCGCCTGCGGGATTATCCTTTAGTCTTATCCTCTTCGTATTACGTATACGTCTTATCCTTTAGGCCATGACGACTTCAAAATTCAGATTCGACTATAAGTATCTATATATTAATACGTGAAGCAAAAACTTTGTATCCCTTTTTACGAAAATTGCGCGGTCGGACGAGTACGAAATTTTCTACACTTATAGAGAATATAGAGAAGAAGTGCACAATGTTAATATTTTTTTTTAAATAATGCATAAAAGATACATTAAATCAATAAAGAAAACATTACACACACTACGTACCATGTATTTGACGCACACACGCATGCATACTGTTTATTGTCAAACTTTTGTTCTTGACGTCTGTGGTCAAATTGAAAATAGATTAAATATTGTTTGTCCTTATTAATATATTTTTAGAAGTATAAAATACAATCATAATAGTGTACAAAATTACAATTCCAATTAATTATAGTCGAATTTCGACTACTGCGGGTCCTCTAGTAATTATAAATTTAAAGTATAACTTTGAACATTATTACGGTTCTATTTCCAAATACTATACTTCTATAATCACAGGTTTCGCCAAGGCTACACTATAGATATATAATATTAATCTATTCTCAATATGACGACAGACTTTAACAATAAATAAAAGAGTAATATGCGTGTGTGTCAAATACATGGTAGTGTGTGTAGTGTTTTGTTTTTAATTGATTTAATGTATTTTTTATGCATAGTTAAAAACAAATTAAGATTCTGCCTTCTTCTAAATTGTCGATAAGTGTGGGAAATTTTATACCCCTCCGTCCACGCAATTTTCGTAAAAATGCGTACAAAGTTTTTACTTTACTTATTAATGTATAGATAATATTACCGGGACGCCAAAGCTTAAAAAACCTCTTGTGATTCCGCGCGGGTAGGTACCACCACCCTGCCTATTTCTGCCGCGAAGCAGTAATGCGTTTCGGTTTGAAGGGTGGGGCAGCCGTTGTAACTGTACTTAAGACCTCAGAACTTATATCTCAAGGTGGGTGGCGCGTTTACGTTGTAGATGTCTATGGGCTCCAGTAACCACTTAACATTTTAACAACCATCTAAGCAATAAATAAAAAATAAATAAATCAACAATAATTTATGTACGTGAACAATGACGTCATAATTCAACAGTGCTTTCTTTTTTCTGGTGTAAAACTTCTAAAGTTTATTCGCTTCTGTATGTATAGTCATTGTTGAATGTAATGATTGCTATCTTCTTTGTGACGCAAATGAAAACGCTATACGCATGGTTTTTTTTTCTTTCGCTACAATCTACTTACTCTGTTCATCGTGTTTTGCCATCAAGGTTGTAAAATTCCGTGTAAGTGCTTCGACGACTGGTTGTTTTTTTCTTTGAAAATTACACAAATAATACTGGGGTCAATGCAAACTGGTTGTATATTCGGTAAGGACTCCTTCCTTGTTTTTAGAAGGACATTTCCATTGCGTTGAGGATCTCTGGGCAAAAATCCTCGAAAATTCAAGACTAAAAGGTCAATAGCATAATAATATAATTGGAACTGATATCTTTTATGAATCCATAATGCAAGCTCTGTTCAAAGATTTCGAAAAAGACCGAAATTGAAGTTTTTAAAATATTGCTAATTGGACTAGGAAAAAAGACGTATTTAAAAAAAAATATAGTCGATTCTATATTTATATCTTAAAATGTCATGAACTTTCGTCCTTGCAATACGTGAGAACAAAAGATAAAAGCAATGCACCGCCGGCTCCCCACCCCCCGTCTAGACGGCAGGTAGGTAGGCGACGTCCACCTGTTGCTTGTACCACGTTGCGCGGGTCACTTCAATCGCGAACGCGGAAGCGAACGCACGTCAATCGCGGACATTCTTGTACTTTTTTTACCTTTTATACAAATTTTCTGTGATGTATTTTAAGTTTAATCAGTAATGATGTTCTGTTTTTTTGGAGCTAGTAAGTATTTATAGATTTATATTTAAATTGACTTTTCCTATGCATTGCCAAGTCTAGACTTGTGAACTGGCTCACGGTTGATCTGGTCTTCGTTGCTTACCGGAGCCCACTTATATAGATAGTATAGCAGCTGCCCTACAAACCGAAATGCAGTACTGCGAAGCAGGCATCCTGGCACTGCCCACCCGCGCGGATCTGTATGCTCTGCCGTCAGTAATTACAAGATTCAGGGTCTGATTTTTATTAAACAATCACCTTTACCGTAGAAGTCACTCGTGAGCATTTGTTAAGTACGTAATAGATACATTAGAAGGATTGATACGTGCCCTCGGGATTAGAATGCCGGCGTAGTCGCATCGTGCAATGATTATATTTGAAATTGTTTTTGATAAATTTAACCGAATATTCTGTTCAATATTACTCATGTTGTTGATATATATGTATAATATATTTTAATTTTATTTGTTATGGGAAAACAATTCCCTTCGTAGCGCCTTGCAATGGTTGATAATAAATATTGTTTAAAACATTTAATTATCGTTTTCTAAGGATTTCGATTAGATTTCTTTTTATTTAAAGATTACTATTGGCCCGAAGGCCTTTCCAATTTCACCAGGACAAGTGGGCAAGCAAATGCTCAGCCAAGAGATGTGAGATTTGCTAACAACTGCCCGAGCGCCTCCGAAGGAGACCTAACAACTCAAGAGCAATTGCTTCGCGAATGAATCTACTATCGGATCGGAATCGCGACCCGCTAAGAAAATCCGTCGAGAAACTCAGCGGGCTGATGTATGGGTTAGGTTGCACGTCGATGTCTTTGTCGAGTTCGACGAGTACGGTTACCGGGGTACCTAAGCCTACTCCTTCCTAGTGTTAGAGCTGAAGGCGTCTAATGCAAAGGTTATTGGATCTGATGGATCCGTAAGGACGTGTCTAGGGCGTCGACGGTGACTGGCTCCTGCATGATCAGGATTCGGGGAGTAGTCAGCGGCGGCAACGATAAGGCGATTATCGTGACGCATCGCTTTATCGAAGTACCGTTCCGACGCTGACTTCATGTATTTCCGGATTTATTCGAGGCCCAGGTCATCGTGTAGGTCGACGTTCCTCACGAACCACGGAGCCCCGACGGCTAACCTGCAAAAGCGGGATTGTAGGGATTGGAGGGTGTCTTTGTGTGTGCGGGCCGCGTGAGCGAACACCACACTCGCGTAAGTCATGACGGGCCTTATGCAAGTTTTGTAAAGTCGATTAGATATTTTCATGAATGGCCTTAGAGTGGAGTGGAGTGGATCCCTCAAATACCAGCTACTTCCATTAAATCCTATAGAGACGAGGTTCGTTTGGACCGTTGATAATCCAGTTCTCATTTGGAACTTCTATGTCTACACGGGTGGCTTCGGTTATCTTTGCTTTTCATACTGTATCCAGTAGGTAATCCCGAGCAGAGTATATCCATACCGTGTGGAGTCACTGCGTTCACGAACGTTTTTATTTTTATTTTTTATTGCTTAGGTAGGTTGACGAGCTCACAGCCCACCTGGTGTTAAGTGGTTACTGGAGCCAATAGACATCTACAACGTAAATGCGCCACCCACCTTGAGATATAAGTTCTAAGGTCTCAAGTGTAAATACAACGGCTGCCCCACCCTTCAAACCGAAACGCATTACTGTTTCCCGGCAAAAATAGGCGGGGTGATGGTACCTACCCGCGCGGACTCACAAGAGATCCTACCACCAGTAAAATAATCCAATAATCCTTTTAGCCTTCTTTATCCGGCTCTGTGAACTACCCTTCAAGGTGTTTTCCGAGCGCCATAACAAGTCCTTTTCCAAACGAGGTTTGAGAAGAGTCCTCAGAAGCAGGCAGCGTCTTTGCTGTACTTTTTACATTGCCGGTGTCCATGATCGACGGTAACTCCTATCAGGAAGACCATATTCTGGTCTGCCAACTACGGCAATACAAGAAATGCCCTATATGTAAGTCATATGTCACTTAATCTATACTAATGACTTGCTCAATTTAGTCAGTCTTTTAATGCACTGGCTACATAGTGTTTTTTTTAAATACACTTAAATTGTTTATGGCAACTTTTATTTCAACATTCGCTACCTTCTCAGACACAGCCAATTGAGTATCCGCGATAAAAACTTTTAATTTAATGGTTTTTATTTGGATGAGAGAGACTCATAGTGACGGGTAAAGTGGATGGAAGACGATCCAGAGGTTAGAGCCGAAAAGGAGTGACCAAGTATCCGAGTGTCTGGACATGACACTGAGCCAAGCACTTCACTGTGCCACTGAGCGACAAAAGTAACTACAAATTACAAAAAAAAAGGTCACAGGCGGGCGCATCACGATGCTCAGCAATGAGCGATCGACTGAAGGAGGAGGAGGATTTGGATAGAGAAATTATGTTGTTGGAAGGACTATCCACAAGAATTATCCCGAGCTCTTTGTCTACCAGGATTAAGTTATAACTGGTGGCTACCGGAGCCCTCATGACCCCTGGATTCTCACTAACATTTCTTCCCTATCTAATGTTTGGTATCCCAAGGAGTTACTCTAGTTACGGTTGGACTTTTAGGTGAACTCACGCCCTCACCCTGAGACCATTTGCTAACACTGGCCCTAGCAAGAGCAGTACTTCGCTGAGTCAACCACCGGATCGGAATCGCGACCCACTGAATGTATCCGGTGAGAACCTCAGTGGTTTGTGTGCTGCGAAACCTATTATTGTCTGATTTAAAATGCAAAGAGTACGTCTGTTGACTTTCGGAACAATTGAGCGGTTCGCGTCGACCTTCCAGAAACATCTGTTACAATATTGCAGGGCGATGTTGTGTTTGCGATTTAAATGCTAACTGTCCTACTTATTTTGGTGGCACACAGCAGTGTTTTGCGCTGGATAAGATGCGATGACCTCCCGCTTTCTAGTTTTCTTTCTGGTCTTTTATATTTGAACCACTTTTGCGCTGAGAGCCTCATTTATAGTTAGATTTTTTCTCCTGTCACCGTCCTCGTACTCTTCTTTTACTGGTGGTAGGATCTCTTGTGAGTCCGCGGGGGTGGGTACCACCGCCCTACCTATTTCTGCCGTGAAGCAGTAATGCGTTTCGGTTTAAAGGCCGGGGCAGCCGTTGTAACTATACTGAGACCTTAGAATTTACATCTCAAGGTGGGTGGCGCATTTACGTTGTGGATGTCTATGGGCTCCAGTAACCACTTAAAACCAGTGGGCTGTGTGCTCGTCCACCCATCCAAACAATAAAAAAAAAAATCGTCGAACCCGACGCTTGCGACTAAGGGCTCGATGAGTGAATTAACTCATAGGAGGCGAGTTTTGAATTTGACTGTGTTTCTCGCCAGATCTGCTCTCGCTAGGGCTAGTGTTAGCAAATTTTCTCAGGTTGAGCCCGTGACCTCACCTACTCGTCCGGATCTAACTGAAATAACCTGTTAAGCTAGCAGGGAATAGGTAGGGAAATAAATAAAAAACTGTGTCTCTCATTGTAAGAACAGATGTAACCTTAATTTACCTCGCCCGGGACACGAGGCGAAATTTAAAAACAGACCTATATACATTCGGCTGGCTACTGACAATTTTATATTTAAACGAATATAAAAATCTAGGTTTTTTTTTATAGTTGCTGAACATAAAAACTAAAAAAAAAAAAACAAAGTATTTGACTAAAACTCTTATTCTTTTATATTTTTAAATGAAATATTAACTATTCAAAACGGTAGCAATAAATTAATGGCAAATTTGAAATCCGTTATATCCACGTCTCGTGTGACAAATTAGTTACAAGCTTTTTTTTTAAATGTCAGGAGCAACAAGATTAAATTTCGCTGCAAGATAACAAAGTTTTGTCGATTTCGAATTTGAATCCGTCATGTTGACAATGCGAGCTTTTTGGACTTGGACGAAGGATTGCTTTTCGGCAGAATACGCAGGGTGGTGACTCGGGAACATATCTTAGATATTTTGGTTTAGTAAAAGAAGCATCCGTCATGAGATTTGGAGCCCGGTGTAGTTGCATCTCTAGATACGGACACACCTGCTCATTGATAAGACCCTGATCGGAATAGATTTGGTCTGGGTCTGGAGAGGGATTAATATTCCTGGCGACATCATAATAGTAATAAAGGCATGTCTCCAGAAATCGACGTTTTTAACAGAACGTTTTTACCATCACGCCTCCCGCCATCGGAGTAGAGTTCATCCATATTATCTGGAACCGCTGCGTTCATCGACAGTGCGTTTCCAGAGGCCTTTTTTGCCACGTACCATTCGGTTAAGGAATGAGCTCCCCTCCACGGTGTTTCTCGAGCGCTATGACATGTCCTTCTTCAAACGAGGCTTGTGGAGAGTATTAAGCAGTAGGCAGCGGCTTGGCTCTGCTCCTGTCATTGCTGAAGTCCATGGGCGACGGTAACCACTCACTATCAGGTGGGCCGTATGCTCGTCTGCCTACAACGGCAATAAAAAATAAATAAAAAAACCAGGTGGGCTGTGAGCTCGTTCAGACATCTCAAAAATAAATAAATAAATCTGACTGCGTTAAAAACGCCAACTGAAAGAAGAAAGCAAGGAAAAACAATGCCTAATAAATGAGTCGACTATTATCAAAGCCGGCAATGTGACTTTTGGACAATTATTGGTAAATCAGAAAAACGAATTATTGACTTTGTATTCCATTAGCAGTCACAAAACCCTTCTGAACGACATCTTAGATAAATAACAGGTTAACTATTAAACTTTATTTAATGCAGGTTTTGAACCGTATTCTTTGAAGGAGACGATTATATTCAAATCAATCTGTATTGACATATCAATAACATTTTTTTGTCCAAATGCACAGATTGCCACCTTTGATAATAGACGACTCACATATGTATATCTCTGAAATACTGTATATATGAATTTTCAGCGCTAAAAAAATTCAAACAGGAACTCAGGGTTTTTTTTTCCAAGGAATATATTTGTTTAAAATATAATATATTTGTATATTAATCAGCATGTTTAGCGGTAAATAATCCAATTATTAACGAATTTAGTTTTAACGTCTATACTGTTCAACAAAGGGTAGGAAATTGACTGCGAAGGTAAATAATATAGGTGAGGGTACGATTTCTTTGTAGTCTGAACGTTGACCTGGGCTTGAGACGTCTAGACTGAATCTAGACTGCCTGATTCGGGGAGGAAGAATTATGGGTTCAAATTACGATCAAAAACTTTTCAACTTTTTTTTTTTCAATATAATTTACGCCTTTTATGAGTTATAATTCTAACAGCGGTTTATTGACAAGGGCTAGGAAGTTCGATATATACTTAATTAAATTTTTTCTTCAGTCACCGTCCTCGCCGAGCCCGTCACTTGCGACGAAGGGCTCGACGAGTAAATTAACCCATAGATAGACACAGCCCACTAAGTTTCTCGCCGGATTTTCTCAATGGGTCGCGTTTCCGATCCGGTGGTAGATTCTGCGAAACACTGCTCTTGCTATGGCCAGTGTTAGCAACACTCCGGCTTGGGCCCCGTGAGCTCACCTACATGTTATGGCCAAGCTGAGATAGCCTCTCAAGGCTATCAGCATAGGTAGCGAAAAAAATCCATGTAAGGGAATCTTTGAACGTGCTTTTTAAGACCTTTAATTGACTTGAAACTTCCTACACGTGCCAACGAGTGATGACAATGCAATAATTACATTACATTGCCCTATCGTGACCAGGTCAACCAGGATAAACAAATATTTATTTGTAGTCCGATTAGTTGTGTATTTTAGTTGGTAATAAATCATATATTATTTTCATTGTTACAGGTGAGTGTACAAACGTTCTCAACGCTATCTGCAATGGTGAAAAGGAAAATGTATGTTCAATAATTTTTTTAATAAGTGTTTTTTTATTTCACTATATTAACCCATTTTTTTATTGCTTAGATGGGTGGACGAGCTCACAGCCCACCTGGTGTTAAGTGGTTACTGGAGCCCATAGACAACTACAACGTAAATGCACCACCGACCATGAGATATAAATTCTAAGATCTCAGGTATAGTTACAACGGCTGCCCCACCCTTCAAACCGAAACGCATTACTGCTCACGGCAGAAATAGGCGGGGTGGTGGTACCTACCCGCGCGGACTCACAAGACGACCTACCACCAGTAATTACGCAAATTATAATCTTGCAGGTTTGATTTTTATTCCACGAAGCTATTCCTTCACCGTGGAGGTCATTCGTGAACATTTGTTAAGTACGTGTATTTCATTAGAAAAATTGGTACCCGCCTGCGGGATTCGAACACCGTTGCATCGCTCGACACGAATGCACCGGACGTCTTATCCTTTAGGCCACGACGACTAACACTTGATAGGTCGCGGTAAGCTATGAAACATGAACTATTGAAATTTGATAGTAATAAAAATGCGATGCTCGAGTAGTAAATAATAAATATAGTCCAGTGTCGCTTTTTTTTATTATATTTTATTTTTTTATTGCTTAGATGGGTAGACGAGCTCACTGCTCACCTGGTGTTAAGTGGTTACTGGAGCCCATAGACATCTACAACGTAAATGCGCCACCCACCTTGAGATATAAGTTCTAAGGTCTCAGGTATAGTTACAACGGCTAGTTACTGTTCGCTTGGAGTGATTGATGTAAAGATTCGAACGGTATCCTGTACCTTTTTTAAATCAGGTTTGGGGGTAATAACAAAGGGAAGATCTTCCAGCGAGCGGGTGGAATTTCTCGGGAGATCCACGGTTCAGATGTTAGTGTTTGGAACTTGTATATATCGAGGGCTATTTGGTCTGAGCGACATTTTTGCATTTTTTTTATTTTAATTTTTTGTTTTTTTTTTTAATGCCCGCTTAGGCAGACGAGCATACGGCCCACCCGATGGTGAGTGGTTGCCGTCGCCCATGGACTTCAGCAATGTCAACAAAAGGGCTATTTTAAGTGTTGAAAAAACATCATGACGAATATTGTTGTTGAATTTAAAACATCGATTTGTGGATGCTAATAATACTATTATTATTAATATTATAAAGAGGAAACTTATGTTTGTTTGTTTATATTGAATAGGCTCCGAAACTACTGAACCGATTTGAAAAATTCTTTCACTGTTTGGAAGCTACACTATTCCCGAGTGACATAGGCTATAATCTTTTTTGAAAAAAATTAGGAATCCTTACTAAAACTCCAATAATGTAACCCAAGGTGTAAGAAAATTACCTAAAACATTCTTTACATCGCGTGCCTAGCGAAAACTATTGATGATAGAATAAAATAATGTACTACGACTTTGTAGAACACATTATTATTTACAAAAAGCGTCGCGACAGCATCTGTCTAACTATATTGTATATGTCTAATTATTATAGTTGTGCCGTAATAAGTGTTCTTTTATTTAAAAAAATAAAACAACTTCAAATCGTCTTTTCGCATTAAAATTGAAAAATTTCCAAAAATATTCGAAATTGAGTTACTATGCGGAATCATTTGGTATCACCAGTATTTTCCTCATAAATACTGTCAAAAGAGCGTAGTTTAGTTTTATTTTTATTTTTTTAGTTCACCTATGTTTTGACTACTATTAACTAAATTAATACACAATTTTATCTTACTTCAAAAAACAGATAACGTAACTGGTAAAAACCAAAAAAAATCAATGTTGCAAAGATGATGAATATTAAAAATATGATATGTCAAACCTTTAAAACACTCTCCTGTAAAATTTAGTAAGGTTTGAGATTATCTATATATTAATACGTGAAGCAAAAACTTTGTATCCCTTTTTACGAAAATTGCGCGGACGGAGGAGTATGAAATTTCCCACACTTATAGAGAATATAGAGAATAAGTGCACAATGCTAATTTTTTTTTAATAATGCATAAAAGATACATTAAATCAATAAAGAAAACATTACACACAATACATACCATGTATTTGACGCACACACGCATGCATACTATTTATTGTCAAACTTTTGTTCTTGACGTCTGTGGTCAAATTGAGAATAGATTAAATATTGTTTGTCTTTATTAATATTTTTTATAGTGTAGTCTTGGCGAAATTTGTGATTGTAGAAGTATAAAATACAATCATAATAGTGTACAAACTTAAATTCCAATTACTTATAGTCGAATTTCGACTACTGCGGGACCTCTAGTACAGTTTGAATGCGAGAAGACGAAATATCGTTGAAGTTTTTGTTAAAGACCCGAGCGGGGCCGGGGCGGGCCGCTTGTATAACAATAAAACTGACATTTCATTACAAAGATAAATGTCGCGTGTTATACGAAATGGCGCTTAAACCTTGAAGTCGTCGTGGCCTAAGGGATAAGACGTCCGGTGCATTCGTGTAGAGCGATGCACCGGTGTTCGAATCTCGCAGGCGGGTACCAATTTTTCCAATGAAATACGTACTCAACAAATGTTCACGATTGACTTCCACGGTGAAGGAATAACATCGTGTAATAAAAATCAAACCCGCAATATTATAATTTGCGTAATTACTGGTGGTAGGACGTCTTGTGAGTCCGCACGGATAGGTACCACCACCCCGCCTATTTCTGCCGTGAAGCAGTAATGCGTTTCGGTCTGAAGGGCGGGGTAGCCGTTGTAACTATACTGAGACCTTAGAACTTGCATCTCAAGGTGGGTGGCGCATTGGGCTGTGAGCTCATCCACCCATCTAAGCGATAAAAAAAAAGGTGTAGCCATGCTGGCGTAAATTAGCTACTCTCTCAACTGCTTATTAAGCGCGTGATGTTTCTAAAACCTAAGGAATTGGCGGCGTGCAAAAGTGAAAGTTGAGCTTGGATTCCGCTTTTAGAGGCCGAAGAGTGTTGTTTGTCGTCGGCGGACGGTGAACGGTGAATTCTGGTGTTGCCAACGTCACCGCCGCGCTATGGGGCATTGCGTATTGCAACATCGTTACGTGTTGAACTGAATCTTGTGTTCCATTAATTTGGTTTTCTTCTGAGTTATCATCACCGAAAACTCACAAGTTGGCTGTACACTTATGTCGAATATAGGAAACCCAGTCTTCAGTCTGGTGGTACAGTCCAAGGTCACTAGTTTCCCAACGCGTCTATCGCATTAGCAAACGCATTAGCCAACAGATTTCATTACAAATGTATTTTTATTAGACACTCAGTTCACAGTGCGACTGGCCAAATGTTTACCCGTTTTGACACGTAAGGTGATGATCTCAGGATGTCTTTTAGATACTCTCCTTGTGGAATGCACGGGTAGGTACCACCGCCCTGCCTATTTTTGTTGTGAAGCAGTAATGTGGTTTGAAGGGTGGGGCAGCCGTTGTACAAGGTAATAGAGTCTCAAGATCGATGGTGCGGGGTTCTGGTAGTGCTCTATAGGCTGCCATATCCACATCCCAGAAAAAAGCATATGAATGGTTTGCAGCAGACAATTGCATCAAGGCTGATTCTGATGACAGTCCCACCATATCTCGGTTCGGCTGCACGTGGGCTTCTGCGGGTGGCAATGATCTCCTGTTATCATCTTGCACGCAGCATCTCTTAAGTTATAGCTTATATGAGTTATCTGAAGAGATTATTTTACTATGCAATGGAGGATCCACTAAATATAGAAAAAAAAACGAAAAGATAACTTTGTCACGTCAGAAAACGTTGACAGAATTATTGACACCGTTCAACACGTTAGCTGATCGCCATCTTTGTTATAATAATATGATGTCCAGTCGCCGCGATTAGATAAACGGAATCCAATTAAACAAAAGTTCCAAGTACCAGAGCTGCATGATTGCGTGGAGGTGTGACGTCATTCGTTCTAATTAACCTCAACGCGGGTTGACATTTTAAAGTTCCCTAATTCAATGCGAACCCGGCAACATGATTCTTTATCTATGTATTATATTAATACGCGAAGCAAAAACTTTGTATCCATTTTTACGAAAATTGCGCGGACGGAGGAATATGAAATTTTCCACACTTATAGAGAATATAGAGAAGAAGTGCACAATGCTAATATTTTTTTAAAATAATGCATAAAAGATACATTAAATCAATAAAGAAAACATTACACACACTACATACCATGTATTTGACACACACACATATACTCTTTGTTTATTGTCAAACTTTTGTTATTTCTTAAATTGAGAATCAAATTGAGAATAGGTTAGTATTGTTTATCTTTAATATTAAAGAGTATTTGTCTATAGTGTAGTCTTGGCGAAATCTGTAATAATAGGACCATAATAACGTTGAAACTTATAATTTCAATTAATTATAGTCGAATTTCGACTACTGCGGGACCACTAATATCTATATATTAATACGTGAAGCAAAACTTTGTATCCCTTTTTACTGAAATTGCGCGGACGGAGGAGTATGAAATTTTCCACACTTATAGAGAATATAGAGAAGGAGTGCAGCACGCCAATATTTATTTTAAAATATGCATTAAAAATACATTAAATCGATAAGAAAAACATTACTGGCTGCCATGTATTTGATACTACACACATAAATACTCTTTTGCTTATTGTTAAAGTCTGTCGTCAAATTGAGAATAGATTATTAGTTAGTCTATTGTGTAGCCTTGGCGAAACCAGTGATTATAGAAGTATAGTATTTGAAAATAGAACCGTAATAATGTTAAAAATTATAATTTAAATTAATTAGGTTCGAATTTCGACCACGACCATCGACCATCGACCACTAGTAATGTGTTAGAACTTTAGTTAATACGCGCCAAGGTTTATTTTGTTACGTAAAAGCAACACAGAACCAGTCTAGACCGAGAGACGCCTAGCGATTGAAGCGCTTTAATAATTTAATACGATGGACGTTAATAGATTTAAAGCGTTCGCTTGAAGTATTTTCCGCTTGACGACAGCCGATCTAGGTCAGAAGGGCTCGGGGAGAGGTCGCGTGACGTCACGCTGCATTCGAATACAGTTCCAAATTCGAACACATACGCGCCCCAATAGAAAAACAACCTACCGCTCGTTCGATTTAAAGTTTAAATTCGATTATTTCATTCGCTCGGATTAAATCAACGTGTTCGATCGTATTCACAAGGTCGTAACCGCTTTAATTTTATATTGAGCCTTAAGTCGTAGAAGTGAATGTTAATTTCGTTTATTAATGGTCGGAAAACATTGGCGTACCGTGAAGGTCTTCATGGCATTAACATATAAAACTCTTCTTTAATGTTATGTCAGCCTGGTACTCTTGTTGCTTTATAATGCTGAATGTAAAAAATATATATAAAATATATCTTCTATCTTTCAGCATACTGAGGTACACTGAACATAGCCTAAGCATAGAAAAATAATAAAAATAAACAATTAGTTAATCATAAAAAAAAACATGTTAAAAAAACATGTGTGCAATACACACGTGGGAGAAGTGAAACCTTCAAAAATTTTGGCTTCAAGATAATAATGAGACGAATATAAAATTTCGTGAAGAGGATTTTTTAATTGTAGGTTTTAGTAATGATCATAGGTTTGATAATTATTATTTTACATTTTATTCGTATATATTACATAGATTTATTCAGAATTTATTATGTACGAATATTAGGTACGACGCGACGCAGAGCACAAAGAGAACCACGAATTTATGAAAACCTTTTAAATATCTGCTATCTCATTTTCTCCCATGTTAAATCTTATGAATTTATGTGTCGTGTTTCATCGACTTTCCAATCACGACGATGCTAAAGAAGTTTTCACTTCAAAAACAATTATTTCACTAATTCACAAAACGAATCATAGGACGTAATATGTAAAGACAAAGGTCTTTGTCTTAAAACATATTGCGTCACCTACGTTTTGCGATCTAAACTAGCGTAGAATAATAATTCAAGAAAAACTCTAAGAGCTCTGTGCTATCCATGATATCCTAGTACAATTGAGATGCGCAATTTCGTTAACTGGTGCTGTAATGTAATTAATAAACAAAAATCAACAATTATAATTGAATATGCAATTTCGAAAAGGGCACATTTCTGAAAATGTAAAATTTTCAGGAAATGAAAAAAGCTGATTATTTTCTAAAGCAGTGTAAAATTTAAAATATTAACTTTCAGATATATTTTAGTGTTAATTAGCAATTGAAAATTACTGGAATTATTATAAAATGGTGGGTGTAGGTAAGCCTCAAAACTACATGTATATGAAAAAAACGTATTTGACAAAATATGCGACATGTGCCCTTTTCGAAATTGCATATTCAATTATTTTCCGTATACATTTATTATTTTCATTACTTTGTACAAAGAAAGCTTAATTGAAAAATTTAACCTTTGTGTGTGGAAAATTACATCAACAATTAGTCAATTAATGTTTGGTCATTAGAAAGAGCGCGTGCATGATGGAACATCTCGCTATCCCGCTCTCACGCG
This sequence comes from Bombyx mandarina, assembly GCF_003987935.1. The sequence goes on from NW_021011481.1 coordinate 503,894, forward strand.
GTGGCAATCTATTACAATTTTTTTGTTATTACTAACTGTTATTTACGTCCTTATTATCCTAATTCACAATTAATTCTCAGTAGAAAAGGTTTTTGAAGTGAAAACTTCTTTAGAATCGTTGTGATTTCAAACCGGATGCAACGGAAAAAACGACAGGTAAGAGACACAAATACAAAAATGTGTAGGATGAAGCCAGCAAAGAATGAGACAGAAATATACATACTATTTAATACAGCGCCATCTGTGAGATTTTTTAATACTAACGTGTGTATGAAAGCTCTTGTAGTGAATTTTAATTTAGGATTATACGTGAAATTAAAATATCAATTCACAGAGGGCGCTACCTTACAATTATTTACTAATGACAAAATTTTACATATACTTAAGACGTTTAGGATAATTGTATTTTAATTTTGGAAGGTTTCACTTCTACCACGTGTGAATTGCACACATTTTGTTTTTTTTTAACTCGGTAATTTATTGATATTGGATTTTAAGGGTTTATGATTTGCTTGCTTTGACGTGCTTATTGATTTGCCAAACACCATTACGAAATACGAATAACCGACCTTCGTTAGTTTATCTAATTAAAAAAATAATTATAAGTTCATAATGCAAACAATGAAAAAGATACGTGACAATTTGGGTATGTTACAAGTAGAAACCTTTAGAAATGCTCTATCTCATTCTTTTGCAGACTAAATCCTAAATACATATTCGGTTGTCTCTCTCTTTAGTGTTAAGTTACTTAAGTCTTTAGTGTTAGTAGAAGTTACAGGAACAATGAAGTTAGGGGTGGTATACTGGTGGTAGGACCTCTTGTGAGTTCGCGCGGGTAGGTACCACCACTCTCCCTATTTCTGCCGTGAAGCAGTAATGCGTTTCGGTTTGAAGGGTGGGGCCGCCGTCGTAACTATACTGAGACCTTAGAACTTATATCTCAAGGTGGGTGGCGCATTTACGTCGTAGATGTCTATGGGCTCCAGTAACCACTTAACACCATGTGGGCTGTGAGCTGGTACACCCATCTAAGCATTAAAAAAACAAAATGTGTGCAATTCACACGTGGTAGAAGTGAAACCTTCCAAAATTAAAATACAATTATCCTAAACGTCTTAAGTGTATGTAAAATTTTGTCATTAGTAAATAATTGTAAGGTAGCGCCCTCTGTGAATTGATATTTTAATTTCACGTATAATCCTAAATTAAAATTCACTACAAGAGCTTTCATACACACGTTAGTATTAAAAAATCTCACAGATGGCGCTGTATTAAATAGTATGTATATTTCTGTCTCATTCTTTGCTGGCTTCATCCTACACATTTTTGTATTTGTGTCTCTTACCTGTCGTTTTTTCCGTTGCATCCGGTTTGAAATCACAACGATTCTAAAGAAGTTTTCACTTCAAAAAATTGTGATGTTCGAATTTCACTCTACCCTAGAACCTGCCGGTATTTGTACAATGACGTCACGTTTAGAGACGCGCTACGAATTCGATTGTACCATAAACAAACTCTTACTTTGAACTAATGGCTCGCTTTTCATAAATTTCATAGATGCGGTCATTGCGCGCCTCCCCAAGTCCTGATCACGCAGGAGCCAGTCACCGTCGACGCCCTAGACACGTCCTTACAGATCCATCAGATCCAATAACCCTTACATTAGGCTCTAGCACTAGGATAACACCCCGGTAACCGTACTCGTCGAACTCGGCAAAGAGGTCGACGTGCAACCTAAGTTTCTAGTGCTGAGTTTCTCGCCGGATCTTCTCAGCGGGTCGCGATTCCGATCCGGTAGTAGATTCATTCGCGAAGCAGCTGCTCTTGGGTTGTTAGGTTTCCTTTGGAGGCGCTCGAGTAGCTGTCAGCAGTTTTTTTTTATTGCTCAGATGGGTGCACGAGCTCACAGCCCACCTGGTGTTAAATGGTAACTGGAGCCCATAGACACTTACGACGTAAATGCGCCACCCACCTTGAGATATCAGTTCTAAGGTCTCAAGTATAGTTACAACGGCTGCCCCGCCCTTCAAACCGAAACGCATTACTGCCTCACGGCAGCAATAGGCAGTGTGGTGGTACCTACCCGCGCGAACTCACAAGAGGTCGTACCACCAGTATTCCACCCCTCCTGGCTGTCTGTGCCTTTGCTCGCCCACCTGCCCTACTGAAACTAGAAAGGCTTCTGGGCCATTAAGAATCTATCAATCATTAAAAAAGTCGTAGCGCGCGATTCCACTGCTCGACAATAAAATAAGATAGATTTTTCTGGGCCATTTAGCGGACGGCGCAACGGGCGGGTCGTGTACCTCATTGGCCAATTGACAAAAAATCCTAATTGCCTTTTAAAACGCCCGTAGCAACGCGTTGTTGGTGAGTCGTTCAGCGCATTCATCTTTGTTGTCGCTGAGTTGTCGCTCAGATAATAGCACACGTAATTATGTAACTATGTATGTATGTAATGATCTCAATGTTTACGAGTGATAAAAGAATGAAATCTCAACTACTCATTGTTCCGAAGTGCACATTACGCACACTATTGTCATTAAAATCACTGGTTAGTTCTTACACAGGAGAAATAATAAAAAAAGTTCAAAGGTATAAAATGAGTCGTCTATTATCAAAGTTGGCAATCTGTGCATTTGGACAAAAGTTTTTTATTGATATGTCAATACAGATTGATTTGAATATAATCGTCTCCTTCAAAGAATACGGTTCAAAACCTGCATTAAATAAAGGTTAATAGTTAACCTGTTATTTATCTAAGATGTCGTTCCGAAGAGTTTTGTGACTGCCAATGGAATACAAAGTCAATAATTCGTTTTTCTGATTTACCAATCATTGTGCAAAAGTCAGATTGCCGGCTTTGATAATAGTCGACTCAAATATAAGTTAATAAAAATACAGTCGAATTGAGAATCTCCTAATTTAAAAAAATATAATAAGTGCAACATTGTTAGCAGTGATTGTAAGTTGAATTGTGCACATGAGAGATGATGTGATCTTATAGGTGTCTTACCACCCTTTCGCGTTGAAATTAAGCAATGAAATGTTATTGTTTTAAAAAAAAGTGACAACGTTAGATCATGGGAGACTTTAGCTACCTTTAACCCCGAAAAAACATGTCAATCTCACGGGAAAGTGTTACATTAAACCTTAAATAACGAAATTGGTGGTAGGACCTCTTGTGACTCCACGCGGGTAAGTATCATCACCCTGCCTATTTCTGCCGTGAAGCAGTAATGCGTTTCGGCCTGTAGGGCAGCCGTTGTAACTATACTGAGATCTTAGAACTTATATCTCAAGGTTGGTGGCGCATTTGCGTTGTAAATGTCTATGGGCTCCAGTAACACCAGGTGGGCTGTGAGATCGTCCACCCGCCTAAGCAATAAATAAAAAATTGACATTATTCCTTGATCGCCCAGGTGAAGTCGCGCGTAACAGCTGTTATTGTGTAAGGCGGTAAGTGTGACTGCGATGAACACGACGACCGTCCGAAAAACGCTAAGTGCGCCCTCAGAAGCTACCTACAACTAATTAACTCGCGCAAAATTGTAACGTCTGCTGTTATCAATGGCCTATTGAAGCGCGGAAGACACGCGGCCGCTTCTAAATTTAGCATTCGCGTGTTACAATGTTGATAAACATCCGCCTGTGTGTAACCAGTTGTTTGGTTCGTTTTTAAATTATCATTTTTTTGCGTTTAAATAAATTAACGTTTTTTTATTTATTTATTTTTTATGCTTAGATGGGTGGACGAGCTCACAGCCCACCTGGTGTTAAGTGGTTACTGGAGCCATCGACGTCTACAACGTAAATGCGCCACCCACCTTGAGATATAAGTTCTAAAGTCTCAGTATAGTTACAACGGCTGCCCCACCCTTCAAGCCGAAACGCATTACTGCTTCACGGCAGAAATATCTATTCTGCGGTAGGCAGCGGCTTGGCTCTGCCACTCCACTTACCATCAGGTGGGCCGTATGCTCGTCTGCCTACAAGGGCAATAACAAAAAAAAAAAAATAGGCAGGGTGGTGGTACCTACCCGTGCGGACTCACAAGTGGTCCTACCACCAGTAAAAACCACGTCTGCGCGGTGAGCACTGGAGCAAAAGGAGTCACCGGGGAATACGCCAATACGCATTTACTGATGGTAATGTAACCTCAGGCGGTATCAGCATCCTGTGAATTTCGGCCGTAAGGCACCCCTATCTATGCTGATAGCCTTGAGAGGCTATTTCAGCTTCTCCTTGACGTGTAGGTGAGCTCACGGGACTCAAACCGGGAGTGTTGCTAACACTGGCCCTAGCAAGAGTAGTGCTTTGCAGGATATACCACCGGATCGGAAACGCGACCCACTGAGAAGATCCGGCGAGAAACTCAGTGGGCTGTGTCTATGGGTTAATTCACTCGTCAAGCCCTTCGTCGCAAGCGACGGGTTCGGCGAGGACGGTGACCGGGGCAGCCATAACAACGATGCAACGTCCGTCATACATTTGATGCTTTGAAGTCATGTCGCAAAAGTCGCGCGGAATTTGCATTATATTATATCTATGGGCGACAGTAACCGCTTCATATTAAATGGTCCTATTGCGTTGTGGTAAATGAGCGTGGACTGTATTTATTGTTTTGAGATACTTATTTGTTTTTATATGATAAATTAAAGACTTAAAATATGTATAAAAATCGATGCGTCGCTCTTGGCGGCTTGATTTGAAAGAAAAAGAGTGTCATGGCGGACGTCGCTCGCTGATATTTTGACGTTTAGAAAATAAACTGAAGAGTCCCGTGATTTGTTCCGTCCTATATCATCGATAATGAAAGAGATAAGTTTATATTTTCGTGTATTTAACGATGAGCTCATTATCGAGAGCATTCGTGAAAACAAAATGAAGTAAATTGTATTTTTGAGATGCCACCGGACGCCATGTTGTTTTTAGTTGGTCTAGGGAGCCCGCGCGATGAGAATGGCGCGCGGGCGTTTCATTGGCGGACGTGAAAATCGTGTGTTGCCGCAAGTAAAAAAGTTCAAAAAAAACACAAACAAAATGGAAAGAGAATATCATTAATATCGACAAGTCAATTAAATATACGATACTAAGGATAACCCTAAAACTAACGATCAGATCTTGATAGATAGGAATCACATGAGAAGCACGAATTTGCAAATAAAAAAAAGTCATAAAAATCGGTTCACATAGAAAAAAATCCAAAGGTAAAACATAAAAATTATAGTCGAATTGGGAACCTATTCGTTTTTACTAGTCGGTTTAAATACGCTCACTGTTGCGTATTAATGAGCACGAAACGTAAAAAGTAAAAAAGAATGTTACTAGACCAAAAATTTTTTTATAGATTTTAGTTTTTTTTTTTAATTTGAATGCACTAAGTATCTGTCGCAATTGGAAAATTTTGACGAGGTTGCTGTAGCATAAACACATTTAGAATCGTTCTGACTAACCGGGCAAGGTTTCACAGCATATCCGTTTCGATAGAAGAAACTATAACCGGATTTAAATTCTGTCACCGGTATCAATTCAAATTCAAATTCAAAATCATTTATTTCAACTTAGATGTCAGTATGACACACTTGTTGAATGTCAAAATATAAATAACAATGTTAACTCTACCACCGGTTCCAAAAAAAGCCACAGTCCTGAGAAGAACCGGCGAAACAAACTCAGCGGGCATTTTTTTGTTTTTTGTTTTTTCTCAAATATTTTCTTTTTTTTAAATAAATAAAAATATTTACAATAAAGGAAAAAACAAGTCAAAAAATACAATTAAAAAAATAAATAATAATAATGAAAAATGAAAAGGTCAGGAGCGAACGCCTCATTCCCACGTAGTGCCATCTAGTAAATAATCCTTAACTTTACCTATATAATATGCCTTATTGCACAAACGTTCCTTGACAGTTTTCTTAAATCTATGAACAGGTAGTAATTGACCTGTCCGTAATCGAATGTAGCATCAAAATCATATCCCCCTTCTACCTAAATGAGTCTTTAAAATCAGTCCTAAATGGGTCTTTAAAACTGCAGGTGATTTCGACGCAATCAGAGTGAAGCGTCGCACAATCTTGCTATCACTGGGATGGGTGACCGCTACGTTACCAGACTAACCTCAAAACCCAAATAGCGAACCCGCAAATGATAAGGAATGACTTATCATATAACTCTTATCGGTAATAGTAATAGCAAGGTCTGCTCTTATCAAACCAGACATGGTTTTTATTGTATTTTCGTCAGGCGATAAGTAGGGTTTTCACGTTTTTTTTTGTTGCATTACATTTTTTGTTTTTTCTACCTATGCTGATAGCCTTGAGAGGCTATCTCAGCTTCACCCTTACGTGTAGGTGAGCTCACGGGACTCAAACCGGAGTGTTGCTAACACTGGCCCTAGCAAGAGCACTGCTTCGCAGAATCTACCGCCGGATCGGAAACGCGACCCACTGAGAAGATCCGGCGAGAACCTCTGTGGGCTGTGTCTATGGGTTAATTCGCTCGTCGAGCCCTACGTCGGAAGCGACGGGTTCGGCGAGGACGGTGACCGGAGCTTGAAGTACCTAAAAGCACTGTTTATGGATCAGGAGGATCCGTAATGACGTGTTTTGGGCGACGTCGACTGTTTACCATTCGGTCTACAGGATCGGGTATGATGGCATTAATAATGTTAAATATATAATTTCGGAGCCATAGCGCTGTCGAAAGATTGCGTCAAGCCGCCGAATGCCTTCAAGATGAACTATATTTAACTCGTAACCGATCGCCCGGTCTCGGTGAAAGATTCAGATTTGATTTCTGTTATTTCCGCGTTCGTTAACATACTTATAAGCGAGATAAACGACATGTTAAGACATCTCTGGACGGCCGCCAACGCTTGGCCAATCGTATCTATACTTAATAATATAAAGGGAAAAGATTTGTTTGTTTGTATTGAATAGGCTCCGAAACTACTGAACCGATTTGAAAAATTCTTTCACTGTTTGGAAGCTACACTATTCTCGAGTGACATAGGATATAATCTTTTTTCATTAAAAATAGGCATCCTTACTAAAACTCCGATAATGGAACCCAAGGTGTAAAAAAATTACCTTTTTTTTATTTTTTTTATTGCCCTTGTAGGCAGATGAGTACAAAAAGTGTCGCGACAGCATATGTCTAACTGTTATAGTTATGCCGCAATAAGTGTTCTTTTATTTAAAAAAATAAAACGTCAAATATCGTTGAAGTTTTTGTTAAAGACCCGAGCGGAGCCGGAGCGGGCCGCGAGTGTGAATTAAACTAAATGATTCTATCGTCCATGGCGTTTTTAAAAATGCGAATTGTTTATTGTTTGTTCTTCTTCCCTACCTATTATAGTAACTTCTAGGGGCTATAATAGTATACCCGGGTTCAGTCTGGTGAATTTGCTAACACTGGTCTTAGCAAAAGCGGTGCTTCGCTGAATCTACCACCGGATCGCGAAACGCGACCCACTGAGGAGAACATTCGACGAGAAACGAAGTGGCCTGTGTCTTAGGGTTAAAGCGAATTGTAATAATTTTTTTGCCTAGACGAACTCACAGTCCACCTGGTGTTAAGTAGTTGCCGGAGCCCATAGACATCTACTTAACACCAGGTGGACCATGAGCTCGTCCACCCATCTAAGCAATAAATAAAAAGTTCGTAATGGTACTAAGTTTATTTTTTTTAAGCAAGTTTTGTTATGAGGTCCAGCCGTTCTCGAGCTTTCGTGAGACTAACGAACAGCAATTCATTTTTATTTATATTATAGATTTCAACAATTTGGTACTTTTGAATTTGTAACACTTGTCAGGAATATAACGGGCGTTTTGCTCAGTAGGACACGAACGCTTTTGTTCCTCTCAATCTGTGCCAATCACCCAGGGCTACCACGTTCATAATTGACATATATAGCCATGTAGATTTATTCACGAGATTCATGAAAATCACGAAACAGCTCTTCCTAAAGCGGTCCCACAATGATCGTTACGTCACGTCCCGTCACGTTTGACCCGGTTTCCTGGGTCGCTGGGTCGGGGTGCCCGGAATCGGGTCAAGGGCTGACCCCGTCGTTGTAACTGAACGGGACAAAAATGCGACGCCGATGCATGACCTATTCTGGATCTGTGTCGTTCAAGAAGATCGTGGTATATTTCCAGAACAAAGCCTTCGAAAAATATTGGTTTTGTTGTCTGTTAAGAGGGTTTGTTTTATTGCTATAAATGAAGAGATGAGGCCACCTGTGGCGGGTAGCCATCATACAACGCAAGATATTTGACAAATGCCTGAATCTCGCTTTCGACATTTTCAAGATAAGCTTGCATATATACAAGTTCCGAACAACAACATTCGGACCGTCGGTCTACCGAGCAATATCACTCGCTCGGTGGAAGATCTTCCTTTCGCTAAGCATCCCCAAACACCTCTAATTGCAACGTGGATTCTGCGAGCCAACTTGAGGTATTGATGGAATGCAGGATTGCTCGGCAACAGAAATGGTGGTATCCAGCCGTGTGGCCACCCCCACGACTAAATCCCGGTGTGCGATCGGTTTGTGTTGAGGAAAGAACTCTGCAGTCCATTCTCGGGAAATATCCTTAAGATGCAGTTCATTTTACGACATCCACGGAGTAAGATGGTAGTTATATTCTAGACTATAACGCAAGTACGCAAGTGGACAAGCTCACAGGCCACCTGGTATTAAAGGGTTACCGGAGGCTTGAGGTCTTTGAGGTCTCAATTAGTTATTATGCTAATTATATTTTTTGCAAGTTTGATTTTTATTACACGATGTTATTCCTTTATCGTGGAAGTCATATGTGAACATGAGTTCTTCATGAGGATTCTAACACTGGTAAAGTGGCATCGGTATTTACGGGAGTATATCTGTGTGCTTAGTGCGAGCTTTTTAACGTTCTCGATAGCGTAAAAGTTAACTCAAATTCGTATGGAGTTGGAACGTTTGCGTACGTTTGCCGCTAGGGGCGCTGTTTCAACTGCATACAAATTTGAGTTAACTTTTACGCTATCGAGAACGTAAAACTCGCGCTTTTTTATTGCTTAGATGGGTGGACGAGCTCACAGACCACCTGGTGTTGAGTGGTTACTGGAGCCCATAGACGTCTACGACGTAAATGCGCCACCCACCTTGAGATATAAGTTCTAAAGTCTCAAGTATAGTTACAACGGCTGCCCCACCCTTCAAACCGAAAAGCATTACTGCTTCACAGCAAAAATAGGCAGGGTGGTGGTACCTACCCGCGAGGACTCATAAGGGATCCTACCACCAGTAACTTAGCACATTAGCGTCTAATCTCTGTGATGGCTCCTTAATTACTAGCGTTTACTACTAAGTGGATCTTAATTGCAGGTAATTTTTTATTTATTTCAGATGCACAGTTGCGAGACTCTGCCAGCCCAGCCGGCGTCGGGACCGAACCTGCTTCTGCAGCTCGGACGTCTCATCATCAGAGCTAGAAGCACCAGCCCCGCCTCCCGCGCCCCCGCTGCCACCCGTGACCGTCTGCTACACGCTAAACTGCTCGCTGCGAAGCCTTCTACCTCTACACAGGTATGCTATCCTGGTACGTTTGGAACCTCTGGGTCTGCGGAGGGACTTCGGTTCCCTCTGTAATTTCTACCGTATGTTCCATGGGGAGTGCTCTGAGGAATTGTTCGAGATGATAGCGGCATCTCGTTTTTACCATCGCACCGCCCGCCACCGGAGTAGAGTTCATCCATACTACCTGGAGCCACTGCGGTCATCCACAGTGTGTTTCCAGAGGTCTTTTTTGCCACGTACCATCCGGCTATGGAATGAGCTCCCCTCCGCGGTGTTTCCCGAGCGCTATGACATGTTCTTCTTCAACCGAGGCTTGTGGAGAGTATTAAGCGGTAGACAAGCGGCTTGGCTCTGCCCCTGGCATTGCTGAAGTCCATGGGCGACGGTGACCACTCACCCATCAGGTGGGCCGTATGCTCGTCTGCCTACAAGGGCAATAAAATAAAAAAAACCGCTCTCTGACGGTAAATGATCAGCGTCGGGCACGGCCAAGCTTTAATGCTCCCCCACAAGCCTCGTTTGAAGAAGGACATGTAAAAACACCATGGAGCTCATTCCAAAGCCGGATGGTACGTGGCAAAAAAGATCTCTGGAAACGCACTGTGGATGACCGCAGTGACTCCCAGGTAGTATGGATGGTCTTTACTCCGGTGGCGGGCGGTGCGATGGTAAAAATGAGATGATGGTATCATCTGAAACAATTCCTCAGAGCTCACAACGCAACATAAGCTACTCCTAACTTTCTATTTTGCTATCATCTTTGCTCTTAGCGATAAGACCGCCAATTGTACTTTTTTTATTTAATGTATCGCATTGTTTATTTGTTTTTTTTGTGTACTATAAAGAATACTCTCTCTCTCTCTCTCTATCTCTCTTTCGTTCTCATCTAAAAGAAACCCTATCCACACTATACTTTTTTTCTTATTCAATGAATGAACAACCTCTTTCCAAAATCTGATCATAGTTATAATTGAATGCCAAATATCTTTCATAAAGACTCCACTACGAAGATCAGACCGAAGATATCCAAAAGTATGTATTTCTCTAATTGAAAATAATTTCCTTCTTTGTTTTGGCAATTTGATCTTCTACAGGGATATGTGCTCCTGGTAATTTTTTTATTTTTTTTTATTGCTTAGATTGGTGGACGAGATCACAGCCCACCTGGTGTTAAGGAGTCTGGAGTACTGGAGCCCATAGACATCCACAACGTAAATGCGCCACCCACCTTGAGATATAAGTTCTAAGGTCTCAGTATAGTTACAACGGCTGCCCCACCCTTCAAACCGAAACGCATTAATGCTTCACGGCAGAAATTGGCAGGGCAGTGGTACCCAACCGCGCGGACTCACAAGAGGTCCTACCACCAGTAATCAGTGAATGATCTTTAGTGGCCCGTCTCGATTTTCCCTCAACATGCATAATTTCCTTCTTCGTTTTGGCAATTTTGACCTTCTACAGGGATATGTGCTCCTGGTAATTTTTTGAATGATCTTTAGTGGCCCGTCTCCCATTTTCCCTCAACATGCATAATTTCCTTCTTTGTTTTGGCAATTTTGACCTTCTACAGGGATATGTGCTCCTGGTAATTTTTTTGAATGATCTTTAGTGGCCCGTCTCCCATTTTCCCTCAACATGCATAATTTCCTTCTTTGTTTTGGCAATTTTGACCTTCTACAGGGATATGTGCTCCTGGTAATTTTTTTGAATGATCTTTAGTGGCCCGTCTCCCATTTTCCCTCAACATGCATAATTTCCTTCTTTGTTTTGGCAATTTTGACCTTCTACAGGGATATGTGCTCCTGGTAATTTTTTTGAATGATCTTTAGTGGCCCGTCTCCCATTTTCCCTCAACATGCATAATTTCCTTCTTCGTTTTGGCAATTTTGACCTTCTACAGGGATATGAGCTCCTGGTAGTTTTTTTGAATGATCTTTAGTGGCCCGTCTCAATTTTCCCTCAACATGCATGCATAATTAATTTCCTTCTTTGTTTTGGCAATTTTGACCTTCTACAGGGATATGTCCTCCTGGTAATTTTTTTGAATGATCTTTAGTGGCCCGTCTCCCATTTTCCCTCAACATGTATAATTTCCTTTTTTGTTTTGGCAATTTTGACCTTCTACAGGGATATGCGCTCCTGGTAATTTTTTGAATGATCTTTAGTGGCCCGCTTCGATTTTCCCGCAACATGCTCGAAATATCGCGACCGCGTGCCTATATTTAGAAGCTCCACATCGACATGCGTTCCTGTTACCCGACCACTGATCAGTATGCTGACTTAAAATCTACATGAAAGTACTTCATGAAATTGTTTAAAACCCATAGGTGTAGTTTCGCAACGTAACCGACGCGACCAAAATAAATTTTTGCGCACAGTGCTAACACGACTCTTATGCAAAAAAGTACATTGTGTATGGCACCTTAAGTATATAGCTATAAGCTACCTGATGCCTTAAAAAAAAGACAAATTATTTTTATTTAAAAAGAACTTGAAAAAATTATTAACCTTAAGATATTATTATAATACAGTTAACGATTTTTTAAATGATAATACATTATGTTATTTTTAAATTAGCTTCTTTCTGTTCTTTGTTTTAGTTTAATGATATAAATAACTAATTCTTATTCAATTAATACATTTTGTTGTTTGTTATTTTAATTAATTAACATATTTACTGACTGCATTTAATGTGAATCATTTTGAATAATATTTGCACGCCGACCTGGCAGAAACACGCTGTTTTATAAAATAACTTTGTAAACAGTGTTTTAGCTACTGGTTTTAGTCACTGGTGGTAGGACCTCTTGTGAGTCCGCACGGGTAGGTACCACAGCCCTGCCTATTTCCGCCGTGAAGCAGTAATGCGTTTCGGTTTGAAGGGTGGGGCAGCCGTTGTAACTATACTGAGACCTTAGAACTTATATCTCAAGGTGGGTGGCGCATAGATGTCTATGGGCTCCAGTAACCACTTAACACCAGGTGGGCTGAGAGCTCGTCCACCCATCTAAGCAATAAAAAAAAAGCTAATAAAGTTTGATTACATTTGATTTGAAATATTCTGCTCCCTTGATTATGAACCTAAAAGATTATAATTTTCTTTGTAACTAGCTTTTGCCCGCGACTTCGTTCACGTGGAATAGTTACTTTGTCGTAACGCTAAATTTTACCCGCCTCTTCATTTATTACGTAGAAAGTGAACATATTTTTGAATAATAGAATGTTAAAGAGCTATACTGAGATCTTAGAAAGAATATCTCGAGGTGGGTGGCGCATTTACGTTGTAGATGTCTATGGGCTCCAGTAAAACTTAACATCAGGTGGCCTGTGACCTCGCCCACCCATCTAAGCAAAAAAAAATTAAAAAAAAAATCTCACTCTTCTGCAAACACATTGCAGGTACAAACACAGCCGAAACCAGAGACAGACAAGCCCAAAAGGAATGTAGAGGCCCAGCTCAGTAGTCACGTCCACGCCCTATGGAACGAACAGATACCGGTTTGCATCGAGGTGAGGATCTCACAGAACACTCTCTTTCCACCCCGATAGCTGACCAAACCCGTAAAATTAGCTTCATACGTGCGGATTAAGTTCAGTAGTAAGCAATTTGGGAGGCAGATGCTGTTGAATGATCATCAGATACGTCAGGATAATTCATAATATTTCGTCAGAGTCAGAGTGAGGGGTTTCATGGTAACTAATTATGTTTATCATGTTTAACTAATAATAAACCTGGTCTGGTCCTCATTCCTCGCCGCCAATCTACTATTACGGCAAGAATGAAGAAAGAGAAGAAATCGTGTAAAAAGTCTTGTTTTTTTATTGCATAGATGGGTGGACGACGACAGCAAATCTGGTGTTAAGTGGTTACTGGAACCCATAGACATCTACAACGTAAATGCGCCACCCACCAAATATAGTTACAACGGCTGCCTCACCCTTCAAACCGAAACGCATTACTGCTTCACGGCAGTAATAGGCAGGGCGGTGGTACCTACCCGTGCAAACTCATAAAAGGTCCTACCACCAGTAATTACACAAATTATAATTTTACGGGTTTGATTTTTTTACACGATGCTATTCCTTCGCCGTGGAAGTCAATCGTGAACATTTGTTAAGTACGTATTTCATTTAAAAAATTGGTACCCGCCTGCGGGATTCGAACAACGGTGCATCGCTACATACGAATGCACCGGACGTCTTATCCTTTAGGCCACGACGACTTCTAACTTCTTCTGTACCGACAGTTTTCATTGTCAGCAATCATGAGCACAGATGTTGACATTCATCAACTCCTGGCTTCTATATTCCAGGTACTCCTGGCTCCAGACTGCCGGGAATGCTTCATGTCACTAAGTCGAGATGACGAAGAAGCCTCGTACAATAAGCTGCACTCACAGCCCAGGGGCTTACTGCTCGAAAGGTGGACAATGCAAGCGCTTATCAACAAGTAAATATCGAACAATTTGTCGGTTCTGTAGCCAATCAGAGGTCAGTTTGAGCAGTGGATGTGTGATGTGATGGAAGGGTTGTCAAAGTAGCCTGTTCTCTAGGTGAGGTGCTTCAACATAATTTGATGGTTGTCCATCATCCATAGATTTACTGGTGGTAGGACTTCATGTGAGTCCGCACGGGTAGGTATCACCACCCCGCCTATTTCTGCCGTGAAGCAATAATGCGTTTCGACTTGAAGGACGGGGCAGCCGTTGTAACTATACTGAGACCTTAAACTTATATCTCAAGGTGGGTGGCGCATTTGCGTTGTAAATGTCTATGGGCTCCAGTAACCACTTAACACCAGGTGGGCTGTGAGCTCGTCCATCTATCTAAGCAATAAAAAAATACTGAATCGTTGTCTTTGCGTCCTGCGAATACTGTGAATACATCTCTACGTTAGAAGACAACACTGATACGTGTTAAAAGCTTCACGTAGTAATTGCCCTATCTGATCCCATAGACAACAAATCATTTGGGGCATAGAATCAATTAGTGTCAATTGTATTGATGTATCAATGTATATGACCCATGAACATCCGTTACCATCGGGTTGGCTATATGCTCTTCCGCATACGAAGGCGATAAAAAACTTTAGAAAGACTAAAGATTTATTAATGGCGAGTCGATGAAGTCATGACTCTTGATGTGAATAGTTTTCTTCGTAACCGGAAGTTTTTAAGGGATTCTTTCTCTTTACAGAAATCACGAGTCTCCAACTTTCACGACGTCGCAGTGGCTGCTCAACGCGATCCGATCACAGCTGCACTTCTCCCAGCTCGGGGCGTGGTTGGCCCGGCTCAAGGAGACGGGTGCCGATGATAATCCCACGGAACGAAGGTAGGATTTCGCAGGACACGCCAGTGGAGTAAATTCCCTGAAGCAGTCACATTAAATCAGCGGTCGGGGAACTTTTTTAATTATTACCCCAAAATATTTTTGTGTAAGTTGAGATTACGCCATGGCGAATAACAAAAAAAAAAAAAACTAAATCACTTCTTTTTAGCATCTTTCATAATATTATAGCCCCCATGATAATTTGAAATCACAACGATTCTAAAGAAGTTTCACTTCAATATGTACTTTTTACTCACAAAAGTTTAATTTTTACCCCCCAAAATTTCATTTTACCCCTATTTGGTGTAATTTACCCCGGTTCCCCGACCGCTGCACTAAATCATCGAATCTTAGTAAAATAATTGTGACCAGTACGAATTAATTGTCAATAGGAGAAAGCTCAGCCGCGAAAAGTGCAATTACAAAAAGCTCGAATCGAACTGCGACGTGGAGGACCTCCCCGACGAACAGCAGAGGAAACTGAACGTCGTCTACTCCGTTAAAATACCTGGCGAGAATTACAACACGACCGAGTTCTCTAAGCCCCCTACAGACCACCACTTCCCCGTGACCGACATCGGTAACAACGTCTACTTGAAAGTAGTACTCGAGAGCCTCCCCAGGATCGAAGATATACCAAACGTCAAGTGTACCTGCCAAAAACGACAGCTCAACATAGAAATCCCCCAGAATCTGAACGAAGATTTGGTCGGGAAACTGAATGATCTCAGCTTAGGCTCGAAATGCGATGCAGCCAACGTCAAGAGACCGACCGCTTCGCACCAGAGCCAAAACGAATACGTATTTATAAAAAAGGATGTCTTAGATGATAGAATGCTGACTCCGTGCAGCGAAAATGGAAAACACAAGTGCAGTTGTGATGATGAACTAGACGAGAAAGAGAAGACCAAGAGATTAGACGAGAGGAGACTGAAGGAGATAGCCAAATGCAAAAGGCGGTTGAGGAAAGAGAGCAGAATCAAGAAACAAGACGAGGAGAAGAACAGAGAGACCACGTCGATACCGATACTACAGGCCGCCAGATTCGACAGGTTCAGAGCCATAGGATGCTACAGGAACCAGACGTACCTGACCTTGCCAGCCAGCAGGATTGAGACGAGATCTCCCTTCGCGGAGACCGATTGCGTGCAGATCGAAGTCAAAAAGACCAGTACGGTCTCCACGCAGACCGACGAGCCCTTCTGCCAGTGCGGCACGATGGTGAGCCTGAAATGCGAGGGTTGCCGTCTCGTGCGCTCAGAAGGGACCTACAACCTGGCCGTCTACCAAGACGAGAACAGCAAGAAGCACAAATGTGATGTTAATTGTGATAGTATAATTAGAAGACCGAAGCTGCGGAGGCTGCTGCCGGTCACGGACAGGATCGAGGAGGTGATAACGGACAGGCAGCGGAAGGACATCGCGGAATTGAACCTGAACNAATGCGAGGGTTGCCGTCTCGTGCGCTCAGAAGGGACCTACAACCTGGCCGTCTACCAAGACGAGAACAGCAAGAAGCACAAATGTGATGTTAATTGTGATAGTATAATTAGAAGACCGAAGCTGCGGAGGCTGCTGCCGGTCACGGACAGGATCGAGGAGGTGATAACGGACAGGCAGCGGAAGGACATCGCGGAATTGAACCTGAACAAGGACGATACGGTGTTCTGTAGCCCGCGGGACAAGAGGCAGAAGACGTATTCGGTCAGCGACGATGGGTTCGTTCTTTACGAGAGGTGTGAGTACGGGACCATCGACAGGTGCGAGGGGGAGGCGGGGGCGGAGGGGGTGGCAGGGGGCTCCCCCGTCCCGAGCCCGTCGGACGTCGACAAGTTCAAGTGGCGCCTGGACTCGGCCGCGTCTATGGTGTTCCACACGAAGACCGGCCTGCCGCTCACCTCCAGTCCGGCGCCGCTCAGAAGGGGAACCAACTGCTTCGACTTCGACGACACGATCAATGGTGTTTCCGGAATTAAAAGGTATGTTCCTGGGATTCGTAGGGGGTCAATGACGGTAGCCATTCTGGCCATGTCTGCCCAGAAGCCTGGTATTTTTTTGATTGCTTAGACGAAAGAACGAGCTTACAGCCCACCTGGTGTTAAGCGGTTACTGGAGCCCATAAACATCTACAACGTAAATGCCGCCATCCGCCTTGAGATATAAGTTCTAACGACTCAAGTATAGTTACAAAGGCTGCCCCACACTTCAAACCGAAACGCATTACTGCTTCACGTCAGAAATAGGCAGGGTGGTGTTACCTACCCGCGCGGACTCATAAAAGGTCCTACCACCAGTGATTACGCAAATTATAATTTCGTGTGATTTTTATTACACGATGTTATTCCTTCACCGTGAAAAGTCAATCGTGAACATTTGTTGAGTACGTATTTCATTAGAAAAATTGGTACCCGCCTGCGGGATTCGAACACCGGTGCATCGCTCAACACGAATGCACCGGACGTCTTATCTTTTAGGCCACGATGACTTCCAAATCGTATTATTTTGTATCAAAACTGTTATTATTAATTCGTCGCGCGTGTGTGTTCCAGTGCTCTGTTCCACCGCATCGCGCCGCGCTCGCCGACCCCCCCGGGCACCGCATCCCCCCCGCCCCGTCCACTCCCCCCCACTCCCCCCGCCCGGGCCCCGGGCGCGGCCCCGGCCAAGCTCAGGATCGGACCCAGCCGGGGACTCTTGGGTGAGTTAAGCACAAGACTTTGAAAATTAAGTTCCGTTTACACGCTGCGTCTTGTATGCGCTGATCGTGGAAAGCTTTAGTGTTTGTCGTGGGTAGCCATCATAGAACACAAGTTATTTGATAGATGCATGAATCTCGTTAATGACATATACGAGATAAGCATACACGTAAAGAAAAACCTTTAGTATTTAAAACTATTTAGTTTCAAAAAAATATTCGAAAGACTATTCATTGACTTCTGTCTTTCAGTGAAGAAAGTAGTTGAGTTTTGCATAATTTAATAATACTGCTTAAAGTGTTAATTTAAAAAGAAGATTAAAGTTATGTTAGCATAGCCTCTCAAGACTACCAGCTTAGGTAGGAAAAAAAATGACAATTTTCATGGAAAAATTGCCCAGGTTACAAGTGAATTGGAGCAACAAATATTAAAAAAAAGGGTCTATTTTTTTATTGCTTAGATACCAAATTTTATATCTCAAGGTGGGTGGCGCATTTACGTTGTAGATGTCTATGGGCTCCAGTGACCGCTTAACACCAGGTGGGCTGTGAGCTCGTCCACCGATCTAAGCAACAAAAAAAAAGTACTTATAAGGACAACCCGTTCTATAATTTTCCATTGCATCTTAAAACGAGCCGTCAAGAAGGTACGTGTAGACAGAGCATTAACCAACTCTCGCAGGTTTATTGGTTGGTCCCTATAACACATGAGCGTCTATGTACTACATACTATGTAGTATAGTTGAACCAGATTTTTGGTCTTGAATTGAAAGTCTTATCCACTAACAGATTCGTGTCTTATTCCAATCCTAATAATTGATTGATACGGGTTGGCGTAGCCCATTTATATCACAGAGCAGCCAAATCTAAATCCATTGTAAGCTCCAGGGTTCTGAAACTAAGTGTTCCTATAAGCCAAGCCGTCAGCGTGATCCACGTTACATGTCTTTAAACGTATCCGTGGTAATCGCCAGGCAGCTTCGAGGAGTCGGCTCTGAAGGGTCGACTGGAGCCAGTCGCGACCGTCCAGGGTTTCACCGCCGAGCTGGGCGCGTCCGGGTCGTGGTGTCCGCCGCACCGGAGGCTGCCCGTCACCGTGTTCTTCTACGCGCCTGGAGGAACCAACGCTCCTTATATGGTGAGCTCAGTCCTCATGCTACCGGTCATCAGGTTTGAGCCCCGTGAGCTCACCTACTAGTTAAGGCGACGCTGATATAGCCTCTCAAGGCTATCAGCTTAGGTAGGAAAAAAAAAACATGACACCTCATGTAGGTCCAGAATTGTAGTAAGACGCTCGGAATTTGTATCGAGCGATGGGACTGTTTCGAGATTCTAATACCACAGACAGGCATCAGTTTATCTAATCGAATGAATGCGTACTTGATATTTCACGAATAACTCATGGAGGAATAATATTAAGAAGCTGAGAAATGCCTGAAGTCGTCGTGGCCTAAGGGATAAGACGTCCGGTGCATTCGTGTTGAGCGATGCACCGGTGTAATATTTTCTAAAAATCAATAAAAATTAAGAAAGCTTTTGTGCACCATTTGGCGCCCCTTTGTGATTAGCGCCCGGCGCACGATGCCCTCCCTTGCCGCCCCCCCTCAATATGCCACTGCGACCTGGCCGAATAAAATGAGTCAACATCGTCCCAGCTCTTGTCCAGTCGAGATTTTCTCTTCATCTCTCAAGTCACTGTCGATCACAGCAGAGCGGGCCATTCCCGATCCTGCGGACAGAATGGAAAGCAGTCGACGTCGCCCAAAACACGTCATTTCTGATCCTCTGGATACACTAACAGTGCTTTTAGGTACCTCAAGCACCGGTCATCTTTCTCATCGAACCCGTCGCCTGCTACGAAGGGCTCGACGAGTGAATTAACCCATAGACACAACCCACTGAGTTTCTCGCCGGATCTTCTCAGTGGGTCGGGTTTCCGATCAGGCGGTAGATTCTGCGAAGCACGGCTCTTGCTAGGATTCGTGTTAGCAACGTCGTCAGGTTTGAGCCCCGTGAGCTCACCTACTAGTCAAGGTTACGCTGAAATAGCCTCTCAAGGCTATCAGCTTAGGTAGGAAAAAAAAGCAGGGTGACGTATGTAAGCAGATGTACACACAACATTTAATTTATTCTTCAGGGTCACATTAACCTAGGTCCAAGCGGCTACCGCATACCTCACTCGGGGACCATCCAGGTCTCCCTGTTTAACCCTCACGGGACCCTCGTGAAGATGTTCGTCGTGCTATACGAGCTGAGCGGGATGCCCCCTTCAGCGAGGACCTTCCTCCGGCAGAGGACACTGTACATGCCCGCCGGGGCGGAGCCCCCGCGCACCAGCATGCTCTACAAGTGGCTCCGGTATCTCATACATCTCAGGTGAGGGGACGCCAAACCAAATTGAGTTCCGTTCCAAAATCTGATTATGTATTCCTTTGAATGATGTATTTAAATATACAAGCAAACGGAACTAAAAGTCCGGATGACCTTCGTCAAGAGATGTCAAAGTAATTAATGTATTATCATCGGTGCTTGACCCTTGTGCACATTTTCAAGTCAATCACACGTCTTCAAGTTGATGAATATCATGTTAAGACATTCCGTTACATAGATATATAGATATAGGTAGATAGATAGAGCGGGTTTCAAAAAGTATAGAAAATATTTTCGTCACATATTATATTATTTAATTAAGGGTGTGTGACATAGATAGCGATAAAATATGAGTATCCTATGTAGTACTAGCCTTCTAAGTTCCTAGTCATCCTCTTTTCTAATTTCCGCGTCCAATAACAGTATATGACACGGTCGATTCATTCTTGTCCGCTCTTAAGACCAGACGTTAGTAAGATCTCTTTCGTTCGCAGGTTCATGACCTCAAAATCCGGAAAGCTGTATCTGCACACGGACATCCGGATACTCGTGTCAAGGAAGGCGGACGTTGACACGGCGACTGTACATTCCATCTTCAGACCGATCTCGAACTCGAATAGATCTCAGACGTCCAGCCGGAGCGCCGGACCGGTGCGCGGGGAGCCGGACCGGGGCCCGAACCGTGTTTTCGGCGGTTGTGGGGACCCCGGGGGGGCCCGGTCCGGCGCGGACCCCGGGGGGGCGCGTAGGGGGGCGCGAGAGCTCGGCTACGAGAACCACAATGGGGTCGCGTTCGAACTACGCAGTTTCACGTACGCCCCTGACAACCCCAGATACTCTCCTCGCTGACGTCACGCGCCACGGTCCCCTCTCCCCTATAAGCGGATGCTGCGCTTGCGGCGTAGACTTGTATGATTAAAGATAAATATATTTTTTGGTTTTTTTATATATAAACAAAATGCGAGTTGTCTGATTTCGTTTTATTTGAATAAAAAAGTTGCTTAGATGTGCCTTAAGTAGCTACCGGAGCCCATAGGCATGAAAAATGTGAATGCCTCATGAGTTCTAAATCTCAGCTTTATATAACGGCTGTCCTACCCTTCCAAACCGAAATACATTGCTTCTCGGTAGTAAGCAGGATCGTGGTATCTACCCCTGCTGACTCATAAGTTTCTCTGACACTATAGAATTATTTTGTCCGTGCAGTTTGGGTCATAAAAAATTGGAGCGGTGCAGCGAGTATTTCGCTCTCTCTTCCACTCACGAGCCTTATGGACGGGCATAGTGATGCGCGTTATTGTTGTCGATAAGCGTTATCGATAGTGTATTTAGTTTTGTCATTTTGTGGGTTAGTGATAAAAATGAAAGAAAAAATCACTAATCGAACACTTACACCACATATTGCCACAGCAAGTTAACGAGAACGGCAGAAATTAACACTTTGTAACTTTTCGGGATCTATTCTTATTTCAGTGAAATTTTTTAACACATTGTTGATAGCAACACGTGCAAATATTATTTTGAATAAATTCTGCCGTTTTGATACAAAACAAAGGAGTAGCCATTGTGTCGCTAAAGAAATTCAGAGAACGAATGCATAGAAACACATTTCTCTTCGACATAATGTACTATAATTTGCAGGTAAGTACAAATTACTCATAACATAACAATGTCTCACCACCCTTCGTATACCACCCCGCCGCCGTGTACCTGCCTTCGATGACTCATTTCTTTTTATCGATAATGGCATTGCACCCGCGCAACATGCTCACCGCCCTAGCCGGGCTGTGTTTTATGACCCAAACTGCACGGACAAAATAATTCTACTATAATAAATAAATACTTGCAGCAGAGCACTTTTTAACACAGGGTTCTACAGGCCAATTACTATCTTTGCATCATTTAGGGTTCCAAAAAAAATGGTGACAAAGTTTCTCTTCTGATATCGGTCTCAAATAAAAAATATTATTGATTCGATGGTGTAGTAATTAGCGCCCCGGACTGTTACGCCGAGGGTCGTGGGTTCGATTCCCACATCCGGCAAACATTCGTATGAATGAGCAGGCTTGTTTGCTCTATATCTGAGTGCTTATTATCTATATATCTATAAATATGTAACCTCTATACGATTTATCTTAAAAGAGGTTAATATGTTACAAAGATGACATAAATGTAATTCGAATATTGAAACTAGAAATATTAAAACATATTTAAAGATTGAAATATAATAAAAAAAAAAAGTGGTGAAGCAATAGTTTTAAATGTTGTTTCTCTTTATAGAGCACCTCAATTTGTGCTATAGTTTTACTAAACTAAAGTGTATTTTGATGTAAATAAAATAATACATTATAAAATAACATATATAACTATATCAGTCTCTGGTGGCCATAACACAGGGAATCCTAATTTTGGACCGGATTACCGTGGGTGCCTTGTGAAAAAAAAACAACCAATTTGTCTATTCTTGAGAATTTTGTATCAAGCTAACTGTTTCTTGTTTCATTCATTTAGGTTTATCCTTTATATATATGTATATATATATTTTCCTACTTAAGCTCATACCTGATACCTAAGCTGATTTACTGGTGGTAGGACCTCTTGTGAGTCCGCGCGGGTAGGTACCACCGCCCTGCCTATTTCTGCCGTGAAGCAGTAATGCGTTTCGGCTTGAAGGGTGGGGCAGCCGTTGTAACTATACTGGGACCTTAGAACTTATATCTCACGGTGGGTGGCGCATTTACGTTGTAGATGTCTATGGGCTCCCATGAGAACGCGACCCACTGAGAAGATCCAGCGAGGAACTCAGTGGGCTGTGACTGTGGGTTAATTCGCTCATCGAGCCCTTCGTCGCAAGCGACGCGACGGGTTCGACGAGGACGGTGACCGGGTTCCTGTATATTGGATGTATGTAGTACCTATATGGATTATTGGGAACTGTCTGGGTCCTAAAGGAGAGGGTCGTATCGGATGATGTCACTCTGCATGTGTCATGGCATTCGGTACCCACTTGACTAGACACACGTCTGGATAGAACAATAAATAAGTGGTATCGTTCGTGAATTCGCCTGAGGCAAAAACAAAAATTAGGTTAATGCCCCGATTATAAATAATAAAATAAAACTTAATCGAAATAATTTATTGAATAAATAAGTTAACAAACGGATACGCAGTCATACAATAAATAACACACAAACTATGGCCGCCATTGACCGAGCGTTTCCCAACGAGTATTATAATCTATTTTTGGTTCTTAGTCAAATTTATAAATAAGATTGGACCTACTATTGAACATTTCCTTACTTTACGTGTTAGCTAGCGAACTCACACGGCTCAATGTCACGGGGAATCAATGTTCACATAAAAACCGCGTCAACAAACACGTCTTCATTATGAATAACTTGTTGAAAAACAACAAAAAAAAACGCGAATTATACCTATCTATAAGAGCTATCGAAATTTTACTTAAAAACATTTCAAGAACCGATTAACTAAAAGATCGATTGAGCAAAAAACACCAAACGTTTATATTCACGAATCAATACCTATTAAAAAACTGGTTACTAATTAATTTATTATCAATGAATAACGTAACTTTCTGGCTAAGCGTCAGTGTCAAAAGCAAATCAGCTTAATTTTAATTACAGAGCCATCTAGCGGTTCTATTGGATTTTTTTTACAAACAACTCTCGCCTCGATTTTGTATTCTTTGTACCGTGCAGCGCCATCTATCGGACGATAACCTAAGCACACTTTATCCTTATATTTTTTTAACTAAGATCTAGATTACAATTTCGGAAATAATGAACTAAATGCGCTCTTCTCCTGTGCTCTATATGGACTGTTGTTGTTGTCCACGTCGATTTCCACGTCGGACTCCTGTAACCAGAACGTTTTACTTATTCATTTAAATCGTTGCTCTGAGACAAAATATAATATATTATACTAGCTGAGCCGGCGGACTTCGTAGTGCCTCAATCGATAAATAAAAAACCTAAACTTTTGTATAAAAATTTTTTAAAACAAATGGATCCGTTTGACAAGGGACGCATCAAAGGAAAAACAAAATTGTTATGTTTGTTTAACTCCGAGCATTTTCATATTTATCTACATTTTTAAACCTTCTCTGGACTTACAGAAATAATTCAAGACCAAAATTAGCCAAATCGGTCCAGCCGAGTTCTCGAGTTTTAGCGAGACTAACGAACAGCAATTCATTTTTATATATATATAGAAGAAGAAGATCCTCCTCCTATATATTATATTACATCAAGCTATACAAAGAGACCCTCGTACCTCCGGGTAAGTCCTAGACCAGGGTCCCCAGCCATGCTCGTGCTCATCTTCGTGCTCATAATGGTGCTGATGCTGTGCATGCTCATAGTAGATCACCTGCGGATTAAAGAAAATTGCAATGTTCAATTACCGACGCCGTTATGTATGTGAGCACAATAAGCGCAAATAGGACACATTGGAACTAAGCTTGTGGTTTGGTGGCGGGTAGCCATCACACAACACAATATATTTGACAGATGCCTGAATCTCGCTTACGACATGTTGAAGATAGCATTCCCGATCCTCTAGACCGAATGGTAAACAGTCGACGTCGCCCAAAACACGTCATTACGGATCCTCCCGATCCATTAACAGTGCTTTTAGGTACCCCAAGCACCGGTCACCGTTCTTGTCGAACCTGTCGCTTGCGATGAAGGACTCGACGAGTGAATTAACCCATAGACACAGCCCACTGAGTTTCTCGCCGGATCTTATCAGTGGGTCGCGTTTCCGATCCGGATGTAGATTCTGCGAAGCACTGCTCTTGCTAGGGCCAGTGTTAGCAACACTCCGGTTTGAGCGCCGTGAGCTCACCTACACGTCAAAGAGAAGCTGATATAGCCTCCCAAGGTTATCAGTATAGGTAGGAAAAAAATACATTCGGACCGTCGAGCTACCGAGCAATATCACCCGCTCGGTGGAAGATAGACCCTTCGTCGTAAACCCTACAGTTTAATTCGAAGTTCCAGTTTTCTTGGTCACGATCATTCCTTGCACTGATCCGTGTGGAGCGACCTTTTTTATGATCGAACAATTACTGGTGTCCCGGAGGCCTTTCCAATTTAACCAGGACTGAGCGAGCAAAGGCTCAACCAGGAGGGGTGGGATTTACTAACAGCTGCCCGAGCACCTCCAAAGGAGACCTAGCAACTCAAGAGCAACTGCTTTGCGAATGAATCTACTACCGGATCGGAATCGCGACCCGCTGAGAAGATCCGCCGAGAAACTCAGCGGGCTGATGCATGGGTTAGGCTATACGAGTATGGTTACTGGAGTCCCTAAGCCTGCTTCTAGCGTTAAAGCGTGATGTGGGGTGGCTCTGCGCGTGGTTTTAGAACTTACTTTTTGCGGCTGCTGATTGTGTTTGTTCTTAATGTCGATCCAAAGCCTCGCGAGGTTGATGGCCAGACCTATCAGGGCGATTATGAAGAATTTCACCTGAAAATTTAATATATATTAGCGTCTTATAACGTTAGTCAAGAGGCACTAAAACGACACCCGGGATGAGCATTCTGCGTAGTGCTGTTACGGGGTGGGTCCAGGAGCTCTTTTTAAAAAAAGGAAACAGTGACTGGCACTGAGTTTATTTTATTAAAGAAATAGTACAAATGATATGTGTTTCCTGTGTGTGTGTGTGTGTGCTACTCAAGCCAAATCTGTTCTGCCGCGCTTTAGTAATAAATCGTCTTTATATAGAAACAATGCATTCAAGAATGCCTTAGTCTGCATTATTATTTATATTACGTTATTATTGAGGGGCATATGTAACAGTGTCCCTCAACTAACAGGAATGATATCTGTACTGATTTGCTGCTGGTAGGACCTCT
Organism: Bombyx mandarina; assembly: GCF_003987935.1. Next base: position 529,734 of record NW_021011481.1, read on the forward strand.
TGTGAGTCCGCGCGGGTGGGTACCACCGCCCTGCCTATTTCTGCCGTGAAGCAGTAATGCGTTTCGGTTTGAAGGGTGGGGCAGAAGGATCACACCCTCTCCCGTCCGCAGCGCTCATACTCATGATACTTCTTCGTTGATCCCTCATAACTGATCGCGATCACATGTATGTAAGACTTTTCACGAAAGTCGGTCCGCTGCGAGGGAGACCGTCTGTTGGATGCTGTCTCCAAGTACTCATGATACACGAGTCCCGAAATATTGATTTAGTAAAATTACAGCGATTTGCACTATGTGAACACTAGGAACAAACATAGGCTTGCGTTGCCGGCGGCTCGAATTAAGAAAATAAGCAACTCTTTTAGGGGGCTGGGTGTACAGCTTTTCAACAAGATCCCACTAAACGTTCAACTACTACCTGTTCATAGATTTAAGAAAACTGTTAAGGAACGTTTGTGCAACAAGGCATATTATAAAGTTAAGGATTATTTACNTGTTTAAAATCACTCAAATAATTTCCTTTTATAGATGTAATTCCCGGCACTCGATGTCATATATACACTGTATTTGTATCACTACACAGCAAATTAACTATAATATGTGCATAATTGATGAGCTCAGACACTTTAGGAACAGAATTTGAATTAATATTTGGAGCTACATTAAAACACAACTGTACTTTATCGCGGTAATGCGGGTAAAATAAATTTAAAACAAACAAATGGATCCGTCTGACAAGGGACGCATCAAAGGAAAAACAAAATTTATTATTTTTATTTAATTCCGAGCATTTTCATATTTATCTACCTTTTAAAGCTTCTCTGGACTTACAGAAATAATTCAAGACCAAAATTAGCCAAATCGGTCCAGCCGAGTTCTCGAGTTTTAGCGAGACTAACGAACAGCAATTCATTTTTATATATATAGAAGAAGAAGATCCTCCTCCTATATATTATATTACATCAAGCTATACAAAGAGACCCTCGTACCTCCGGGTAAGTTCTAGACCAGGGTCCCCAGCCGTGCTCGTGCTCATCTTCGTGCTCATAATGGTGCTGGTGCTGGGCGTGTTCATAGTAGATCACCTGCGGATTAAAGAAAATTGCAATGTTCAATTACCGACGCCGTGCTGTATGTGACCACAATAAGCCCAATAGGACACATTGGAACTAAGCTTGTGGTTTGGTGGCGGGTAGCCATCATACAACACAAGATATTTGACAGATGCCTGAATCTCCCTTACGACATGTTGAAGATAACCTACGATCCTGTAGAGCGAATGGTAAACAGTCGACGTCGCCCTAAACACGTCATTACGGATCCTCCCGATCCATTAACGGCGCTTTTAGGTACCCCAAGCACCGGTCACCGTTCTTGTCGAACCTGTCGCTTGCGATGAAGGACTCGACGAGTGAATTAACCCACAGACACAGCCCACTGAGTTTCTCGCCGGATCTTCTCAGTGGGTCGCGTTTCCGATCCGGTGGTAGATTCTGCGAAGCACTGCTTTTGCTAGGGCCAGTGTTAGCAACACCCCGGTTTGAGCGCCGTGAGCTCACCTACACGTCAAGGAGAAGCTGATATAGCCTCTCAAGGCTATCAGCATAGGTACGAAAATAAAAAACATTGGGACCGTTGGTCTACCGAGCAATATCACCCGCTCAGTGGAAGATAGACCCTTCGTCGTAAACCCTAAAGTTTGATTCAAAATTCCAGTTTTCTTGATCACGGTGATTCCTTGCACTGATCCACGTGGAGCGACCTTTTTTATGATCGAAGAATTACTGGTGTCCCGGAGGCCTTTCCAGTTTCACCAGGACTGAGCAAGCACAGGCCCAGTCAGGAGGGGTGGGATTTGCTAACAGCTACCCGAGTGCCTCCAAAAGACGAAGATCCGGCAAGAAACTCAGTGGTCTGATGCATGGGTTAAGCCAAGGGTCGGCAACCTGTTTGTCCTTAAGGGCGCAATACTAAATTTGAAAAAATCACCGAGGGCGCAATTTTACAGATAATCAGACAGGTATCAATAGGCATTAAAAAAAACAGATTTTTTTCTTGGTGTCTTGAAACTTGGGTGTCCATATTTTCAGTTAATTTCTTATAATTGGGGATAGGTATATTTAGAGTTCCCGGTCCTTAAGCAATTATCTAAATTGTAGTAGTAGTTTTAAGTGCACGGTCTATGCGTGGTCTATTCTCAAAATACGATCACACACTATCAAAAAATACGTGCGTGTTATTAGATGCGCTCAAGGTTAGCACACTGCTAATCTATGCACAATCCTAAACTCAACCGACTGCTTGCCGTATATCGCCGTTTGACAAGAGTAAGTAAATCGCTCTGGCTATCATACATTTACATTATTTTATATTAGTCCAGCGAGGGCGCATTAAAACTCTCATCATCAATTCTCATCACTTTTAATTATTATTCTCATAATCCTCTCGCAGGTCTGCCGGAAGAGATTTCTTAAAGAAATAAGCAGTGCCTTTGTACATAATTTTCCTATTACTCTGTACTATATCTTCTTTTTTGTGTGTACATAAATCTATACTTATAAAGAGGAAAGATTTGTTTGTTTGTTTGTTTCGAATAGGCTCCGAAACTACTGGACCGATTTGAAAAATTCTTTTTCCATTAGAAGCCGACATTGTCCCTGATGAACATAGGCTACTTTTTTTTAATTTTTATTTATTTATTTTTTTTGGTTTCATGTGTGTTTTAATGTTTCCGAAGCGAAGCGAGGGCGGGTCGCTAGTAAATAAATAAAATAAATAATAAATAAAAATCGATCGGGGGCGCCGCGTTGCCGACCCCTGGATTAGGCTATACGAGTATGGTTACTGGAGTTTCTAAGCCTGCCTCTAGAGTTAAAGCTTCAGACGTGATGTGGGGAAGCTCTGCGCGTGGTTTTAGAACTTACTTTTTGCGGCTGCTGATTGTGTTTGTTCTTAATGTCGATCCAGAGTCTCGCGAGGTTGATGGCCAGACCTATCAGGGCGATTATGAAGAATTTCACCTGAAAATTTAATGGATATTGTAGTGTATTATAACCTCAGACAAGAGTCTACTGGTGGTAGGACCTCTTGTGAGTCCGCGCGGGTAGTTACCACCGCTCCGCCTATTTCTGCCGTGAAGCAGTAATGCGTTTCGGTTTGAAGGGTGGGGCAGCCGTTGTAACTATACTTATAACTTTAGAACTTATATTCCAAGATGGGTGGCGCATTTACGTTGTACATGTCTATGGGCTCCAGTAACCATTTAACTCCAGGTGGGCTGTGAGCTCGACCACCCATCTAAGCAATAAAAAAAGAGACACTTAAACGCCACCCGGGACCAGTATTCTGAGTACCCCTCAACTATCACGAATTACATGTGTACTGATTTGTACTGGTGGTAAGACGTCTTGTGAGTCCGCACGGGTAGATACCACCGCCCTGCTTATTTCTGCCGTGAAGCAGTAATGCGTTTCGGTTTGAAGGGTGGGGCAGAAGGACCACACCCTCTCCCGTCCGCAGCGCTCATACTCATGATACTTCTTCGTTGATCCCTCATAACTGATCGCGATCACATGTATGTAAGACTTTTCACGAAAGTCGGTCCGCTGCGAGGGAGACCGCCTGTTGGATGCTGTCTCCAACTACTCATGATACACGAGTGCCGAAATATAGAGTTAGTCTTCTATTATTGATCGAAGGAGTTAGTAAAACTACCAGTAATTATCCTGAAGCATTTTCATTGATTATCGACATTTGAATCGCGGACGCAATTGGAATGACGTAAAAATACGAATACCCCCCCCCCCCACGCTTTGAATAAAATTCTTAAAAATATATTATAGGAGCACAATAATGGTTTCAAACAACGAGAACTGTACCAAAATAAATAAATTGTAAGCGAAATTTTAACTGTGAATTTTAATTAAATTATTCTTCTGCCTATTCGTACACTCTTGACAGAGTGGTCGTGGTCATGCATAAGTCGGATCCTGCGATACCGATGCTCTCGCGATGCGACGCCATGTGGCACGATGTTTCGCAGAGTGAGTCATGTTGGAGTGAGTCACAGATTTGATGAGGTCGGTCCATCGTGTTGAAGATCGTCGGCAAGATCTTTTGCCCTTGACTTTCCCTTGCACCACCAACCGCTCAATGGAGTCCTCATTACGAGTGATGTGCCCGAAGAACTTGAGGATTCGTATTTGGGCTGTTGACGATAGTCTCTCCTTGATGTTGAGGAGTTAAGTATTCTGTTGTTAATTAGATGTTAATCTATACTAATATATAAATCTACAGTGGTTTTTACGGATGTTCCGTTATAACTACTGAACCACGCATCCGATTAACTTGAAACTTGGTATCCATGTAGAAAATACATGAACTTAATGGATAGTCTAATATTTATATGAGTGTTGGACTCCCTGCACCAGTTGCGGGGGCGTTGATAATGAGAATATTTGTGGGCTGGGAAATAATAATGTCAATTTTAAATGCCTAGCGAAGTGGACGGGTACAGCTAGTTAGATTATATTTCTTCCTAAATACAATATACCAAGACAATACGTTAAAATTCATAGCTTACAATATACGATGGTGAAGTGGCGTGCTGATAGTTAGCAAACAGACAGCCCGCCCCTAGCCGCGGTCCCCGGGGGGCCGAGATGGGGGACGGAGGGGGGACACGCGATGACGAGCACTGCAGCACGATAATGACTCACCTGGAGCTTGAAGGACAGGATCTGCAGCAGGGTCCCGATCTTAGCCTTGAGGACGGCGCCGAGTATCAGTAGTTTGAGGATCGCTTTCTTCTTTTTCTTCTTCTTGCCTCTCTGTTCTAAAGTTATTGTTTGGAAGAATTAGGTAACTATATAGTGCAAGAAAGGTATAGTAGTTGTTGCGAGGTAAAAGGGTGACAATCTCGAAAGACTTCTCAATTACCGGCAAAGTGGAAGGAAAGAGGCCTAGGGGACGTAGTCCTATGCGCTGGTCCGATCAGATTAAGACGACTTTGGAATCCAGCATCAATCCACTGCGCGGAGGACAAAAGTGGATGGAGGAACATAGTCCTAACAAAAGTGCTCAGTAAAGGTCACGACCCTTAGAACTGAGGAATACGACGCACGGAGGCGGATAGTACAAGAAGGTACTGGTTTTATTGGCGAGTGTGGCCCACGGACAGATGCCGTCGGTGAGGTTCTTCGCCAACAGTGATGCTTTACTGTTTGGTAGCAGTCGCAACATACAAATGAGAATTCAATCTTTAATGATGGTAATGTAAGGTTCATGTTGCCATGACAATGTCCTTTAGTAATCTGTCTGAAAAGGACACGTTTTAGCGGATTCTATTAATATTGCTACTAGCATGCGTGTTGCATTGACATGCCAATGTGTTGACAAACATTATTCATGATGACCTCAAAGAGCGTACGTGCAACGAACCTGTAGCTTCCTGACTAAGAGACACGCATGCAACTAACCCACTAGTCATATAAATAGTCCAAACACAAACTATTCATGCATTTCATACTCAAAATAAACGCTAAAAAAAGTTTTTACCAAAATATTTCTTCACCTAAAGAACAGAAGTGAGAAATTTAAAATTAAAATTGAAAAAGAAAAATGAAAATATGGTTAACTTTAACTTTTTTGATTATAAGTTTAAATAATGTATCAAACGGCTTAAACATGTCACTGAAAAGAATTGTATGTCAAATAACATACAAAATTCACTCGGGAATAAATAATTGATCTGGTAAAAGATTATCTGACTCTGCACATTCCCGATCCTGCGGACAGAGTGGAAAGCAGTCGACGTCACCCAAAACCCGTCATTTCGGATCCTCCCGATCCACTAACGGTGCTTTTAGGTGCCTCAAGCACCGGTCATCGTTCTCGTCGAACTAGTAAATTAACCCATAGACATGACCCACTGAGTTTCTCGCCGGATCTTCTCAGTGGGTCGCGCTTCAGATCCGGTGGTAGGTTTTTTTTTTATTGCTTAGATGGTTGGACGCGCTCACAGCCCACCTGGTGTTAAGTGGTTACTGGAGCCCATAGACATCTACAACGTAAATGCGCCACCCACCTTGAGATATAAGTTCTAAGTTCTCAGTATAGTTACAACGGCTACCCCACCCTTCAAACCGAAACGCATTACTGCTGCACGGTAGAAATAGGCAGGGTGGTGGTACCTACCCGTGCGGAATCACAAGAGGTCCTACCAACAGTTTCTGCGAAGCACGGCTCTTGCTAGGGTTCGTGTTAGCAACGTCGTCAGGTTTGAGCCCCGTAAGCTCACCTACTTGTTAAGGTTATGCTGAAATAGCCTCTCAAGGCTCTCAGCTAGGTAGGAAAAAAAATGACTCTTCAGGAGTTCCTCCACGGGTCCTTGAAGCTCTCAGGGTCTCAACGGTCGAAACACGAAACCTAGAAAATTCTATTACACACATTCCACCCTTCACCAACCTGGCGGCGAACTCTTATCAGTGACTCCATTCTCTAAGTCCTCATCCTGGATAGCATGCTCAGCCACAGAGTCGATAGCGTCCGCTCCCATGGACCATATGTCGGCTATCACCCCCCTGCCTTGCCTGAAGCTACCATCAGCCATTTCAAATGAGTCCGTTTCAGTCAAGTTCTCAATTTGAGGTAGATTTGGGTGGGACTGTACTGGGTCTGTTTGGGGCGATGTCGGGTCTGATTGGGTCAAATCAAAGTCGTCGGTCGTGTCAAGATTCCTCTCCCCAATCACCCAGCTCTGGACTCGAGCTTCGCGACCTTTCTCTTGTTTCTTCATCATTATGGGATGGAGGAGGTGGATCTTGGGCGGTTTCGGCTTTTTCTTTTTCATTTTCTTCTTTTCGCCCCCGGTTGAGATGGTGATGCTGTCGATCCCGCCACTTTCATGTTTCTTCCCTTCCAGGGATCTGAAAAGGCAAGATATTTTATGCTCAACTCATAAATTTAAAAATTTTCAATTTTTTTGAATACGTGCTCGTGGTAAGAACTTATTAAACTGTTTTTACTAAGAAACTCCTTCCTGATCCTCAATGTCCTAAAGCTTCCTCTATTATAATAAAATAATGCTTCTCTACTAAGGATCTAGCGATCCTCGTGTGTGCATTTGAAAGTAATAGCAGGATAAGGCTGTGGGACTATAAAACCAAGTCGTTCTTGCGACTTTTATATGGAAGTATATTTTTCTTATTTTTTTTATTGCTTAGATGGTTTGACAAGCTCACAGCCTGCCTGGTGTTAAGTGGTTACTGGAGCTCATAGACATTTGCCCCGCCCTTCAAACCGAAACGCATTACTGCTTCACGGCAGAAATAGGCAGGGTGGTGGTACCCACCCGCGCGGACACACAAGAGGTCCTACCACCAGTAAAATTCGCGAGTGGCTTCCACGATGAAGGAATAACGTATTCTCAACTGCACCAGAATTCGGCAAGCGGGTCCCGCACTCTATCTGTCTACCCTGAATGTGTTTGGTCGTGAAAATACACGAAACTCTCGCTCTTAGTCATAAATACCGGTGAAACTTGTTAATATGCAACACATTACACTTTCGTTATTTGATATAACACTTTCGGATTGCGACGAATGATATTGGTGCTTCTCAAACATCAACAATGAGTCTACCAATATATTTTTCTTCTTTTTTTATTGCTTAGATGGGCGGACGAGCTCACAGCCCACCTGGTGTTAAGTTATTACTGGAGCCCATAGACATCTACGATGTAAATGCGCCACCCACCTTGAGATATGAGTTCTAAGGTCTCAGTATAGTTACAACGGTTGCCCCGCCCTTCAAACCGAAACGCATTACTGCTTCACGGCAGAAATAGGCAGGGCGGTGGTACCTACCCGTGCGGACACAAGCTCCTACCACCAGTAAAAGATTGAGAATTGCTACCACTAGCCTTAGCAAGAGCAGTGCTTCGTTAAATCTACTACCGGATCGGAATCGCAACCCACTGAGAAGATCCGGCGAGAAACTCAGTGGGCTGTGTCTATGAGCTAGTTCGCACGTGGAACTCTACGTCAGAATCGAATAGTTCGACAAGGACGGTGACCGGTACTTGAAGAGCTTAGAAGCACCGATAGTGAAGTCTACCAATCAACGCATATAATTCGACTGATGTTCATTGTAAGAAACTAGCTGACTCGGCAGACTTCGTAGTGCCTCAATCGATAAATAAAAGACCTAAACTTTTGTATAAAATAAACTTAAAACAAACAAAAGGAAGCCGTCCGACGGGGGACACATCAAAGGAAAAACAAAATTGTTATTTTTATTTAATTCCGAGCATTTTCATTCATTTATCTACCATTTAAACCTTCTCTGGACTTCCATAAATAATTAAAGACCAAAATTAGCCAAATCGGTCCAGCCGTTCTCGAGTTTTAGCGAGACTAACGAACAGCAATTCAATTTTTAGGTAATTTCAATTAGGAGGCAATTATGTTTAAATTTAATTGAATCCGATTGCTACCAAGCTTCACGGAGCGGCCGCTAAGCCAACCAGAATATCACAGTTTTATCGTAATATTTCCAGCCGTTTCTAAGTCCAGTGTGCTCAGTGAGAGTTTTTTAACTTCTTTATCGCGTATAAGTTAACTCAAATTTGTATGGAGTTGGAACAGCGCCCCTAGCGTCAAACGAAGACTTTTACGCGTTCGACAAGTATAAAAACTCGCACTAAGCAACCCTAGGTAGCTTTGACCAGCCCATACCGTGGGCCTCGAAGGTCAAATACCTAGGCGTCACCCTCGACAGAGGGATGACATTCCGTCCCCACGTAAAAACGGTACGCGATCGCGCCGCGTTTATACTAGGACGACTCTACCCAATGCTTTGTAGACGAAGCAAACTGTCCCTCCGTAACAAGGTAACCCTCTACAAAACTGGCATACGCCCCGTCATGACGTATGCAAGCGTAGTGTTCGCTCACGCGGCCCGCACCAACTTGAGACCCCTTCAGGTCATATAATCCCGATTCTGCAGGATAGCCGTCGGAGCACCATGGTTCCAGAGGAACGTGGACCTCCACGATGACCTGGAGCTCGACCCCGTCAGTAAGTATCTACAGTCGGCATCGCTGCGCCACTTTGAGAAGACGGCACGACATGAGAACCCTCTTGTCGTGGCCGCTGGAAACTACATACCCGATCCTGTAGACCGAATGGTAAACCGTCGACGTCGCCCAAAGCACGTCATCACGGATCCTCCTGATCCATTAACGGTGCTTTTAGGCAATACAAGCACCGGTCACCGTCCTCGTCGAACCCGTCGCTTGCTACGAAGGGCTCGACGAGCAAATTAACCCACAGACACAGCCCACTGAGTTTCTCGCCTAATCTTCTCAGTGGGTCGCGCTTCCGACCCGGTGGTAGATTCTGCGAAGCACTGCTCTTGCTAGGGTCAGCGTTAGCAATTCTCCGGTTTGAGCCCCGTGAGCTCACCTACACAAGCTAGGGTAAGCTGAAATAGCCTCTCAAGGCTATCAGCATAGGTAGGAAAAAAAAAAAAAAAGATTGTACTTACGGTGTGTCCTTGGAAACTTTTAATTGGTTTGTCAGCATTTAATTTACAAACGTGTATACACTGGTCAGTAGAACATGAAGCAAAGGATGTATTTGTCTGCCAGTCTACATCTAGTGCTGGTGCTAAATGGAATGAGAATTGTTGGGTACATTGACCTGTTGAAGCATCCCATATGATCGTTGTTTTATCAACCTAAAATAATTATTATGTCAATTCTAAGCTTATTTTTACATATCTTACTCTNTATAATCGTCTCCTTCAAAGAATACGGTTCAAAACCTGCATTAAATAAAGGTTAATAGTTAACCTGTTATTTATCTAAGATGTCGTTCCGAAGAGTTTTGTGACTGCCAATGGAATACAACGTCAATAATTCGTTTTTCTGATTTACCAATCATTGTCCAAAAGTCAGATTGCCGGCTTTGATAATAGTCGACTCATTTGACGTTGTTTTATTGTTTAAAATAAAATAACACTTATTGCGGAATAACTATAATAGTTGGACATATGCTGTCGCGGCACTTTTTGTAAATAGGGATACTCATTTTTTTTTTAAAAAGATTGTAGCCTATGTCACCCGGGAATAATGTAGCTTCCAAACAGTCAAAGAATTGTTCAAATCGGTTCAGTATTTTCGGAGCCTATTCAATACAAACAAATAAACAAATCTTTCCTCTTTATAATATTAGTATAGATGAGTCTACCAATATATTTTTTCTCCTACCTACGCCGAAAGTCTAACTTTTCCTCCCGCTGTACCGGGAAGAAAGTGTAACTTTTCCTCCCTGGGTACTGACAAGTGCGCATGCGCGTTAGTGTCTACGTCTGCTCTCACGCACCTAAAATTCTCCGCCATTGTTGTGCTCGGGTAATTTGCAATATTGTGTTTAGTGTAAAAGTGAAATAAACAAAAGGCAATAAAATTTAATGGTGAAGTATTAAACAAAGATGAGTTCATCAGACAGTTCTTATTCATTAGTAGTAATTTATTTAAAAATTAAAAAACAGTTAAATTGTTTTTTTAGGAGTGTCTACAGAACACCCTTCGGCTTGGGTGGCAATTGTACATGCGGGAGGAAATGTCCAACTTTGTGCAACTTGGTGCACAATGTACTATTTTTCCTATCTAATCGCCGGTAGCGAGGCTATTCCAACTTCACGCGTATCGGTAGGTGATATCACGGGCTCGACCTGACAGTTTTATTTATTTATTTCTTAGATGGGTGGACGACCTCACAGCCCACCTGGTGTTAAGTGGTTACTGGAGCCCATAGACATCTACAACGTAAATGCGCCACTCACCTTGAGATATAAGTTCTAAGGTCTCAGCGTAGTTACAACGGCTGCTTAGTGTGAGTTTTTTAACTTCTCGATCGCGTATAAGTTAACTCAAATTTGTATGGAGTTGGAACAGCGCCCCTAGCGGCAAACGAAGACTTTTACGCGTTCGAGAAGTATAAAAACTCGCACTCAGCAACCCTAGGTAGCCCTGCTATAACGCGGTAGATATATTACGTTCCAAAAAAGTCCCGTGTTGGGTGAAATCGTGTTATATGAGATTAGAAGCCAATACAAAAAGGAGAGTAATTTTAGCTGAATGATATTTATTATCTCTTAATTTTATCTCACCTACGCCTGCATTTATTTTTTGAACTATTATACGTAAAAAAAATAGGCAGTGAAATTTCGGTTATACCCATCACTACATGGTATAAAACAAAGTCGCTTTTTCTGTCCCTATATCTATCCCTATGTATGTTTAAATCTTTAAAACTACGCAACGGATTTTGATGCGGTTTTTTAATTTATTTATTTAAGGATTACCGACAGGGTTTACAGTAAGTAAGACATAAAATAACATTGACATGTATAGAGCAATTGATAACTGCAACTCTAATTAGAGGCAATCACAGCATGCATTACATTAATATATCAATAGAGATTTAACAATACTATTAATTAAATTAATAATAAAAAATTAAAAACAAAAGAAAGACAACAAGGACAGTAATACCCGAGCACTCAGACCAAGGCTGAGGCTGAGGTTCAACAACAACTTTTTATAATTTTGTTCTTGAATATTGGAAGGGAATCGCCAAATTTTAATATGTCAAGGTTTTTAACTTTTCTAACTAGATTATTATAAAGATAGAGTGATTGAAGAGGAAGGTTTATATGTATAATAACATCCATTAATTAATGGAGAAATCAATAATAAATAAGCGAAGTGAGGGAGGGTCGCTAGTGTATTATATATTGTGTGTTTATAATACATAATGTAATTAACTAAATAGTTTTAAACAATAATCGCGTTTTTATGTTGCAGTAATACCGTGATAGATTTAAAAGGGTTTTTGGGGAATTTATCTTTTCGTGTTATAGTGGTACCGTGTTGTAAAATACCGCGTTATAGAAGTGTTACCTGTATATATATACACACGGAATAGATAAATAAGATAAATAACCTTATTTATCTATTCCGTGTATATACACATAGACAGATCGACTTTCATAAATATTAATTGAACATTCCGTTAGCTCATTAAGCTTCACCCACATAACCATGCAAAGGCTCTCCCACCGTAATGGGTTTAATTACCATTTCATTCGAACAATAAGTATCATTATACCGCAAAAATATAATTATCTAGAAGTTTGATCTAGATTTTAGACGTTTTAGTATGTCTTAAAGATCGGTCACGTCGATCTTCGACGTATATGGATATGTTGGTCGTTTTTTATGTTTGAGATATTTCTGGTGGCCCGGAGGCCTTTCCAGTTTCACCAGGAGGGGTGGGATTTGATAACAGCTGCCGGAGCGCCTCCGAAGGAGATCTAACAACTCAAGAGTAACTGCTTCGCGAATGAATCTACTACCGGATCGGAATCGCGACCCGCTGAGAAGATCCGGCGAGAAACTCAGCGGGCTGATGTTTGGGTTAAGTTGCACGTCAAACTCTTTGCCGAGTTCGACGAGTATGGTTACCGGGGTCCCTACTCCTAGTGTTAGAGCTAAATGTGTCTAATGTAAGGGTTATTGGATCTGATGGATCCGCGAGGACGCGTTTAGGGCATATTGGTATGTGCTGTGGCTGTTTGTAGCCCTAGTGATGGTAGCGTCCAAGAGCTATGAGTGAACCATCAGGGACATATTGTGACGCCGGTAAGGGTAGAGCCATCTATCGCCGACTAGTCGAACGAATATCGAAGGATCTAGTAGCACCTGGAACGCTCGAGAAGTACAACGGCATCTATTGTCAGATAGCGGAAACACAATACTAGAGATGTGTGGAATATTCTCAATAATTCTAGGGATGAGGTATCGACTATAAAGCGTTGCAGGGATGGCACGCAGTCAGTCAGTAATCGGTACTACTCGAAGCGAAACAGCGAACGGATCACCTGAAGCGAAGCGGAAGAAGCGAATTGAGGATTTTAAAGTGTTTAAGTGTTCTAAGTGTTGAATACAGTTTTTAGTTGTAGATGACTTGCCTAGAAAAGGTTAGGGCTGCAGTTGGTGTACTGGTAAGGCATATTATGAGCCCGCACGGCTAGGTACCACCACCCTGCCTATTTCTGCCGTGCCCCGCCCTTAAAACCGACACGCATTACTGCTTCACGGCAGAAATAGGCAGGGTGGTGGTACCTACCCGCGCGGACTCACAAAAGGTCCTACCACCAGTAATAACGAGTCCCAATCACCTGCGATAGGCAGCGGGGGTGGACACCCGGTTTCACTTGTCTAAATACAGTAGATTGAGGGGAATAGGGACTAGAAGTAGAATAGGGACAAATTTGGGATGTCACAATACTTTTGTTGTTGTTAGAGATTTAACTTTGTTGAACAAAAATGACTTTTATTTAGTGTTTAAGAATATTAAATAGTCTAATTTAGTCATCAGAGTTTTGTAACTCATTAAAGATATTAAAAAATTAATTACCTAAGGTACCTACCTAACAACTAAATAGTGCCACCCCTATCGGAAAACTATTCATCCCTTAAGCGACCCGATTCACCCCGATCACCGGGTGAATAGGGACAAGCGAGTTTTTGTAACTTTTTATGATTATTCTTTAATAAACTATATTTTAATGAATTATAAATGAAAGTTTTAAGCTACCAGAAACATTATGATCTCCGTTTTATTTTTACCGTAATTATAACTACAAAAAAATTATAAAAATCAATGTCGAACTTAAAAAGTGTCCCGATTCTCCCCATTTCATGGTACTTAGATAGATCATTAATCTTCTTAAAACAAACGTACTTATAAGGTTTTAAGATTGAGTACCTACTCATTGAACAAATATTTATCACTCTAGATGGGTAGACAAGAGCACTTCCCACCTTGTTATTAAGTGGTAGCTTGAGATACGTACACTTAAAACCGGACCAAGTCAAGCTTGTTCCGATTTCAGAAAAATACGAAAAGTTTAACTTAAAATCAGGCGAGCCGTGTTCCGGTCGGGCGATTTGCGATAAATGAACATAGATCGCCATGTATCTGAACTTTAGATTTTAACTGAACGCGGATCCTTTGCTCTTAATGGAGTGTTGATATCGCCCGACAATAAACACGAACTACCCTACAATTCTACAATGGCCACTTACGATCAAAGGCCACGGTCTGCATCAAATTGATTAGTAATAAATTTTTTTAATAGATTAAGCGAATTCTGTAACCATCACATCGGATTTCGAAAGTCGTGCGTGGAACTTTCACATTTGTCCGAGTTGAGGCGAAATGTTGAAAAATGACTTAAGCCATATATTATGTATATCTATATATTAATACGTGAAGCAAAAACTTTGTATCCCTCTTTACGAAAATTGCGCGGACGGAGGAGTATGAAATTTCTCACACTTATAGAGAAGATAGAGAAGAAGTGCACAATGCTAATATATTTTTTTAAATAATGCATAAAAAATACATTAAATCAATAAAGTAAACATTACACACACTACATACCATGTATTTGACGCACACACGCATGCATACTATTTATTGTCAAACTTTTGTTCTTGACGTCTGTGGTCAAATTGAGAATAGATTAAATATTGTTTGTCTTTATTAATATTTTTCTATAGTGTATGTAGTCTTAGCGAAATTTGTGATTATAGAAGTATAAAATACAATCATAATAGTGTACAAACTTACAATTACAATTAATTATAGTCGAGTTTCAACTACTGCGGGACCTCTAGTCCATATAAATAATAATCAGAATAAGATGTGTGTTTGTACGTATGGGCACGATGAACAGAATAGCGTCTCCTGGCTTGTGACGCGAGGTCAATCTTTCGATTAAAGACAGAGCTTACTAACTTGAACTTTTAACTATTCAAAGTTCACTGTCCGTTAATATATTGGCATTGTTAATGGCACGTGGGAACGGCTAAAATAGTGCGTGACCGGTCATCGTTCTCGTCGAACCCGTCGCTTGCGACGTAGTGCTCGGCGAGTAAATTAACCCACAGACTATAATTATAATTTGCGTAATTACTGGTGGTGAGTCCGCACGGGTAGGTACCACCATCTGCCGTGAAGCAGTAATGCGGTTCGGTTTGAAGGGCGGGGTAGCCGTTGTGACTATACTGAGGCCTTAGAATTTATTTCTCAAGGTGGGTGGCGCATTTACGTTGTAGATGTCTATGGGCTCCAGGAACCACTTAACACCAGGTGGGCTGTGAGCTCGTCCACCCACCTAAGTAATAAAAAAAAAGTCAGCCCACTGAGTTTATCGCCGGATCTTCTCAGTGGGTCGCGTTTCCGATGCGGTGGTAGATTCTGTAGATTGTCTCTTTGGCTAATAAGTTTGCCGACCACTGTCTTAGACCTTGCTCTAGTGTCTGACCAGAGATGCTTCGTCCAAGATTGCCTTGAGATATTCTTTTTAAGCTTATAGAACTCCTAAGTAGCTGCCAATACACTGTAATGATGATGACCCTCGATAAATACCTGGCCATACTCCCGTGTAGGAACTTAGTCAGGCTATTCAAGGATTCTTCCACTTCCTCGCCGATTTGTGAGGGCATCTCCTGTAGAGAGCGGCCTGAACTTCTGACTTCAGCATCAGCTTCCTCTGTGAAAGAAAACACAATATTATTTTATGGGTAGGTAAGTGTTTATGCCACAAACCAGTCATGAGAGCCGGTTTCAAAGGCGGACCTATACATAATACGAAGTAGACTTAGATCTCAGGGGTTGGCAGCATTATTGGACGTCTTGTGAGCTCTAGGATAGGTATCACCGCCCTGCCTATTTCTGCCGTGAAGCAGTAATGCGTTTCGGTTTGAAGGGTGGTGCAGCTGTTGTACTGTAAAACTAAGACTCAAAACTCTCAAGGTATCTCAAGGTGGGGCATTTAGGTGGAAGTCAATCGTGAACATTTGTTAAGTACGTAGTATTTTCATTGTTATAGTATTCAATGGCCGTCTGGTGTAGTGGTAAGTGACATGGTCACTACACAAGGAGGTCGCGGGTTCGAATCCCGCCAAGGGAAGATATTTGTATGATAAATATAAATGTCTTTTCCAGGGTTATGGATGTATATTTAATATATGTATGTGTATAATAAAAATCTTACATTTATTTCCGTTATCTGGTACCTGTAACACAAGTTCTTTACGAACTTAGCACGGGACCAGTTAACGTGGCGTGATTGTTAGTAAATATTTATTTATTTATTTATTAAAAAAACAAAAAACAAAAGAAAAATCATCCAATTTCCCCTATAACCTTTCATCCTCTAACTCACCCTGTTAGGGTGAAATTTTTCTAATGAAATACGTCCTTAGCAATTGTTCACAATTGACTTCCGCGGTGAAGGAATAACATCGTGTAATAGGAATCAAACCCGCAAAATTATGATTTGCGTAATTACTGGTGGTAAGGACATCCTGAGTCCGCACGGGTAAGTACCACCGCCCTGCCTGTTTCTGCCGTGAAGCAGTGATGCGTTTCGGTTTGAAGGGCGGGGCAGCCGTTGTAACTATACTGAGACCTTAGAACTCATGTCTTAATGTGGGTGGCGGCAATTATCTTCTGGATGTCTATGGGCTCTGGTCACCACTAAGACGTGATTTAGTTTACTCACTAAGAACCAGAACAAACAACTGTGTTATCACACAATTTAGTTTCACACGATCGCAACATAATGTATTGTGAAAGTGATAAAACCGTGAAACGATGGAGAAAATTGTTTGTGTACGTCATTAACACTGTCATTAGCTTTCGTTCGTTTGTTTTATTGTCATCGAGTATTTAAACTGTCGCTAGGGATCTAGCTTCGTTAAAATTTTACTGGTGGTAGGACCTCTTGTGATTCCGCACGGGTAGGTACCACCGCCCCGCCTATTTCTGCCGTGAAGCAGTAATGCGTTTCGGTTTGAAGCCGGTGGGGCAGCCGTTGTAACTATACTGAGACCTTAGAACTTATATGTCAAGGTGTGTGGCGCATTTACATTGTAGATGTTTATGGGTTCGAGTAACCACTTAACACCAGGTGGGCTGTGAGCTCGTCCACACACCTAGGCAATAAAAAATAAATAAAAAAAAGTGCTCCATTTGAACTATAGGTGTTGATGTAACTCAAAGGTAGTTTTATGAGTCCTTAGCGGTAGTCGTCCACTAAGTTTCTCACCGGATCTTCTCAGTGGGTCGCGTTTCCGATCCGGTAGTAGATTCTGCGAAGCACTGCTCTTGCTAGGGTCAGTGTTAGCATCACTCCCGGTTTGCGCCCCGTGAGCTCACCTTCTAGTTAAGATTACGCTGAAATAGCCTAGCTAGAATAGAAAATCGGCAGTCAGTTGCTTGGCTGTGCCTCTGACTTTTGCTTCTGCGACCAACAGTGACCAATCACCATTACTAAAGCATTGCTTAGATGGGTGAACGATCTCACAGCCCACGTGGTGTTAAGTGGGTACCGGAGCCCATAGACACCTGCGACGTAAATACCGCCTTACACCTTGAGACAAGAGTTCTAAGGTCTCAGTATACCTAGTTAGTTACAACGGCTGCCCCACCCTTCAAACCCTAACGCATTACTGATTCACGGCAGAAATAGGTAGGGTGATGGTACCTACCAATGAAGACTCAAGATGTCCTGCCACCAGTAATTACGCAAATTATAATTTTGAAGTCAGAACCTTACTTCAAAAGTTATAGTGTTCATCCAACTTCCACTATAACCTTTCATCCCCTAACTCACCCTGTTAGGCTGAAATTTTTCTAATGAAATACGTCCTTAGCAATGGTTCACGATCGACTTCCATGGTGAGGTATAACATCGTGCAATAAAGATCAAACCCGCAAAATTATAATTTTCGTAGGTGGTAGGACCTCTTGTGAGTCCGCACGGGTAGGCTGTGAAGCAGTAATGCGTTTCGGTTTGAAGGGTGGGACAGCTGTAACTATTGTAACTATACTGTATATTGTAACTATATTGTAACTATACTATATTGTAACTATACTGAGACCTTAGAACTTATATCTCAAGGTGGGTGGCGCATTTACGTTGTGGATGTCTATAGGCTCCAGTAACCACTTAACACCAGGTGGACTGGAGCTCGTCCATCCATCTAAGGCCTAAGCAATAAAAAAAACTTAAAAAAAAACGTGGTAATGTATCGGCTATTACAAGGTTGTCTTTTGAGCTCATGATATAGGAATAGGCACACGTTGAATGAGATAATTGAAGTGGTTCAAGGGGGAAACACAATGCCGCCATCGCCCGAAAAATTCCTCGTTGGATACCCCGGATCCACTCTCAGAGCTTTTAGGACCCTCGAGCACCGGTCACGGCCCACTGAGTTTCTCGCCGGACCTTTATTTTTATTGCCCTTGTAGGCAGACGAGCATACGGCCCACCTGACGGTGAGTGGTTACCGTCGCCCATGGACTCCAGCAATGCCAGGGGCAGAGCCAAGCCGCTGCCTACCGCTTAATACTCTCCACAAGCCTCGTTTGAAGAAGGACATGTCATAGCGCTCGGGAAACACCGTGGAGGGGAGCTCATTCCATAGCCGGATGGTACGTGGCAGAAAGGATCTATATATCTTCTCAGTGAATCGCGATTCAATGGTAGATTCTGCGAGGCACAGCAGCAGTTAGCAGTGTTAGCAAATTCTCTCAGGTTGAGCCCGTGAGCTCACCTACATGTCCAGACATAGCTGAAATAGCCTCTTACGCAACCAACGATTAGGTAGAAACAAATAAGGTTCGCGGTATATATATATATATTTTTTTTTTATTGCTTTCGATAGGCAGACGAGCTTACGGCTCATCTGATGGGAAATGATAACCGTCGCCCATAGACATCCAAACTATATCAGTGACTCAGATGCGCTGCCTATCCTGGCCTGGATGGGCAGCCTTATGTATGTTACACCGGCTATCCTGTCCTTCAGACCGGAACACAGTATTACTGTTTTGCGGCAGAAATAGACAGGACGGTGGTACCAACCCGGGCGGGCTTCTACACAGAACCCTACCACCTGTTAAATACGCAAATTAAATTGCGGGTTTGTTTTTTATCAACAGCGTTTTCCTTCACCGCGGAAGCATCTCGTGTACTCACAATGTACATATGTTTGTTGGAAAAATCCGAAAACACATTGGTGCATGTCCGGATTCGAACCCGGTCCTGTTGTATGCAAGACCGAGCGCTAACCGTTCGACCACGAGCGCTTCAAAATCGCATATATCGCGCTGGCGAAAAATAAAATTATTCTTCTCTATCACCACGGCTGTCAGCGCTGAGCTTACAACAGTCTATAATCATACTTTTTAAAAAAAAAAAACAATTATTAAAATAATCATACTACAATATTATTGATTAAAGAAGTACGGTTTTATTAAACTAAAATTCTAATTATCTCTGTCTATATATTTATAAATGAATTGCTGTTCGTTAGTCTCGCTAAAACTCGAGAACGGCTCGACCGATTTGGCTAATTTTGGTCTTGAATTATTTGTGGAAGTCCAGAGAAGGTTTAAGAGGTAGATAAATATGAAAATGCTCGGAATTAAAAATAAAAATAAGAATTTTGTTTTTTCTTTGATGTGTCCTCCGTCGGACGGATTCCTTTTGTTTGTTTTAAGTTTATTTTATATCAAAGTTTAGGTATTTTCTTTATCGATTGAGGCACTACGAAGTCTGCCGGGTCAGCTGGTATAGAAAAATAAAATAGAAAAGTAAAATAAATCGAAAGAAGCGAGGATGAAACGAACTAATTTCCCACTATAATAGTGGGCGTTTATGGGAACTTCAGTGGACATTTTTGAAGAGCCACGCCCAGCCATTTCGTTTCTTTACCTCCAGATACTAAGCGATAAATAAGCCACCATTATTACACGTTAGAGTGTCTATTATCAATATTGTCGTCCATAATTATTATGAAATATTTTTTGTGTATCTCAGGAATGTGGACAAGATAGGACTATTATAACAAATTACATTATTATTTTAGCAACGTTTCGGTCTCTTATTAGACCTTCATCAGGCATCTGAAAATTACACATAATTGATAACCTACAATACAAAAAACAACAATTGTCGAAACTACCATATTTACCATAATATGAATTTAAATAATCCCTATCTTACACTGCACAATTGTCTCAGACATCAGAGACTAATACAAATCTACAAAGCCGCTAAATTATTTAATTACTATTTTTGATTCCGGANACCACAGATAATATAGAAGTATTCATTTACATAAATGTAAATTTAGATGCGACAAGAAAAAGTAATTTCTGTTGGAAGTTTTCGATTTCTTTGACTGTATTTTGTAGTTTTAAAAAGAAAATTGTTTCACAGAAAAATTTGGTCAAAGTACCTACATCCCACCTACAAAGCACAAGATATATTAGTACAATAAAGGTTACCGTGGTGATAGACATTGACAGCGTCAACGGCCTACGTGACCAGCACGACTGTCAAAGTGGCCATGTTGGACTGAAGTTCCGGTTTCCAAAACAAAAAGAATTTTAACAGACTTCGAAAGTTAATCAGAAACGGCTTCATATACATCAGAGTAGAGCAATTATGTTGTTTATAATTAAAGCAATTAACAATCACGCTGCTATTTCTGTGTATAGCCTGTTTTAATTAGACTTGCCTTTTGTTTTTTAATGTTTTTTCTTCGGTTTACGTGAGTCGTATAAATAATTGAAGCCAGCTTTATGGTTTAATCGTGCGTCTGTTATTGTCATCTATATATTAATACGTGAAGCAA
Organism: Bombyx mandarina; assembly: GCF_003987935.1. Next base: position 550,522 of record NW_021011481.1, read on the forward strand.
AAACTTTGTATCCCCTTTTACGAAAATTGCGCGGACGGAGGAGTATGAAATTTTCAACACTTATAGAGAATATAGAAAAGAAGTGCACAATGCTAATATTTTTTAAAAAGAATGCATAAAAGATACATTATATCAATAAAGAAAACATTACACACACTACCATGTATTTGACACACACACGCATGCATACTATTTATTGTCAAACTTTTGGTCTTGACGTCTGTGGTCTAATTGAGAATAGATTGAATATTGTTTGTCTTTATTAATATTTTTCTATAGTGTAGTCTTGGCGTTGAAAATAAAATCATAATAGTGTACAAACTTACAATTCCAATCAATTATAGTTGAAATTTGACTACTGCGGGACCTCTAGTTTTAATTTAATTATAATCTCTTAGAGCATTGTAACTTTTTTTATTCGTAAATGGCATCGCGGTGTAGGTACTGCTGCCTTGACGTATGTCAGCTGTGACCGGAATTCGGACATATGTGATCTTCAGTACTACAAAAGAAGTAAAAACCGACTTTTTTGGCGGGAACGCGAGGAGTGAAGTGTGATTTGTTTTATTTTGTCTATTTAGTGCTTCCTCAGGTTTAAATGTGTAATAATGATGGTTTATTAACAGTTTAATATCGGTGAAAGTGCACAAATGTGGGAAAATGAAACAAAGCCGCTGGACTTAACTCCTCAGGATCCTCCAAAAAGTCCACTGAAAAAATCTCAGTAAATGACCACCATTTTACTGAGATTATATTTCATCCCATATCATCTCATCTCATTTCATTTAATCTCATCCCAGTTGATTAATGTCTCAAATTAATCATCTTCATTTCATTTCATTTCACTCCATATTATCATTTCTCATAAAATTAAGTAAATAAAATAAAATAAGGCATGACTTAAAGGTCTTAGCTACCAGGTCATAAAAACCCTTAAAAAAAGAAAAGAAGTNTACACATAATTGATAACCTACAATACAAAAAACAACAATTGTCGAAACTACCATATTTACCATAATATGAATTTAAATAATCCCTATCTTACACTGCACAATTGTCTCAGACATCAGAGACTAATACAAATCTACAAAGCCGCTAAATTATTTAATTACTATTTTTGATTCCGGAAACAAAGCCAACACGACACATAAATTAGTGTTAGAGTGTCTAGAAACTCTTCTGTGTTTTCCCGCCAAAAAGTTCAGGGTTCATGATTACAATGACATAACCTCAGATAATATACAAGTACTCATTTATATAAATGTAAATTTAGATGCGACAAGAAAAAGTAATTTCTGTTGGAAGTTTTCGATTTCTTTGACTGTATTTTGTAGTTTTAAAAAGAAAATTGTTTCACAGAAAAATTTGGTCAAAGTACCTACATCTATATATTAATACGTGAAGCAAAAACTTTGTATCCCCTTTTACGAAAATTGCGCGGACGGAGGAGTATGAAATTTTCAACACTTATAGAGAATATAGAAAAGAAGTGCACAATGCTAATATTTTTTAAAAAGAATGCATAAAAGATACATTATATCAATAAAGAAAACATTACACACACTACCATGTATTTGACACACACACGCATGCATACTATTTATTGTCAAACTTTTGGTCTTGACGTCTGTGGTCTAATTGAGAATAGATTGAATATTGTTTGTCTTTATTAATATTTTTCTATAGTGTAGTCTTGGCGTTGAAAATAAAATCATAATAGTGTACAAACTTACAATTCCAATCAATTATAGTTGAAATTTGACTACTGCGGGACCTCTAGTTTTAATTTAATTATAATCTCTTAGAGCATTGTAACTTTTTTTATTCGTAAATGGCATCGCGGTGTAGGTACTGCTGCCTTGACGTATGTCAGCTGTGACCGGAATTCGGACATATGTGATCTTCAGTACTACAAAAGAAGTAAAAACCGACTTTTTTGGCGGGAACGCGAGGAGTGAAGTGTGATTTGTTTTATTTTGTCTATTTAGTGCTTCCTCAGGTTTAAATGTGTAATAATGATGGTTTATTAACAGTTTAATATCGGTGAAAGTGCACAAATGTGGGAAAATGAAACAAAGCCGCTGGACTTAACTCCTCAGGATCCTCCAAAAAGTCCACTGAAAAAATCTCAGTAAATGACCACCATTTTACTGAGATTATATTTCATCCCATATCATCTCATCTCATTTCATTTAATCTCATCCCAGTTGATTAATGTCTCAAATTAATCATCTTCATTTCATTTCATTTCACTCCATATTATCATTTCTCATAAAATTAAGTAAATAAAATAAAATAAGGCATGACTTAAAGGTCTTAGCTACCAGGTCATAAAAACCCTTAAAAAAAAGAAAAGAAGTAAAAACCTGACGACTACGCGTCTCGAGCCCATCAGAGGCTTCCCTTCAGGGCACAGCTTTCAATACACTCACCTGGTTCTCCTTACTTCTATACTCCACTAGTAAACGAGAGTTAAAAAAATCCATTCTAAGTCAACAAATCGTCTTCTCGCATTAAAACTGTATAATCTCAAAACTTACTAATTTTACAGTAGTGTTTTAAAGGTTTAACATATCATATTTTTAATATTAATCATCTTAGCAACATTAATTTTTTATTTTTACCAGTTACATTATCTGTATTTTAAAGTAAGATAAAATTATGTATTAATTTTGTTAATAGTAGTCAAAACATAGATAAACTAAAAAAATAAAATAAAAGTAAACTATGCTCTTTTGACAGTATTTATGAGAAAAATACTGGTGATACCAAATGATTCCGCATATTAACTCAATTTCGAATATTTTTGGAAATTGTACACTTTTAATGCGAAAAAGCGATGTAATACGACCGAAAAGCCTAGTTAAGTGACTGAACATAAAAGTATTACCAGACAACGCGGTTAGAGTTTGCATTCGTGAACTTTTATCGTTGTTAATGGCGTGTCCATAAGTTAAAACAAAAGTAGGAAGGCTACGTGGAACTTTCACTGCGTTATGCTGTGCCTTTAGAAGTTCCCGGACTTAAATGACCGACTTTTAATGTATATTTATGTATGGAGAAATTTTTGAATTGAAATTTACAAAAAAAAAAAAAAATGGCCGCCAGTAGATTTTGAGCCTCTGATTTAAATAATGTTTATTTTCGTGTTTAATAAAACTTTCATAATATGATTAATTCATTATTTTTTTTACATAGCTGTAACAAGTACTTTCGTTTTTTAAATATAAAATAAAATATTTAGAAACGTTTTAATTAAAATTAATTATATTAACTTGCATTTAAATATTTACTTTTTCAATTCATTTTATCCGACATTTTTAAGCTAACTACCATTAAATTTTATAGAAAAATTATATTGACAATTAAGTTTCTTTCTACACAGAAAGAACTAACAGTGTCTTTAGGGCTGGCGGTTTGTTAGGATTGCGGTTTCGTCTTCAGGATTACATTTTAATTCGTCGAAATGGCTCTTGGAGACTAAGATTGAAAATGAACGCCATTTATCCGTTTCTATCCGTTTTTATTCTGATTGCATGGTATGAATCAAAGGTGCTTACTTTTCATTATTAATAGTTTTATATCAGTAAGTCAGTTATTAATAATAGGCTAGCGATGTTAAGGACTAATCACAGCGTGAAGTGGAGATACCGGTGTGTTTAGTGCGAGTTTTTTAACTTTCTCGATAGCGTAAAAGTTAACTCAAATTTGTATGGAGTTGGAACAGCGCCCCTGGCGGCAAACGTATGTAAAGTTCCAACTCTTTACAAATTTGAGTTAACTTTTACGTTAAAAAACTCGCACTAAGCACACAGGGCCCTATATTTTATAACTCCAGCGAGGTACCCTAAGACCACAACTGCACAACATGGCACTAATTAAGTTTTTTTAGTGTCATCTTCTTCCGAGTCAGTATCTTCATTCCTGAAGGTCGTGCCTAGCTTGAAGACAGTTTTCTGCCTATTATTATACCTTGAGATATAAGTTCTAAGGTCACAGTATAGTTACAACGGCTGCCCCGCCCTTCAAACCGAAACTCATTACTGCTTCACGGCAGAAATACTCAGGGCGGTGGTACCTACCCGCGCGGACTCACACGAGGTTCTACCACTAGTAACTACGCAAATTATAATTTTGCGGGTTATTATATTACTACTAGTATATTCATTTCATTATATTTCTGATTACGCGACATTTATCTTTGTAATTAAATGTCCGTTTTATTTGGTATGAGCATCAACAACCCGATGTTTTTAATTGAACCTCAACTATGTTTACTCCATTCAAATTGCTGAAGAAGTTGTTTATGTCCTGTTATTTTGTTCAAATTTTAAACTATAAATGGCTCTCCTGTGAAGTAGCAAAAGCTTCGCTATATATAATAGCCTTTGGCATCTCGATATTGTTCTTCCAATATGCGGAGTCCGGATTTGAACGTGAAATGTGCGTGCGCGTTACGACTGTTTTTTTTTTTAATAAACAAATTTTAGAAATTATTTTCCAAGCCGGAACCCGCGTTGTCTTAGTGGTATAAATAACCAGGACGACGGTACGAATCCGGGGTAAGCTTGTAAGTGGTTAGTGCAACTGTGCGAGCAAAAACAACTTAGTTGTATGTTAAGGGTTAGTGCTTGTACCGACATCGCGCGACTACGATTGTCGTGCGGTTCTGTATAGCACAGTGTTTTTTTTTTGTTTTTTTTTATTGCACTTGTAGGCAGATGAGCATACGGCCCACCTGATGATGAGTGGTTACCGTCGCCCATGGACCTCAGCAATGCCAGGGGCAGAGCCAAGCCGCTGCCTACCGCCGCTGTTACGCGCTGGGGTTCGGGATAAACAAAACTTCCACCGATGTACAAACTAAAACTCTATACAAACTAACACTTAGAACATTCACATAAAACACTTTACAAATCGTAATTCACTTCTTCCGCTTCGCTTCAAGTGACCCGTTCCCTGTTTCGCTTTTTTTTATTGCTTAGTCTGGTGGACGTCCTTACAGCCAACCTGTTATTAAATGGTTACTGGACACCATAGACATCTACAACGTGAATGCGCCACCCACCTTGAGATATAAGTTCTAAGGTCTCAGTATAGTTACAACGGCTGCCCCGCCCTTCAAACCGAAACGCATTAATTTTGCGGGTTTGATTTTTATTACACGATGTTATTCCTTCACCGTGGAAGTCAATCGTGAACATTTGTTGAGTGCGTATTTCATTGGAAAAATTGGTACTCGCCTGAGATTCAAACACCGGTGCATCGCTCAACACGAATGCGCCGGGTTATCCTTTAGACGGAGGCATTCAAGGGCTCCGGAGTTGCATAACCGACTGTTACCACTATCTCTTTTTTCCTCCTATACTGATAGCCTTAAGAGGCTATTTCAGCTTCACCCTAGCGTGTAGGTGAGCTCACGGGCCTCAAACCGGGAGTGTTGCTAACACTGACCCTAGCAAGAGCAGTGCTTTGCAGAATCTACCATCGGATCGGAAACGCGACCCACTGAGAAGATCCGGCGAGAAACTCAGTGGGCTGTGTCTATGGGTTAATTTACTCGTCGAGCCCTTCGTCGCAAGCGACGGGTTCGGCGAGGACGGTGACCGGTGCTTGAGGTACCTAAATTACCACTATCAATAGAGACGCGTCATCAAATACCCCATCGACTGAGAAGTAGCGGAAAAATTTAACGCGATCTGTCTGTAGATGCCTTTATATCTTATAGTAATAGTTGCGGCGTGAGCTGGCGGTAAATTGGCACTTAGAATGGATGACACCTGCATTTCTAGCCTCGTTACGGCACACACAGATACGATGTTTTATCTCAACTCAAAATGATCTCGTAAAACGAAAGATTGACTAGGTTTTTTTTATTTATTGCCCTTGTAGGCAGACGAGCATACGGCCTACCTGATGGTGAGTGGTTACCGTCTGAAAGACCGTGGTGAAAAACTATTTGGTTTAAGCATCATTTCGCTACGCTATACTAGGGGTTAAAGTATGAAATTGCCGATTTGCATTGAAAAATTGAAATTCGTTTTTTTTATTCATTTAACATATTTATTTAATCAAAATATCTACCATTATTATCTGTACATTGCTGCCATCTAATAGGAAGGTCATTTATGCCTTTGCAATAGAACTCTGGTGATCTAGATTCTACAAACTGTGTGAAAGCATTTTGTACTGCCTTTTTTATTTTTTTATTTTTATTGCTTAGATGGGTGGACTCACAAGAAGTCTTACCACCAGTAATTAGGCAAATTATAATTTTGCGGGTTTCATTTCTAATTTAAGACTTAATTTCATTTTTCAAATCGTACATTTTAATGCGCTTATTTAATGAATGCCTTTGAATGAAGCGCTTGTGTCAACGAAATCGTATAGTGCTTGTAAATCTAGACCATAATTATGCGAGAACGCGGATATGCGGAAGTCAGATAGCTTTCTCTGTGCGAGAGCCTTATCATCAAGCGATTTAGGTCCGATTTAGTCAATTTTCGCGAACTGTTCATGGATCACTCAGCTTTTTATCAGGAGCTTAGGGTGTCTGTAAGCTCCGAGCCTGTTCCAGGATTGATCTGATGGACTGCCTCAACAGTCTAGCATCAGCTTAGCCACCACCCCGCCTATTTCTGCCGTGAAGCAGTAATGCGTTTCGGTTTGAAGGGTGGGGCAGCCGTTGTGACTATACTGAGATCTTAGAACTTATATCTCAAGGTGGGTAGCGCATTTACGTTGTAGATGTCTATGGGCTCCAGTAACCACTTAACACCAGATGCGCTGTGAGCTCGTCCACCCATCTAAGCAATAAAAAAAAAAAGCATCAACAGTTCGATGTTTTTAATTTAACTTCAATTAAGTTCACTCCATTCAAATGGCTGAAGAAGTTTTTTTTGTTGTGATTTTGTTTGCAAACTTTTTTTTTCCTGAGAGCCTTGAGAGGCTATTTCAGCGTAACCTTAACTAGTAGGTGAGCTCACGGCGCACAAACCTGACGACGTTGCTAACACGAACCCTAGCAAGAGCAGTGCTTCGCAGAATCTACCACCGGATCAGAAACGCGACCCACTGAGAAGGTCCGGCGAGAAACTCAGTGGGCTGTGTCTGAGGGTTCCAAACTTTAAATGGTAATCCTCCGTACAGCTGCAATAATGATGCTTAAACCATAGCCATTCATCCGTGGAGATGATTTAATGGCAACAGATCGACAGGCAGACGTCATTGTTAGCTGGTTACCGGATCACAGACATCACAGCGATGCGGTCACCTTGGAACGTGAGGTCGAAGTTTGAAGAGATTTTTTACATATTATTTGCATGTGATAATTTTACAAAAACACAGTGCACAAGGATACGACTTGTATTAACTATAGTTACTATAAAATGAACATAAAAAAGCCTGTTTTTCCTTATACTTAATTTCCATTTTAAATGTGGTATTTGTTTGTTAATGTTCAGTTATGCTTTATAATGTTTTACTGGTGGTAGGACGTCTTGTGAGTCCGCGCGGGTAGGTACCACCGCCCTGCCTATTTCTGCCGTGAAGCAGTAATGCGTTTCGGTTTGCGCATCGGTGTCACAGGATCCGACTGATGCATGACCACGACCACTCTGTCAAGAGTGTACGACTAGGAAGGAAAGAGAAGCAGTAGCTAGAGAAAAGTTTTGAGGTGAAACACGAGATATAGTCGAATTGCGAAACGCCTTTTAATTATTGAAGTCGGTTAAAAGTTTACGAAAACGCTCGTAGGAATTATTAGAATTCATCTTAGTCTTACTTTCTTTTTTTAGTGCTTAGATGGTTGGACGAGCTCAAAGCCCACCTGGTGTTAAGTGGTTACTGGAGCCCATAGACATCTACAACGTAAATGCGCCACCCGCCTTGAGATATAAGTTCTAAGGTCTCAAGTATAGTTACAACGGCTGCCCTACCCTTGAAACCGAAACGCATTACTGCTTCACGGCAAAAATCACGGCGGTGGTACCTATCTGTGCGGACTCACAAGAGGTCCTACCACTAGTAATTACGAAAATTATAATTTTGCGGGTTTGATTTTTATTACACGATGTTATTCCTTCACCGTGGAAGTCAATCGTGAACATTTGTTGAGTACGTATTTCATTAGAAAAATTGGTACCCGCCTGCGGGATTCGAACACGGGTGCATCGCTTCAACACGAATGCACCTGACGTCTTATCTTTTAGGCCACGACGACTTCACCTTTTAATTATTGATCGGTTAAAACGTTATGAACACGCTCGTAGGAATTATTAGGATTCATCTTAAGTCTTTCGTTTGTAGTAACAATCTGTCCAAATACGAATGGCTATAGGAAGAATTAAAAAAAAAAATTTTTTAGAAAATTCATACACAAACCTTTCCATTTCCTTCTCTGCTCTTGGACCTGCGCGTTCCACCCGTCAAGGAGTGTGTTGAGTCGCTCCCTAGCGCATCCCCAGAATTCGTCCTCGCCCACGCAATCCATGAAGGTCATCAGACTCGGGGCTATGCTCTTCCCGAAGCTCATCATGTACTCGTAAGATCTCTCCACGAGCCCCGCGCTCGAGACACGTTCGTTCAAACAGAAAATCAAAATGAAAAAAGTTATAAACTTCATGTTTTAAATCGCAAAACTTCAAAATTTCCGAATGTCACTGACAAGACAAGAGAGTTCACTTTTGAAAATGGCGCGAACGATTTTTTGAACGAAATATCAGTTCGTTTTTTTTTTTTTGTTTTTTTTTTTTTGGTGAAATTCACTGGCCGCGGTTCAAGGTTGCACTGAGCCCGGGTCGCGAGCGTGTTAGCATTTTATAAGATACGTATGGAGCGCCCACTTTCTTTTGTACCGGTTCTCATTCGACGCTCGTAGTGTCTTATGAATGAACTCAATTAGGATTCATCGCGCTTTTCCCGGTTCTGGTGTGGCAGAGACACGTCTATCAAAAAATATTTATTGATTTAATAAAAAAAATTAAACGTTCAGGAACAAAATTTTCATATAGATATAACGTACCTAATATCGTGAATTTATTAATATATTCCTTTTAATACTGTATAAACTATTATATGTTTGTATTTATGAATGTATGTGTATATGTGTATGTGATTGTGTATATGTGGGTGTGTGTGTATATATATTTTTTGTGTATGTATTTGTAATTTCATTGCACCTACCACTATATTTTACTGTGCACTACCTTTGCTTGGCTGGTAGAGAATGCTTTAGGCATTAAGTCCGTCAATGTAAATTTTACAAGAAGTGTAATAAAGACAATAAATAAATAATATCTGAGCATCGAATGAAAGCTAAACTTAACAAATATGTATATTGTAAACTAGCGACCCATTCTCGCTTCGCTTCGGGAACTATAGGTAATTTATTATTCATCTTGTTGATTTTTTTATTAAACATATCTGTCTGGTCCTGATAGTAACAAACAAAAAACCTAATCTTTCCTCTTCTTATATATGCATTGTTGTCTATTTTGGCGTTAATGGCTTATAAATAAAAGAGATATATTCTGTCGTGGTCTTTTTTGTAGGACTATTTAAGATAAATATTTCCATTTTACATTCTATGCATGTAACTTCAACGGCTTTTGCGATACACGCCAAAATAGCATAAAGATGGCGGACTTTTTCCTTCCTAACTGACACGTATCATTATATTTTTGGTAATACCCACATATCTTTAAAAATTACTGGCTGTACCAGTCCGCTTCGCTGGGCATTTAAAATTAATATTATTATTTCTCACCCCCAAAAAGATTCTCATTATTAACGTCCCCGCAACTGGTGTAGGGAGTCCAACACTCATATAAATATTAGTCTATCCATTAAGTACATGTATTTTCTACATGGATACCAGGTTTCAAGTCAATCGGATGCACGGTTCAGTAGTTATAACGGAACATCCGTAAAACCACTGTAGATTTATATATTAGTACTAGCTGACCCGGCAAACGTTGTGTTGCCTTAAATAAGATTTCTAGGGAAATTCTACTGTAGAAAAAAAAACCTCATTTAACCACATAATTCATTATAAACAAAAAAAAAATCCAAAAAATTAAAATAAGAAATAAATGTTTGGGGTGGACAACCCTTTTCACTTAGGGGTATGAAAAATAGATAGTAGCCGATTCTCAGACCTACTGAACATACTATTGATACACAAATAAAACCAAAAAAACATGGCTGAAAAATGTATAGTATTGTATAGCTCTCAAATATATTAAGTGTATAACTNTTACTGGAGCTCATAGACATCTACAACGTAAATGCGCCACCCACCTCGAGATATAAGTTCTAAGATCTCAGTATAGTTACAACGGCTACCCCACCCTTCGAACCGAAACGCATTACTGCTTCACGGCGGAAATAGGCGGGGTGGTGGTACCTACCCGTGCGGACTCCCAAAAGGTCCTACCACCAGTGAATATTATTGTAAAGTTTTATCAAAATCTATCCAGTAGTTTTTGCGTGAAAGACTAACAAACATACATCCATATATTCTTACAACTTTCGCGTTTATCCCGTGGTACAGCAGTAAAGTAAAAAAAAGAAGTAAATGTAACGTGACTCAAATAAATACTAAACAATGTTTGTGCATTTTTATTTTTAGTCTACATGATATTTCCCGCTTGAATTGCAAAATAAGAATTCTAATGAGGTAAATCGCGTTAATGGCAACCCTGAGGTTTGGGTTTTTGAATTTAAATAAATTCGATTATATATATTTTTTTTTTCATAAATGAGTTTTGAAAATAATGAGAGAAAATTCTTTATTTGTCATACGAGATAAGATCATTATTAATTCACAAATTTCATGTCACGACGACAGCTTGCATTGCACCTACTCAGCATACTTTGCTCTAAAACACGTGGCGTGTACCTACAGTTTTACAATAAAACCTCTAAAATAAAAACCTCTTTTTTTCTTTTTTTTTTGGCGCGAATTTTTTACTTGTCAGCTCAGAGTGTAGTAAAATCTTTTTCTTAAAAAATAATACTTTTTGGTGCAAATTTTTACTTGCCAGTTCAACCTACTTCTCTTCGGAGAAACAAGTTGCGAAATATTACAATAGGGTTCAACATTTTTTGAACCGAATGAAAAGTAAAAGTTCCTCAAATGACTTGTTCGAACGATGTATTATAATCGTAAAGATTTTCATTCGACAATCGAAAGTGGTTTTTGTTTTAGCACTAGTGCAGTCCCATGGTTATGTTTGTTTTTTTAATATATATTTTTTGTGCTTTTCTATTTATTGCTTAGATGGGTGGACGGTCTCACAGCCCATCTGGAGTTAGTAGTTACCGGAGCCCATAGATATCTACAATGTAAATTCTGCCACCTACCTTGAGATATGAGTTCTAATGTCTCAGTATAGTTACAACGGCTGCCCCACCCTTCAAACCAAAACGCATTACTGCTTCACGGCAGAAATAGACAGGGTGTTGGTAACTACCCGCGCGGACTCACAAGACGTCCCACCACCAGTAAAAAAGCTCCAGGAGATTTCATGTAAATTTTTATCCACCTATTTTTAATTGGCTACCGGAACCCCCGGACCATTCCATGAAACAACGCTTTTCATGGCTCTCAAAACTGAAGGCTTACTGCGTGCCAAAAAATAAGCGGGTATTATTTACGTTATGGTGGAAAATAAAAACCCAGATGTAAGGTGGGAAGTCGGTGATTGCAATGGCTCGAGCAGGCAGTGTATCCACTTCCACTGGTTCTCAACCTTAAGATCCTCTCAGTAGGGGAAGCTCTGAGTTTACAGACAAACAAATATAGACCTTTCCAATAATAACAATAGTATTGTTCTCCTTCTATATCGCTTACAATCATTTTACCGTTCTTACATAATGCGTAATTGCATCAATAAAAATAATTACAAGTAGATATTATTCAATTCGTTTGTAAAAACTTTCATATGTTGTAACTAATCTCTATTAAACGAATACTAGTGGTCCCGCAGTAGTCGAAATTCGACTATAATTAATTAGAATTGTAAGTTTGTACACTATTATCATTGTATTTTATACTTCTATAAACACAAATTTCACCAAGGCTACTCAAAAAAAAAATATTAATAAAGACAAACAATATTTATTCTAATCTCAATTTGACAACAGACGTCAAGAACAAAAGCTTGACAATAAATAGTATGCATGCGTGTGTGCGTCAAATACATGGTGTTTAGTGTGTGTAATGTTTTCTTTATTGATTTAATGTATCTTTTATGCATTATTTAAAAAAAAATATTAGCATTGTGCACTTCTCTATATTCTCTATAAGTGTGGAAAATTTCATACACCTCCGTCCGCGCAATTTTCGTTAAAAGGGATACAAAGTTTTTGCTTCACGTATTAATATATAGATAAATGTCAAATAATTATCGATTTCTTCGCTCAAGCCAGTAGCAAGTAGTTTAGTGAAGTTAAGATAAGTTTAAGATTATTTAAAAGGTAAAAGAAACGTTGGTAATACAGTTGAATCTAGAAGTTGTGTTTGTTGAATTAGAACTCAAATGCAACAATAAAATGAAATTTTAGTCAATGAGGTGGCGCTTCGGAAATGATGGGAATTGATTGAAAGTACACTGACCTTTCTGGAAGAATCTTTCAGCCTGTGATTTAGTTTCGCTTGAATTAATTAAGCCAACAAAGTACGTATTAAATTTGAGTAACGCTGAACTAACAAAAGACGACGATTCACACAAGTCGTCGTGGCCTAAAGGATAAGACGTCCGGTGCATTCGTGTTGAGCGATGCACCGGTGTTCGAATCCCGCAGGCGGGTACCAATTTTTCTAATGAAATACGTACTCAACAAATGTTCACGATTGACTTCCACGGTGAAGGAATAACATCGTGTAATAAAAATCAAATCCGCAAAAATTAGAATTTGCGTAATTACTGGTGGTAGGACCTCTTGTGAGTCCGCGCGGGTGGGTACCACCGCCCTGCCTATTTCTGCCGTGAAGCAGTAATGCGTTTCGGTTTGGAGGGTGGAGCAGCCGTAGTAACCATACTTGGTGGGTGGCGCATTTACGTTGTGGATGACTGTCTATGGGCTCCAGTAACCACTTAACACCAGGTGGGCTGTGAGCTCGTGTCCACCCACCTAAGCAATAAAAAAAAAAAACAAGTTGACATTTAATGTTCCCGCCAAAAATTATGTCATTTACATATTTTCAAAGGCTTTTTTAGTAAGGAGATACTAAGATACTTTCTATTTCGACTATAATTGTATGTTGATTTATAAGGTACGAAGTTATTTGTTTTAAAAAAACTTAGCCGTATGACTTGTTAGATGTGTGGACGAGCTCACAGCCCACCTGGAGTTAAGACGTTACTGGAGCCCATAGACATCTACGACGTAAATGCGCCACCCACCTTGCGATATAATTTCTAAGGTCTCAGTATAGTTACAACGGCTGCCCCACCCTTCAAACCGAAACGCATTGCTGCTTCACGGCAGAAATAAGCAGGGTGGTGGTACCTACCGGCGCGGACTCACAAGAGGTCCTACCACCAGTCTCAGACATGTTTATTGATATAGGTTATGATCTAAATAAAATCACCAATATTATGACGAATAAATATTTATTGTCCGGTACATAGCACTTAGTTTAATATCGTTTGAAAGTAAGTCGTAATGGCGACTGCTTTTCACCTTATATTAATTGAATTCAACATATAATATATATCCATCGACAGGGCGGAATTACTCCCGCCTACGACTGGAGGGCGGTGGGCGGAGCAAACAGACACCATTAACAGACACTGGAGGAGACGTAAGGACTGAGATTTTTTTGCGATTTTTGCCAAAAGTAATTAAATGCATATGGATAAAGAATTACCCAAATAAGCTATTCCTACTTTTAGTTTTAGCCTTCAATAAAATTAAATTAAATTAATCTTAAGCAATGAATGAAATGTATCCAATTCTTAGCTGTATATTTTATTTTTATTTTTGATGTTAATGCAATGTCGATTGCACCTATAATTGAGGTGACATCTGCCATGAACTTTTGTCAATTTGTCAATGTTTTGTATTGATGATCACTTTGTTGGTGCAACTTATTAAATAAATAAATAAATAAATAAATNAATTAATCTTAAGCAATGAATGAAATGTATCCAATTCTTAGCTGTATATTTTATTTTTATTTTTGATGTTAATGCAATGTCGATTGCACCTATAATTGAGGTGACATCTGCCATGAACTTTTGTCAATTTGTCAATGTTTTGTATTGATGATCACTTTGTTGGTGCAACTTATTAAATAAATAAATAAATAAATAAATATAGCTGCTAGCCTAGATGAGCCATGGGGGACCGTTTTTTTTTACATATTCAATAGAAAACTTGCGGTCAAGAGTATTCTAGGCAGGTGATTCGGATTGTCGATAATCGTATTCTCACGAATCGTCTGGAACCTCTGGGTCTGCGGAGGGACTTCGGTTCCCTCTGTATTTTGTACCGTATGTTCCATGGGGAGTGCTCGGAGGAATTGTTTGAGATGATCCCTTTATCTCCTTTTTATCATCGCACCTCCCGCCATCGGAGCAGAGTTCGTCCATACAACCTGGAGCCACTGCGGTCATCTACCATGCGTTTCCAGAGGTCTTTTTTACCACGTACTATCCGGCTTTGGAATGAGCTCCCCTCCACGGTATTTCCAGAGCGTTATGACATGTCCTTCTTCAAACGAGGCTTGTGGAGAGTACTTAATGGTAGGCAGCGGCTTGGCTCTGCCCCTGGCATTGCTGAAGTTCATGGGCGAGGGTAATCACTCACCATAATGTGGGCCGTATGCTCGTCCGCCTACAAGGGCAATAAAAAAGAATTGCATCCACCCACAGGGACAGCTCCGGTTAACCTGTTATGGCAGCCGGGTCAAGGGTAATACAACGTACACATAACCTTTCGGTTTTCACCATTCGTATATAGAAATTCCTGTTCGCTCGCGTCCGTGACGCGTTTCCGATAAAACCACAATATCCAGGTAAGTAGTAAGTACGGGTCGAGTTATCGTGCGAAGCAACCAAACATTGGGCAGAGCAAGTTTTCTCGGATATTATTGATTTGATTGATTACAAGAGGTGCGGTTTTTACTTGTTTTCTAAATTTAAAGAATAATTGTTTGGATGTTGTTATGCAGAAAGTAATCAATAAGGAACATTCTCGAGTTTAATTATTGTGAGATAGAATGCGTCGATGTCAAAGAGCGCTCAGTTGGCTGTTTTTTTTTATTGCTTAGATGTGTGGACGAGCTCACAGCTCACCTGGTGTTAAGTGGTTACTGGAGCCCATAGACATCTACAACGTAAATGCGCCACTCACCTTGAGATATAAGTTCTAAGGTCTCAGTATAGTTGTGTCTCATGTTCTGGTGTCTCCGTGGGCTAATTTTAGCCCAGACGTGCTCATCAAGGGCACTGCTCGGGTGCCTATTAGACGGCTAACCAGTCTGCCAGATATCTCTCTATATATTTCTTACTGGTGGTAGGACCTCTTATGAGTCCTGCCGTCAATGCCGATACCCATCTCGAGATATGAGATCAAATTCTCAATTGTGTAAAGGCTGTTGTTTCGTATCTCAAGCTAGAAAAGATTTATTATTTTTATTTTTATTGTTTCGATGGTTGGACGAGCTCACAGCCCACCTGGTGTTAAGTGGTTACTGGAGCCCATAGACATCTACAACGTAAATGCGCCACCCATCTTGAGATATAAGTTGTATGGGTCTCAGTAGAGTTACAACGGCTGCCCCACCCTTCAAACCGAAACGCATTACTACTTCACGGCAGAAATAGGCAGGGTGGTGGTACCTACCCGCGCGAACTCACAAGAGGTCCTACCACCAGTAATTGCGCAAATTATAATTTTGCGGGTTTGATTTTTATTACACGATGTTATTCCTTCACCGTGGAAGTCAATCGTGAAAATTTGTTGAGTTTTTGGGATGCTTGAACGATAAAGGGAAGATCTTCCACCGAGCGGGTGATATTGCTCGGTAGACCGACGGTCCATTTGTTGTTGTTCGGAACTTGTATATATGCGCTTTATCTTGACAATGTCGTAAGCGAGATTCAGGCATCTGTCAATTATCTTGCGTTGTATGATGGCTACCCGGCACAAGTTCGTATGTCATTAGAAAAATTGGTACCCGCCTGAGATTCGAGCATCGGTGCATCGCTCAACACGAATGCACCGGACGTCTATCGCTTAGGCCACGACGACTTCTCGAATTCTGCGAATTATTGTAGCATTGCGCATATTGTGTGTTGGCGCCATGTTACATACGATATGTTGTATGGGCATCACTGATTTAATATGCGTGTTCGAGAATGTATTATGTTAGAGTCGATTCTGGTTATAAATCGTGGTTTCTATCTCCAATCTCACCGCGGTGTCAGCAGAAAGTTTATCTGATTGTTATTTAGATACGTCGGTCTCGCGATGACCATTCATAAACGTTTGGGTGATTCCTGATCCAATGATACTCGTCTTAAAGTAGCTTCTTCTTCTATTGCTCTTAGACCACATGACGCGGGGTTGGCGCAGCATGTCATTTTATCATGTTGAATAGGAATTTGTCACGAGTTGTTCAACCGATCGCCTGCCTGAAGTCGACCCTCCTCGGGTTATATCTCCAATAGTATATCGTCTATTCGTGACAGGGAAGATCGAGGGAACGATTCTTCCCAGTTTGGGAACGGTTTGTATTGGTCTTAGCGTGGTGTTACATAGTCTACAGCCTTCCTCAATAAATGGGCTATTTAACACTGAAAGAATTTTTCAAATCGGACCAGTAGTTCCTGAGATTAGCGCTTTCAAACAAACAAAAAAACACTTCAGCTTTTTTATATTAAGTATAGATAAACAAAAGAAAACTTCTTCAGCTATTTTAATGGAGTAAACTTAATTGTTTAAAATTTGTAAAAAAAAAATCTTTGGTCACATCTCCAGAAAAGAGCACTCGATGGAGAGACTGGTAGTCCAGGGCCGGGTGGAAGGCAGAAGATCACGCGGCCGCTCACCGACCCGCTGGACTGACCTAATAAAGAAGGCAACTGAGTCCACTATGGTCAAATGTACTCGTAACGTTTCGAACCGCCAGACCTGGAAGCGCATTGCCTGGAGGGCGGTTGTCGGGAGCACGGGCGACCTAACAGGTCCTACTGCACATACAGCGTCAACGCAACCACGACCACTCTCACAAGAGTGTCCGACTGAGAAGAAACTTAATTGAAGTTCAATTAAAAACATCGAACTGTTGTAGCATCAAATCAAACGCACCTTTAATTACAATGATAATAAAGGTCGCGCATTAAGCGAAATGTCACTTAAATTAAATAGTCTTTCTATTTTTTTTTCTTGATTACATCGTCAGTGGCTGTGCAATTTTGCGAAACAGTCATGCGTCTTGAAGGCTTGAAGGGTAGGACAGTTAATTCGCAATACATCTTAGATTGGGCCCCTGATACGCATTTTACACAAAAAAAAAACCAGTCAGGACAAATAATAAGTCGGTTTGCAGAAGTGATGTAATATATTTTCAGTCCAACAATAATAATTAGATAAAATATTTGAAAATTTATAAAAAAGGGCGCCAATGTTGTGATTGGGTAAAAAATGCACAGATAATACAAAAAATGAGGATATACGTTTCGTTTTACGCTGTCAAGATCTTGAACATCAGAACAGATCTTACTATCAAGCCGGACTCATAACATGACAGGCCAGGTACGTATCATATAGTTCTACAGGCTTGGTCAGTCGTAAACAATTTATGATAACTACTATTATCATTTACTAGCCGCACTCGCCCGCTTCGCTGCGCATTTAAAATTAACATTATTATTTATTGTCATTATTATTAGGTTGTCCAACACTCATATAAATATTAGCCTGTCGATTAAGTACATGTATTTTCTACATGGATACCAAGTTTCAAGTCTATCGGATGCACGGTTCAGTAGTTATAACGGAATATCAGTAAAAACCACTGTAGATTTATATCTAATATATAAAATTCTCGTGTCACGGGGTGCGTGATTGAACTTCTCCGAAACGGCTCGACCGATTTTTGTGCATCTTAGCGTGCATATCGGCCAGGGTAGAGAATCAAATAACATCTATTTTTTATCCCCCTAAATATTAAGGGTGGTCCACCCCTAAATTTGTTATTTTATTTTTAGACATAAAATTGTTTTTATTTTGTCATGACTTAGAATAAAAAAATTCATATTACTCTGCATTTTCACTTTTATACGATCAACCCCTGTTTTTTCATCCCGATTTTTATTTTTTTTATTCTATGCACAGATCCGCAATAAGGTTGCAAGATGGCAATCAAATATTATAATTGTAGTACGATAAATTCTTATTCAGAGCTTAGAATTTCAAGTTCCTTTAATTATGTTTTTTTTTTAAAATTCAATTTGATCTCCCGCCCTCGCCGGTCGACTACTGATCAACTATCAATCGATCAGTTATCCAAGCCAGGTGTCACTTTTCATACCCCTAAGTGATAAGGGTTGTCCACCCCTAACATTTATTTTTATTTTTGGACATTTTTTTTGTTATAAAAAGGCATTACCTAGGTATGTGGTTGAATGCGGTTTTGTTATTTTTATACTCCCTAAACGTTCACAGCGCTACATGCCTCTTTCACTCATTTACCACATCCTTACACACTTACAATTAGATACTTTTTTTTCTACACTGGAAATTCCCTAGAAATCTTATATTTTGCCTTAAAGCAACGTTTGCCGGGTCAGCTAGTATTAGTATAGATTTTCGTCTTTTTTAATGTCGTTGTATTATTGCCGTCTAGATCCGTGTCTATGATAACTGTCATTCGCATTTGCATACGTCGGATAAAATCATAGACCTTCATACTTCAGTGGATAAAATATAATGGCAGTAAAACACGTGAGATTCAAGCGTAAAGTTAGTCTAAATTATGTATACTAAGTCCAGCAATTTGATTGTATGAATGAGACGGGTATATGTGTGTTACTACTAGGTGATGTTACTCCTTAAAAACCAGTTCGGTCATACAGACATGAATACTGATGCTATCGGATCATTCTAGTAACGTTTACATCGATACAGCGGATTGCGTCTTAAGTCAAAGTAACAAAGATTAGATTTGAACGTTACTCAAATATTTCTAAAGTAAGTTTTTATGTTTTGCGATTTTACTCCTTATTTTTTATGCACTAAGTCCGGTTTTAGTATTATTCTTCTAATGATTCCGTTTATATACAGGTGGTTATTTAATTAATATTACGTACAGCGTAAATATTTTAGTGTCTTTCTGTGGCGCATAAAGAAATCGACACGTGAGTATCGGGATCACGTCAGAGAGAACTGCGTGGGAGACCACAAGTTTTCGAAAAAAAAAAAAAAAAAAAAAACACAGCTGTGACGTCATATCTTAAATTTGTCAAATTAATTTAAGTCCCAACTGTGGAAGGAAATTTACATGAGCTCCAAATAGTGTCGGACTGGCAAGGTGTTGCGCAGCGCTGAGAGGAATGGCAACGCTTATTGTCGGAGCCCAAGACACATTTTGGGATCATAGCATCAGCGCAGTAGCAGCAATACTAGAATTTTTTTTTTTGTTTATTGCTTAGATGGGTGGACGAGCCCACAGCCCACCTGGTGTGAAGTGGTTACTGGAGGCCATAGACATCTACGACCCACCCACATTGAGATATCAGTTCTAAGGTCTCAGTATAGTTACAACAGCTGCCCCACCCTTCAAACCGAAACGCATTACTGCTTCACGGCAGAAATAGGCGGGGTGGTGGTACCTACCCGTACGGACTTACAAGAGGTCGTACCACCAGTAAAAAACTCGTAAAAAAGTCGATTCGGGCCACGGCGGACCAACAAGAAAGAATGTCGTAGAAAAAAAAAGCAATATCGCACACAACACATGGTCTCACAGTTGTCAGTGGGTCGCGTTTCCGATCCGGTGGTAGATTCTGCGAAGCACTGCTCTTGCTAGGGCCAGTGTTAGCAACACTCCCGGTTTGAGCCCCGTGAGGTCACCTACACGTCAAGGAGAAGCTTAAATAGCCTCTCAAGGCATTTGTAGGCATTGCTGAAGTCCATGGGCGACGGTAACCACTCTCTCGTGGGCTGTATGCTCGTCTGCCAACACGGGCAATAAAAAATAAAAAAGTCGGGTGTATACGATGTGTATACGTAACATTAGCATGTCGGTGACGCGAACCCGTAATATTTCCCCGACTAAAAAGTGTTCAAAGCGACTAAAGAAGTTTTGGCTTCATAAAAAAAAAAGTATGTACTATAACGATTTGTAGTAAGTAGTATTTATATAAATTGATCAAAGATAATGAAATTCGTAGAAACGATTTTTGTCATAACAATTTTGCGTATTTACCGCAATTAAACAAATGTGTAAATAGTAACTAAATGAATGTTATGTAAACATCATTTAATTACAGAATAAAATGAACTGAGTAGTGTATTGGTTGTTTGTAAGTTACACGTGGAGAATAATAATTAAAAAATATATATAAATATCTTACATGCTGTATATATCTGACATTGGGTATCTACCTCCTTAATTATATCAATGGCAAGCGTCTATTAACACAATATTGGTTCAGTATATAAAATTATTTGGTTATCATTCAAATTTTTCTTTCTTTACCTGGTGACCTAGCACTGAATCACTGACTTTTGTAACACAGGTTTTCTTAGCATAAAAGTCAGGGAATTTTGTTATTGTATACCTCATAAAAAAGCCATGTATATTATTATACTAGTGTTATAGAATTCTTGTACGTGTTTGCATTTTAAGAGGCTTGAATAAATTATTATTATTATTATTAATATTATTAAATCTCCGGTTTCAGAGGGCGCCTTCGGTGTACCTCTTTGAAAAACTCTGGAATGTTGCGATACTCCTGTCGTATTTGTAACATCAGAGGACTTTTTGGCGGGAACGCGAGGAGTGAAGCTGTGTGATTTGTTTTATTTTGTCTATTTCGTGTTTCTTCAGGTTTAAATGTGTAATAACGGTGGTTTATTAACTGTTTAATATCTGTGAAAGTGCACAAATGTGGGAAAATGGTAACAAAGCTGCTTGACGTAACTTCTCGGGATCCTACAAAAAATCTCAGTAAATGACCACCATTTTACTGAGATTATATTTCATCTCATCTCATTTCATTTAATTTCACTCCATAATGTTATTTTTTCATAAAAATAAGAATATATGTTAAAATAAGGCTTGACCTAAAGCTCTTCGTTACAGGTCATAAAATTCCTTTAAAAAAAGTAACATCAGAGCACTGGCTTGTAGATTTCATCGTATGTAGAGGTCTTATTATCTAAGATATGTCTCTTTTTTATCCTACCAAAGCTGGTTGAGTTTCTCGCCGGATCTTCTCAGTGGGTCGCGTTTCCGATCCGGTGGTAGATTCTGCGAAGAACTTGTTAGGGCTAGAGTTAGCAACACCTCTGGTTTGAGCCCCGAGAGTTCACCTATACGCTAGGGTAACGCTGATATAGCCTCTAAAGGAATAGGTAAAAAAAAAATTACATAAATATGTTACTAGATGTATGCGTGAGGAACGATCTTCACGACGACCTAAATATAGAACCGATATGTGAGTATCTTAAAGTAGCATCAAAAGGCTACTTCGACAAAGCGGCGCGACTTCCTCTTATCGTGGCTGCCACTAATTACCTATACGACCCAGACGACGGGGCAACGCAAAACCGCCATCGCCCGATAAATATTTTTTCGGATCCCCTGGATCCCAAGCACTGGTCCTCGTCGAACTCGTCGATGACGACGAAGAGTTCGACGAGTGAACTAACTCACAGCCCACTGAGTTTCTGGCTGGATCTTCTCAGTGGGTCGCGATTCCGTTGCGGTAGTAGATTTAGCAGAGCACTGCTCTTGCTAGGGCTAGTCTTAGCAAATTCCCTCATGTCGAGCCCGTGAGCTCACCCGACCTGCGAATAGGTAGAGAAAAAAACGGTTAAAATAAATCCATTAACAAGAAAAATCATTTTAGGAAGCTTTTACGAACGAAAATGAACAATGGTAGTGAACCCTAAAACCGCAAAAACAATTTATTTCAACTCACAACATGCTTGCCTTCCGACTTAAACGCGGTTTTTAGAATTTAAAATTATAAAATCATAAATTTTTATTTTTAACAAAAAAAACAAAAGTTTCGTGCGATTTGTTAATAGTGAAATTAATTTTAATAATGTGCGAAGTTAAAATTACCGTAGAAGACAAAAATACTAGAAGTAATGTAAGGGGTTGTGGCCTAATTATATTGGTTTTAAGAACGCTCTTTCATGGATTGAGTTGGTCGATACATTCCTTTGTGACGTTATACGGGATTCGTGTTGTGTTTACGGTATCTAAAGAGCAAATGGAAAACCCGATGATAAGCGAAATGATAAAATTCACACCGCTTTTCTTGACCAACTGGAATTTTGTGAGTATAAATACTGCTGCTACTTTTTTTTCCCTAACTAAGCTGAGAGCCTTGAGAGGCTATATCAGCGTAACCTTAACTAGTAGGTGAGGTCACGGGGCTCGAACCTGACGACGTTGCTAACACGAACCCTAGCAAGAGTCGTGTTTCGCAGAATCTACCACCGGATCGGAAACGCGACCCACTGAGAATATCCGGCGAGAAACTCAGTGGGCTGTGTCTGTGGGTTAATTTACTCGTCGAGCCCTTCGTCGCAAGCGACGGGTTTGACGAGAACGGTGACCAGTGCTTGAGGTACCTAAAAGCACCGTTAGTGGATCGGGAGGATCCGAAATGACGTGTGCTGCTACTGTTAGCTTGGCGTGTATCTATGTTTTTAGTTTTCTACCTATTCTAGTGACCGATATTAGATACACCGAATGAGTAAGTGAGCTCATAGGACTCAAATCTAGTCAATTTGCTAATACTAGCCCTAGCAAGAGTAGTTCGCAGAATCTACCACCGGATCGGAAACGCGACTCACTGAGCGGATCCGGCGTGGAACTCTGTGGGCTGTGTCTGAGGGTTAAGTGTCTATATTTGTTTGTATTTAACAAAATCTTTGAAAGTAATTTTCAACCGACTTCAAGATACCTGAATGATTGGTAAATTTGCGCACCCATTAAAAACCGATGAAGATACAATAATTTTATAACTTTGCTCTAGCATAACCAGTTTAGATAGCATAAAATAAAAAAAAAGATATTAATTTTAAAGTTTTATTTATTTAAATGATAGCTCGGTTTGTTATTTGAGCGTGTTTTTTTAATTTTTAACCGCCTACAAAAAAGGATGAGGTTCTCAATTCGACGGTTTTTTTTTATGTTTGTCTTTTGACTGGGTGAATCGATTTTGATGATTCTTTTTTTATGAGAAAGCTAACGCTTCCCGTATTATCCCATTTCAATTTAGTCCAGTTCTGATAATGGTATCCATGAGAAAACCATATAAGTCTTAAATTTGCATTAAGTACGTGCGCGACAAATAGATGAATAACTCAATAACTAAATATCACGCCAACCGATTTCGATGATTATTGTTTTTTAGTGTATATTAATTTGTTTTGGAATATCTTTTTTTTCTATGTGATTTTTTTTTATTGCTTTGATGTGTGGACGAGCTCACAGCCTACCTGGCGTTAAGTGGTTACTGGAGCCCATAGACATCTACAACGTAAATGCGCCACACACCTTGAGATATAAGTTCTAAGGTCTCAGTATAGTTACAACGGCTGCCCCACCCTTCAAACCGAAACGCATTACTGCTTCACGGCAGAAACAGGAGGGGCGGTGGTACCGACCCGTGCGGACTCACAAGAGGTCCTACCACCAGTAAAGTGTCTATTTATAATTCTTAAGCCAAAGGTATTGCTGTTTAATAAGACAGTGCCGTGATAAATGATTTTGCAATTTTAAAACTGGGGCTATTAAATTCCTTTTACGGCTTTAGTATTTGCATTTAAAGAAGCGTTAGTAAAAATCTTTAGTCGTTAAAATTATAATTAAAAATATGTACTTTTTTGGTTTAATTTAGGGTTTAATGTTGTTATTTTATTATATATTACGTTTTGAATACTTTATTTATTTATTTATTTAAGGATTACCAACAGGGCTTATCACTGGTGGTAGGACCTCTTGGGAGTCCGCACGGGTAGCTACCACCACTCCGCCTATTTCCGCCGTGAAGCAGTAATGCGTTTCGGTTCGAAGGGTGGGGTAGCCGTTGTAACTATATTGAGATCACTGGTGGTAGGACCTCTTGGGAGTCCGCACGGGTAGGTACCACCACTCCGCCTATTTCCGCCGTGAAGTAGTAATGCGTTTCGGTTCGAAGGGTGGGGTAGCCGTTGTAACTATATTGAGACCTCAGAACTTATATCTCAAGGTGGGTGGCGCGTTTACGTTGTAGATGTCTATGGGCTCCAGTAACCACTTAACATCAGGTGGGCTGTGAGCTCGTCCATCCATCCAAGCAATAAAAAAAAAATAAAAAAAGGGCTTACAGTAAGACATAAAATAACATTGACATGTATAGAGCAATTGATAACTGCAACTCTAATTAGATGCAATCACAGCATTAATTACATTAATATATCAACAGAGTTTTTAGTTTATAGTTTAGAGTTTATAGTTTTCTTGGTCGCAGACGATTAAGGTGTTGTCCGTGGACATTTGATTATTGTACTCTTGTCTTTTGCGTTTACACAGAAATAACTAATGAAGAAGAAAAAATCCTAAAGTTTTTTTTTATTGCCCTTGTAGGCTAACGAGCATACGGCCCACCTGATGGTGAGTGGTTATCGTCGCCCATGGACTTCAGCAATGCCAGGGGCCGAGCCAAGCCGCTGCCTACCGTTTAATACTCTCCACAAGCCTCGTTTGAAGAAGGACATGTCATAGCGCTCGGGAAACACCGTGGAGGGGAGCTCATTCCATAGCCGGATGGTGCGTGGCAATGGCAATGGCATCCTCAAGTCTACGTAGTTTGTTTGTCTCGGGTTTTTATCCATAGAGATAATACACATAATGTTTTCATCTGTATTAGAAAAGGATCAAATGTCCAACAATTTTATTACTCTGTTATATAGTAAAGTTGGTCTTCGCTTCTGTCGTCAAAGTCTTGCTTTATTCTTCTTCTTAGTCGAATACTTCATTGCTGAAGGTCGTGTCCCTGAAAGCCCTTCGTGGCTCTTTGCACCATCAGCTTCCATTTCCTTCGGTTTTCGGCTTCTCTCAGGGCGGTCGCAACAGAGAGTCCAGTGGGCGCAGCTATCTGATCCGACCAACGGTTTGGTGGCCGGCCGGCGGGTCTTTTCCCTTCTACCTTGCCCACCATAATCTTTCAAGGTCGTCTGGTGGCCGCCGAGCAATGTGACCAAAGTAACCGAGAACATTCTGGTAGAAAATCGTAGACAGTCTCGTTTCTATATGAAGTTGCTCGAGTGCAGATATGTTTGTCCTCTTGGCGGTCTTTGCTTTATTAGTTCTTTCGAATAACTCAATCATTTTCGTTTGGCCTTTGTCGAAAAACATTCTATGGGCTATTAGGACATTCAACAGTACCGGAACACCGAGGCAACGTTCTAGAACCTTCGTGAATTGTTTCGCGGAATATTCGAGAGATGGTATAGTCTTTTCGATATCTGAGGAATTGTTCGAGATGATACCAGCATCTCGTTTTTACCATCGCACCGCCCGCCACCGGAGTAGAGTTCATCCATACTACCTGGAGCCACTGTGGTCATCCACAGTGCGCTTCCAGAGATCTTTTTTGCCACGTACCATACGGCTATGGAATGAGCTCCCCTCCACGGTGTTTCCCGAGCGCTATGACATGTCCTTCTTCAAACGAGGCTTGTGGAGAGTATTAAGCGGTAGGCAGCGGCTTGGCTCTGCCCCTGGCATTGCTGAAGTCCATGGGCGACGGTAACCACTCACCGTATGGTGGGCCGTATGCCCGTCTGCCTACAAAGGCAATAAAAAAAAAAAACTGTTTTTGATGTCTGACAACAGATGTCGTTACTCGTACCGGCTTGAGAGTGGGGAGGACATATCCCCGGGATAATTCAGTGGAAGGGTGTTCGTTCTAAATCTAGATGATCCGTGGCAGAAAAGTGTTTCTAGGGTAGCACTCTGGACGTAAGCAGTGGTTACAGAGGAACGAACTGGGGTGGGTTGTTGCCAAAAGGGTGTGATGGAATCACTTCAAACAATGCTCATCATCCATCTCCTAGCATTGAAATGATCATAACATGACTTACGTAACGACTACGATTCTCCGTGACATTAACGATCAATTTAAATACATTAGCATTATGACATTGATTTGATTACGTAATAACTTGTGGATTTTCTAAAAACAAAAGAATAGGAATGTTAGTTCTTTATGAATGAATGATTTATTTTATTTCAGACAACAATAAGTCCATATGTGTACATAGTATCATTGAAACATACTTAAAATTAACAAAGCCAATCAAATAAAAAATATACATTTATTAAAAGTAGTTATCAGTGGATACCTTTCAAATATTCCATTCCCCTGATACCTACTTCGAACCATCCATTATTATTATTATTATTGTTTAGTCTTTATGTGTCCTTATTTATAGTGTCCTCTTAATACCAAGGCATCGCACCGTGTTACGAATACCAAGCCTTAGTATATCACCAAGCTGATGAATGATTTTTTATTGCTTAAATTGGTGGAGGTGCTCATGGCCCACCTGGTGTTAAGTCGTTACTGGAACCCATAGACATCTACAGCGTAGACGCGCCACCCACCTTGAGATATGCCTGCCTATTTCTGCCGTGAAGCAGTAATGCGTTTCGGTTTGAAGGGTGGGGCAGCGGTCGTAACTATACTTGAGACCTTAGAACTTGTATCTCAAGGTGGGTGGCGAATTTACATTGTGAATGTCTATGGGCTCCAGTAACCACTTAACACCAGGTGGGCTGTGAGCTCGTCCACCCATCTAAGCAATAAAAAATAAAAAAAAGATACAAGTTCTAAAGTCACAGTATAGTTACAACGGCTGCCCCACCCTTCAAACCGAAACGCATTACTGCTTCACGGCAGAACTAGGCAGGGCGGTGGCACCTACCCGTGCGGACTCACAAGAGGTCCTACCACCAGTAATTACGCATATTATAATTTTGCGGGTTTGATTTTTATTACACGATGCTATTCCTTCACCGTGGAAGTCAATCGTGTACATTTGTTGAGCACGTATTTCATTAGAAAAATTGGTACCCGCCTGCGGGATTCGAACATCGGTGCATCGCTTCAACACGAATGCACCGGACGTCTTATCCTTTAGGCCACGACGACTTCAATACCAAGTGTCCTCTCAATACCAAGGAACCGGAGCGTGTGACGAATACCGAGCTTTTACTATACTTTAGTATATCACCAAGCTGATCATTTACTTTTTTTTATTGCTTAAATTGGTGGACGTGCTCACAGTTCACCTGGTGTTAAGAGGTTACCGGAGCCCATAGACACCTACGACGTAAATGCCGCCATCTACCTTGAGACAAAAGTTCTAAGGTCTCCGATTTTTACACTAGAACGGCTGTCCCACCCTTCAAAGCGAAACGCATTTCTGCTTCATGGTAGAAATAGATAGGGTGGTGGTATCTACCCGTGCGGACTCACAATACGTCCTACCACTACCCACTATTGGGTTTCCATTACGGCCGTTTGGCTGGCGACCTTTTGGTGTACATCATTCACCTTTGAGAGCAAGGGCAAAGATGCCTCGTCGCGATGAGCCTTAAAGTCGCTTCCAGCATTGTCTAGCTGAGGTTACCGACTTATAGAACACGGACTCTGCAAGTAGATCGCTAGCTTTTTGCATGGATGGATCCCATTTCAAGAAAGCGGCACAACACGAGAACCCTCTCATCGTGGCCGCCCGTAACTACATTCCGATACTGCGGACAGAATGGTAAACAGTCGACGTCGTCCAAAACATGTCATTTTTTTTTATTGCCCTTGTAGGCAGACAGGCATACGGCCCACCTGATGGTGAGTGGTTACCGTCGCCTAAGGACTTCAGCAATGCCAGGGGCAGAGCCAAGTCGCTGCCTACCGTTGAGTACTTCGGAAGCTTTTAGGTACTCGGAGCACCTGTAATCGTTCTCGTCGAACTCATCTCAGTGGGTCGCGTTTCCGATCCGGTGGTAGATTCTGCGAAGCACTGCTCTTGCTAGGGTCAGTGTTAGCAACGTCGTCAGATTTGAGCCCCGTGAGCTCTCCTACTAGTTAAGGCTACGCTGAAATGGTCTCTCCAGACCATCAGCTCAGGTAGGGAAAAAATATATGGATGGAGAATTAAGAGATTACTTGCGTCTCACAACTTATGTCTTATGTCTCCAATTTCTTTTTCCCTATCTGATAGCCTATGGGGCTATTCCAGCTACGTTCTCGGCGGTAGGTGAGCTCAGAGGGATCGGCCCGAGAGCGTTTGCTATCACTGGCCCTTGCAAGAGCAGTGCTCCGCAGAATCTACCACCGGATCCGGCGAGAAACTCAGTGGGCAATATCTATGGGGTTTCGAATAGTAAATGTTCCATGTCATTCTAGAATCGATCAAAGAAACATTTATTTTTATTGCTTAGATGGGTGGACGAGCTCACAGCCCACCTGGTGATAAGTGGTTACTGGAGCCCATAGTCATCTACAACGTAAATGCGCCACCCACCTTGAGATATAAGTTCTAAGGTCTCCGATTTTTACACTACAACGGCTGTCCGAAACGCATTTCTGCTTCATGTTAGAAATAGGTAGGGCGGTGGTACCTCTCCGTGCGGACTCACAAGAGGTCCTACCACCAGTGAAAACTATCGCTAGCTAGGAACAGATGCCATATGTTTTAATAAAGTCTGTAGATGTTCCATGTTTTATGGTCTCTAAGACTGTAATTTAGAGATCCGTTTTTTAACGTAATTTTAAAATACGTAAAACTTATCTGTCATTCCTTTAGACCTAATTACAATATGAAATGTTCAGATCCTGCGCTCGTTCTGATTGTCCAATGTCAAGACATAACTTCTGTCACGGTAGCCATCATTGAACACATGCCTGATCCATAGCCATCATTGAACACATGCCTGATCCATAGCCATCATTGAGCACATGCATGAACATTGACAGATGCCTGAATCTCGCTGACGACATTTACAAGATAAGCTTAAAGTAGAGAGTAAGCGAAAAGCTTATAATGAACTAGTTACTGAAAGTCGTCGTGGCCTAACGGATAAGACGTCCGGTACATTTGTGTTGAGCGATGCACCGGTGTTCGAATCCCGCAGGCGGGTACCAATTTTTCTAATGAAATACATACTCAACAAATGTTCACGATTAACTTCCACGGTGAAGGAATAACATCGTGTAATAAAAATAAACCCGCAAAATTATAATTTGCGTAATTACTGGTGGTAGGACCTTTTGTGAGTCCGCACGGGTAGATACCACCACCCCGCCTATTTCTGCCGTGAAGCAGTAATGCGTTTCGGTTTGAAGGGCGGGGCAGCCGCTGTAAATATACTTGACACCTTAGAACTTATTCTCAAGGTGGATGGCGCATTCACGTCGTGGATGCCTATGTGCTCTCCAGTAACCACTTAACACCAGTTGGGCTGTGAGCTCGTCCACCCATCTAAGCAATAAAAAAAAAAGTTTCGAACAATGAGGTTTGGGTCGTCAGTCTACCGAACAATCTCACCCAAGCAATAGAAGATCTTATCGTTGTTATTACTCTCCAAATATCTATAAAAAAAGACAAAACAGCATTTTCTAAGTGGTTTGTTTAACTTAATCTTGCTTTATTATCACCAACTAGCTAACTCGGCAGACTTCGTAGTGCCTCAATCGATAAATAAAAGACCTAAACTTTTGTATAAAATAAACATCAAGGGAAAAACAAAATTGTTATTTTTATTTAATTCCGAGCATTTTCATATTTTTTCATACCTTTTAAACCTTCTCTGGACTTGCACGAATAATTCAAGACCAAAATTAGCCAAATCGGTCCAGCCGTTCTCGAGTTTTAGCGAGACTAACGAACAGCAATTCATTTTTATATATAAGGCAAAAAGAATTTTATTAATGAATTTTAACCTTGTGCTTACGGTAGTATAAGAAACAGTACATTACAAAAATACAGAAACAGGTAGCATTGTGTTCGAATCAAGTTTCTTGTAAAGCTGTTTTTGTCGGACTGTACTATTTATACCGAGAACTGGTTGTGCCTTTGACTGTAACGTATTTTTTGGTTAGATTAGTGGTAGAGCTTCACGGCTGACTCGGTGTTTAGTGGCCGCCGGAGTCCGTAGACATCAACAACTTTAGTCTCCAGTCACCATGAGAAATAAGTTCTAAGGTTTCCGTTTTTATAGTACATCATCTCAACAATAAATATAATCAGTCAAGTCAACAGAGTCAACACTTACTGGTGGCCCAGAGGCCTTTCCAGTTTCACCAGGACAGGTGGGCGAGCAAAAGCTCAGCCAGGAGGGGTGAGATTTGCTAACGGCTACTTGAGCGTCTCCAAAAGAAACCTAAAAACACAAGAGTAACTGCTTCACGAATTAATCTACTACCGGATCGGAATAGCTGAGAAGATAACTTGGATAAACGCCGACAGTCAGATAACTTGGAAAAAGTGATTGTGACGGGTAAAGTAGAAGGAAAGAGACCCCGCGGCCGATTACCTAGCCGTCGATGTGATCAAGTAACCGCTCTAACTGGGTTGCCAGTCGCAACCGTCATCCGAGCAGCTGAGGACCGGACGAGATGTAAACAGCTCACGAGACAGGCAACGGTCAAGTTTCAGGGACACGACCTTCAGCAATGAAGAAAGCGACGAAGAAGAAGAGAAGATCCGGCGAGAAACTCAGCGGGCTGATGTATGGGTTAGCTTGCACGTCGAAATCTTTGCCCAGTTTGACGAGTAGGGTCACTGGGGTCCCTAAGCCTGCTAGCGTTAGAGCTGAAAGCGTCTAATGCAAGGGTTATTGGATGTGATGGATCCGTAAGGACGTGTGGTGATTATGGAGATAGCGTCCCTATCGTTGTGACCGGTGGCTGCGGTGGTGCCATTTCATTGTTACCTTAAAATGCTGGTGTTTATAGCGTGCATGATGCCTAGTCGTTGTCACTCACGGACTAGCCTAGAATGGCATAGCTGAAATACCATAATACCAGTTCTGTTATTGGTGACTACAAGGACGTGGTTGGTTAAATGCCCTCGGTGGATCTCGTGACCTGACTTCGTAGTGGCTCGTAGCACGCCAAGAGGTCCTCAAGGTCTAGCGATGATGGTCTCCAAGCAGAAATGTAAAATTTATTGATTTATTTAGTACATTTAAATCCATGATTGCTTATTCCGTATAAAGTCCATTGCCGAAATGATGAAAACGTCTAATGTTTTTTTGTCTATGTCGCTTATGTAAGCTTGATGTGAGAATACACAAAAAATATAATGAAGGTGTTGATGAAAATTGTGTTTTGATTAACTAATCTATATAAAAATGAATTGCTGTTCGTTAGTCTCGCTAAAACTCGAGAACGGTTGGACCGATTTGGCTAATTTTGGTCTTGAATTATTTTTCGAAGTCTAGAGAAGGTTTAAAAGTAGATAGGTAGATAAATATGAAAATGCTCGGAATGAAATAAAAATAATAATTTTGTTTTCCCTTTGATGTGTCCCCTGTCGGACGGATTCCTTTTGTTTGTTTTAAGTTTATTTTATACAAAAGTTTAGGTCTTTTATTTATCGATTGAGGCGCTACGAAGTCTGCCGGTCAGCTAGTATATATTAATTTTGACGTGGGTTTATTTCCACGTCGAATCCTTTGTCTCATTCGACAGATTCTACGAGAGCGGCGACTGATGTTTAGAGTGCCTAAAATCACCGTTAGTGGATCGAAAGGATCCGAAATGACGTGTTTTGGGCGACAGCGACTGTTTACCATTCGGTCCGCAGGATCGGGTATGAGAGAGGGAGAGCTCATCCCTCTCCTCACCTAGCCGTCACAGCCAGGGGCCGGAGAAGAACTTTTGCCCAACTCTGGCCCCTGTAGGAGGCGACCTCCCCCTGGAGAAGTTCACACGCGGACCTGAGGGGAGAGACAGTGCGGCGTGCTGCTCTATCAAATCAAATCAAATCAAAATTTGTTTATTCAACATAAATAAAAGTACATACTTGTTGAACGTCAAAAAAAACTACCGCCAATTCACAAGAACTAGCCTCCACCCTGAGAACAACTGGCAAGAAACTCAGCGGGCATGTCTTTTTTTTTTAATTAGTTTTTTTTTTTATATTAATTTTTTTTTTTCGCGCTGCATGTTCCGCTGAACTGTTGCGTAAGAGCAACCGGTTGGTGGTGTGTCGCGTTCCAACCTGGCAGGCTGGTTCGGATCCAGCGGGGTATTTCGGAAGACCAATGGCACCATATGGGATGGTCTGTAAGGCTGCCGTACCGAGACGGCCGACGTAGAGTCGTTGACTATCGCCTCGACGACCCGTCGGACGTATTCAGGGTGGCCCCGCGAGTCTGGACGAGTGGACCGCTGGAACCCCCACTCTGCCTGGGTTCTGAGCCGGGCGGAGATCGGACGTCGGCTGAGTGCAAGGGAAGTCGTTTGGTGGGTAGGGCCCTAAAACATCATTGGGCCCGCGGCTCTCAACTTCTGCAGACTGTCAAGTCCCACATACTCCGCCCGTCCCCTAGGCGCGGGAACCTCGGAAGGAGGTTCGGCCCCGGCCTCAAAAAAAAAAAAAAGGATCGGGTATCCCACATTCTTATTTGAAACACTGAAGAATTGAATTGAATTGAGATTTAAAGCATCGTACACTGTTTAGTCGTGTGCGTCTTTGAAATATTGCTAAGCGCTCAGAATCTCGGCAATAATTATAACTAGAGGTCGCGCAGTAGTCGAAATTCGACTATAATTAATTGGAATTGTAAGTTTGTACACTATTATGATTGTATTTCATACTTCTATAATCACAAATTTCGCCAAGACTACACTATAAAAAATATTAACAAAGACAAACAATATTTACTCTCAATTTGACAACAGACGTCAAGAATAAAAGTTTGACAATAAATAGTATGCATGCGTGTGTGCGTGAAATACATGGTATGTAGTGTGTGTAATGTTTTCTTTATTGAGTTAATGTATCTTTTATGCATTATTTTAAAAAAATATTAGCATTGTGCACTTCTTCTCTATATTCTCTATAAGTGTGGAAATTTTCGTACTGTTCCGTCCGCGCGATTTTCGTAAAAAGGGATACAAAGTTTTTGCTTCACGTATTGATATATAGATGACAATAACAGACGCCCGATTAAACTGTAAAGCTGGTTTCAATTATCTATACGACTCACGTAAACCGAAGAAAAAACATTAAAAAACAAAAGGCAAGTCTAATTAAAACAGTCTACGCACAGAAATAGCAAGCGTGATTGTTAATTGCTTTAATTATAAACAACATAATTGCGCTACTCTCATGTATATGAAGCTGTTTCTGATTCGCTTTTGAAGTCGGCTATAATTCTTTTTGTTTTGGAACCCGGAACTTCAGTCCAACATAGCCACTCTGACACGCGTGCTGGTCACGTAGGCCGTTGACGCTGTCAATGTCTATCACCACGGTAACCTTTATGGTACTAAATGACCGAAGCGATTGGGTTTTAAGTGATTTTTGTGCAAAAGCAGTCGAAAGAAGTAAATAATCTTCGTCCGGGAGGGGTCATCAATACATTGAGGTAGCTTAAATGTCAACCATCTTATTATTATTGTTGTTTCTTACGTAGTTTGGAGCCAGTGTCGGATTCAGACTATGGGGGGTATATTTTTTTGTATGGAAGGTAAAATTTGTTTCTGCTGTGGGGTCGCGTTGTGAATATGAATTTGGCGCTGGAGCAATACTCTCGTCTAATACGTTTTTTTAACCGACTTCAAAAAAGGAGGAGGTTCTCAATTCGACAGTATTTTTTTATGTTTGTTATCTCATAACTTTTGACTGGGTGAATCGATTTTGATGATTCTTTTATTATTAGAAAGCTGACGCTTCCCGTGTGGTGCCATTTCAATTTAGTTCAGTTCTGATAATGATATCCATGAGAAAACCATATAAGTCTTAAATTTGCATTAAGTACGTGCGCGACAAATAGATGAATAACTCAATAACTCAATATCACGCTAACCGATTTCGATGATTATTGTTTTTAATGTAGGTAATATTCACTTGTTTTGGAATATCATTTTTTTTCTATTTGAAGTCGGTTTTTGTTAAAGCATGTCCATTTACAATTATTTGTGTATAAGTTTGTTACGAAAATTTATTTAGGATGTAATTACTGGTCTTGTGAGTCCGCACGGTTAGGTACCACCACTCCGCCTATTTCTGCCGTGAAGCAGTAATGCGTTTCGGTTCGAAGGACAGTCGCTGTGTTGTAAAACAGCAACATAGAATTCATCTCTCAAGGTGCGTGGGGGTATTTACCTTGTTGATGTATATGTCGTTGTGGCCCAAAGGATAAGACGTCCGATGCATTCGTATCTAGCTATGCACCGGTGTTCGAATCCCGCAGGCGGGTACAAATTTTTCTCATGAAATACGTACTTAACAAATGTTCACGATTGACTTCCACGGCGAAGGAATAAAATCGTGTAATAAAAATCAAACCCGCAAAATTATAATTTGCGTAATTACTAGTGGCAAAGCCTCTTATGAGTCCGCGCGGGTAGGTACCACCGCTCCGCCTATTTCTGCCGTGAAGCAGTAATGCGTTTCGGTTTGAAGAGTGGGGCAGCCGTTGTGACTATACTGAGACCTTAGAACTATATCTCAAGGTGGGTGGCGCATTTACGTTGTAGATGTCTATGGATTCAAGAAACTCATTGTCCACCCATCGAAGCAATAAAAAAGGTCACGAGGCGGTATTTTTCACGGCGCCCCAAAGCGATACTCATGTAAGTTCGGTCCTGGTAATCGCTCGGAATCTATTTTCGGTTCATGCGAGAATAAAAAACAAGTATACTTATAAAATTTTGTATAAATTAATTAATACAACTCGACGCATTATTATTATTATAATAAAGTATTTAACACATCTGGTTATTTTAATTCGTCACAGTGTACAGAGCAAACGTGTACAGGAAATTAATATAAGAATATTTTTGTTTTAATTAATGGCGTAAATTCTTTTGAGCGGCCATTTTGAAATTTAATTTTAAGATACATTGTTCGTTTTTTTTTATTAGAAAACAAAAAATTGTGTTTATTAAAACAAAAAAGAGTGTTCGCTACGACTGCCATTGTGTTTTAAAAGTTCCACACGAGAACGCGGTTTTAGAAATTCTTGATCCTAAAGTGTTCTATAGAAGCAAGGAATCTTGTTTTGAATCGTCAAGATGTGTCAAGTTCTTACGTGGAATCAAAATGGCGGAAATTCTGGAAAACGATGCTCAATAGTTTTGTGTTTTCGATTCATTTTTCATTTGTTATTTCTGTCTGTACACACAGCGGTGTCCGTTTATGGCGTGCTCATTGTGTGTGAAAACATTAACAATAAAATTGATCTACTCAGACAAGTTTCTGTGTTTTCGTTTGGCTATGGGACCAATTGGAATTTCGTAAGTTGGTTTTGTTTTTTATGTTTTATTTTTATTTTTATTGCTTAGATGGGTGAACGAGCTCACAACCCACCTGGTGTTAAGTGGTTCCGGAGCCCATAGACATCTACGACGTAAATGCCGCCACCCACCTTGAGATATAAGTTTTAAGTATAGTTACAACGACTGCCCCGCCCTTCAAACCGAAACGCATACAAATATTCTTAGTGACCACCCTTTGTACACTGAATAAATTGGTACTCTATTAATAGCAGTTTGAAGTTAATCTTTCGGTTATGTACTTAAACTTTAGGACCTCTTGTGAGTCCGCGCGGGTAGGTACCACCACTCTGCCTATTTCTGCCGTGAAGCAGTAATGCGTTTCGGTTTGAAGGGTGGGGCAGCCGTCGTTACTATACTTGAGACCTTAGAACTTGTATCTCAAGGTGGGTGGCGCATTTACGTTGTGAATGTCTATGGGCTCCAGTAACCACCTAACACCAGGTGGGCTGTGAGCTCGTCCACCCATCTAAGCAATAAAAAAAATAAAAAAAATATATATATCACAAGTCATGTTCGAAAAAGCGCGGGCTAGTTTTGATTTCTCGGTTTTTTTTTTGACTAATCGATATCTATCTTTTAATGAACAAGTTAAGTTTAATTTTGATACGCACAAAAATTAATTCAGGCACTGAAAATTTGAAATTTATAAATTATTTCAATTTTTCTCTATTCTTAAAGGCTGCAATTTTTTTTTTCAAAAATTCACCTCTGAAACTCTTTCACGGCAAAAATAAGCAGAGCATCGGAGGGGTAAATATTACAACAAACAGACAGATTACTCACTCAAATATAACATATACATATTATTTTAAGGTTACTTAATAAATAATAATCTATACTAATATTATAAAGCTGAAGAGTGTTTGTTTGTTTGAACGCGCTAATCTCAGGAACAACTGGTCCGATTTGAAACATTTTTTCAATGTTAGCCCATCTATTGAAGAAGGCTATAGGCTATATAACATCACGCTAAGACCAATACAAACGGAGCACCAATAAAGAATGTTTCAAAATCGGGTTTATTCCCTTTTGAGAGCTTCCGCTGTGTGCGCTGCGAAAACGGTGAAATTTTCGCTAAATAATGTACGAATTATCAGAATCGGTTCAAGCGTTCTCGAGAAATGGGTGAATATACATAGTTAAAAAATTGTGGTCGAATTGATAGCCTCCTCTTTTGAAATCGGTTAAAAGGCGTGATTTTAGTACCTTAAATAGCTCCTTATCATTCTATTATCCAAAAATATTTTAACTTTCTACGTAAATGAAAAGGCGGGTGAAATTTAGCGTTATGCCAAAGTAGCTATTCCACGCGGACGAAGTTGCGGGCAAAAGCTAGTATACTCAATCTATACTAATATATAAATCTACAGTGGTTTTTACGGATGTTCCGTTATAACTACTGAACCATGCATCCGATTGACTTGAAACTTGGTATCCATGTAGAAAATACACGTACTTAATGGATAGGCTAATATTTATATGAGTCTTGGACTCCCTACACCAGTTGCGGGGGCGTTAATGATGAGAATCTTTGTGGGGGTGAGAAATAATAATGTTAATTTTAAATGCCCAGCGAAGCGGACGGGTACAGCTAGTAAATTATAAATCAACAGCATTAAGATGTCGAATGCGGAAGGTCGAACCCGCAAAACATTCGCTGCTTGAATATGCAAATATGTTCCGGCTGACAAACAGTTAATCATTTTTATATATTTCATTTTTCGGAACCATCAAGATCACGGCTGTACCCCGGAACTGGTACTTATAACTCCTCCGGGCCATAAATATGCATGATCGTGCTTCCAAATTCTATGAATATTGTTTTAAATAAATTTAAATAAATTTAAATTAAAAATAGTGTAAGAAAAAATGATTTTATTGTAAAAAAGCGTGAGTTGCTTTTTGCAGGATATTATCAAAATAACCTTTCAACTCATATCTGTTCATAAAATATTTATAACTACTGATACCTTGCACCCCACGCTTTTTTTTACAATTTTTTTTCTTTTTCTTACACTATTTTTAATTCAAATTTATTAAAATTTATTTTCTATTTTTTAGTTGGCTTTTCTATTAAAGCGTATTTTGTTAGTTTTTTTTAAACTATTATTTATTTTTCATTTTTTAGTTGAATCTCAATTTGTTTCATTTTTTTTTTTCAATTTTTTTTAATATTGAATTGTCATCGGTCCTTAATAAGTATACCAAATTTCGAGTTAATCCGACGTTTTGAAGGGGGTCAAAATCATGTTCAAAGATTCCGTTACATACTAACATACATACGTCTGAAGCTAATAAAAGTGTATTAAAAAAGGGGGAAGCCTTGTCTTGACACCTCCTTACGGATCCATCAGATTCAATAAGTCTTGCATTAGACGCCTTCAGCTCTAACACTAGGAGCAGGCTTAGGGACCCCGGTAACCGGACTCGTCGAACTCGACAAAGAGTTCGACGTGCAACCTAACCTAAACATCAGCCGACTTTCTCGCCGGATCTTCTCAGCGGGTCGCGATTCCGATCCGTTAGTAGATTCATTCGCGAAGCAGTTGCTCTTGAGTTGTTAGGTCTCCTTTGGAGGCGCTCGGGCAGCTGTTAGCAAATCCCACCTCTCCTGGCTGAGCCTTTGCTCGCCCACCTGTCCTCGTGAAACTGGAAAGGCCTCCGGGCCACCAGTAAACCTTCAATCATAACAAAAATAATCGCAATTATCAAGTCTCATTATCACATTACGATATAAGTTTATTATCTAAACTACAACTAACCGATACTAGGGTCCGTCTGTAGAAAGTCGACTGATCTAAATTCATTTTATGTCTTAGATTTTCTCTTTTGTTTTATTATTAATCTTTTGTAGCACTGGAGCCGTCAATAACCATTAAAGAAATATACTCATTATTACTGACAGAAGAGAAAATGGCGTTAAACTATTGTATATTTGTTTATGTTGCGTTTTTTTATTGTTTAGACGGATGGACGAGCTCACAGCCCACCTGGTGTTAAGTGGTTACTGGAGCCCATAGACATCTACAACGTAAATGCGTCACCCACCTTGACATATAAGTTCTAAGGTCTCAGTATAGTTACAACGACTGCCCCACCTTTCTAACCGAAACGCATTACTGATTCACGGCAGAAATAGGCAGAGTGGTGGTACCTACCCGTAAGGACTCACAAAAGGTCCTACCACTGTTGTGTATTGAAACTTCAGAGTACCGTTGACAACTGTTTATTAATTACTGTCAATATACCCTCAACATCTCCCCTTTTACAATATAAGTGTGTTACAAGATAAACATAAAATCAGAGGTTAATTATTATTAATTGCATTCTGCTTAGTTCTACTACGAGTAGTAGGCGGATAAATATGAGGTGATGAAGGTGATGACAAAGTACTCGGTTCGTACACTGAACCATCCTCATCCACACTCATCTCATATTCTCCCCCACTTGACTCGTCTGATACGATCNTAACTATACTTGAGACCTTAGAACTTGTATCTCAAGGTGGGTGGCGCATTTACATTGTGAATGTCTATGGGCTCCAGTAACCACTTAACACCAGGTGGGCTGTGAGCTCGTCCACCCATCTAAGCAATAAAAAAAAAAGATACAAGTTCTAAAGTCACAGTATAGTTACGACGGCTGCCCCACCCGTCAAACCGAAACGCATTACCGCTTCACGGCAGAAATAGGCGGGGCGGTGGCACCTACCCGTGCGGACTCACAAGAGGTCCTACCACCAGTGAAAACTATCGCTAGCTAGGAACAGATGCTATATGTTTTAATAAAGTCTGTAGATGTTCCATGTTTTATGGTCTCTAAGATTGTAATTTAGAGGTCCGTTTTTAACGTAATTTTAAAATACGTAAAACTTATTTGTCATTCGCTTAGACCTAATTACAATATTAAATGTTCAGATCCTGCGCACGTTCTAATTGTCCAATGTCAAGATATAACTTCTGTCGCGGTAGCCATCATTGAACACATGCCTGATCCATAGCCATCATTGAACACATGCATGAACATTGACAGATGCCTGAATCTCGCTGACGATTTACAATTTACATTTATTTTACATTTATTTACAAGATAAGCTTAAAGTAGAGAGCAAGCGAAAAGCTTATAATGAACTAGTTACTGAAGTCGTCGTGGCCTAACGGATAAGACGTCCGGTGCATTCGTGTTGAGCGATGCACCGGTGTTCGAATCCCGCAGGCGGATACCAATTTTTCTAATTAAATACGTATTCAACAAATGTTCACGATTGACTTCCACGGTGAAGGAATAATAACATCGTGTAATAAAAGTGAAACCCGCAAAATTATAATTTGCGTAATTACTGGTGGTAGGACCTCTTGTGAGTCCGCACGGGTAGATACCACCGCCCCGCCTATTTCTGCCGTGAAGCAGTAATGCGTTTCGGTTTGAAGGGTGGGGCAGCCGTTGTAACTATACTTGAGACCTTAGAACTTATTCTCAAGGTGGATGACGCATTCACGTCGTGGATGCCTATGGGCTCCAGTAGCCACTTAACACCAGGTGGGCTTTGAGCTCGTCCACCCATCTAAGCAATAAAAAAAAAGTTTCGAACAATGAGGTTTGGGTCGTCAGTCTACCGAACAATCTCACCCAAGCAATAGAAGATCTTATCTTTGTTATTACTCTCCAAATATCTATAAAAAAAGACAAAACAGCATTTTCTAAGTGGTTTGTTTAACTTAATCTTACTTTAATATCACCAACTAGCTGACCCGGCAGACTTCGCAGTGCCTCAATCGATAAATAAAAGACCTAAACTTTTGTATAAAATAAACATCAAGGGAAAAACAAAATTGTTATTTTTATTTAATTCCGTGCATTTTCATATTTTTTCATACCTTTTAAACCTTCTCTGGACTTCCACGAATAATTCAAGACCAAAATTAGCCAAATCGGTCCAGCCGTTCTCGAGTTTTAGCGAGACTAACGAACAGCAATTCATTTTTATATATAAGGCAAAAAGAATTTTATTAATGAATTTTAACCTTGTGCTTACGGTAGTATAAGAAACAGTACATTACAAAAATACAGAAACAGGTAGCATTATGTTCAAATCAAGTTTCTTGTAAAGCTGTTTTTGTCGGCCTGTACTATTTATACCGAGAACTGGTTGTGCCTTTGACTGTAACGTACTTTTTGGTTGGACTATTCGACGAGCTGACGGCTGACTTGGTGTTAAGTGGTCGCCGGAGTCCGTAGACATCAACAAATGTAGTCTCCAGTCACCTTGAGAAAGAAGTTCTAAGGTCTCCGTTTTTATCTCATCAATAAATATAATCAGTCAAGTCAACAGAGTCAACAGGTTACTGGTGGCCCAGTGGGCTTTCCAGTTTCACCAGGACAGGTGGGCGAGCAAAGGCTCAGCCAGGAGGGGTGGGATTTGCTAACGGCCACTTGAGCGTCTCCAAAGGAAACCTAAAAACACAAGAGTAACTGCTTCACGAATTAATCTACTACCGGATCGGAATAGCTGAGAAGATAACTTGGATAAACGCCGACAGTCAGATAACTTGGAAAAAGTGATTGTGACGGGTAAAGTAGAAGGAAAGAGACCCCGCGGCCGATTACCTAGCCGTCGATGTGATCAAGTAACTGCTCTAACTGGGTTGCCAGTCGCAACCGCCATCCGAGCAGCTGAGGACCGGACGAGATGGAAACAGCTCACGAGACAGGCAACGGTCAAGTTTCAGGGACACGACCTTCAGCAATGAAGAAAGCGACGAAGAAGAAGAAGAGAAGATCCGGCGAGAAACTCAGCGGGCTGATGTATGGGTTAGCTTGCACGTCGAAATCCTTGCCCAGTTTGACGAGTAGGGTCACTGGGGTCCCTAAGCCTGCTAGCGTTAGAGCTGAAGGCGTCTAATGCAGGGGTTATTGGATCTGATGGATCCGTAAGAACGTGTGGTAATTATGGAGATAGCGTCCCTATCGTTGTGACCGGTGGCTGCGGTGGGGCCATTTCAATGTTACCTTAATATGCTGGTGTTTATAGCGTGCATGATGCCTAGTCGTTGTCACTCATGAACTAACCCAGAATGGCATAGCTGAAATACCATAATACCAGTTCTGTTATTGGTGACTACAAGGACGTGGTTGTTTAAATGCCCTCGGTGGATCTCGTGACCTGACTTCGTAGTGGCTCGTAGGACGCCAAAATATCCTCACGGTCTAACGATGATGGTCTCCAAGCAGAAATGAAAAACTAATTGATTTATTTAGTACATTTAAATCCATGATTGCTTATTCCGTATAAAGTCCATTGCCGAAATGATGAAAACGTCTAATGTTTTTTTTTGTCTATGTCGCTTATGTAAGCTTGATGTGAGAATACACAAAAAATATAATTAAGGTGTAGATGAAAATTGTGTTTTGATTAATTAATCTATATATATATAAAAATGAATTGTTGTTCGTTAGTCTCACTAAAACTCGAGAACGGTTGGACCGATTTGGCTAATTTTGGTCTTGAATTATTTGTGGAAGTCCAGAGAAGGTTTAAAAGGTTTAAAATAAATATGAAAATGCTCGGAATTAAATAAAAATAATAATTTTGTTTTTCCTTTGATGTGTCCCCTGTCGGACGGATTCCTTTTGTTTGTTTTAAGTTTATTTTATACAAAAGTTTAGGTCTTTTATTTATCTATTCAGGCGCTACGAAGTCTGCCGGGTCAGCTAGTCTATTTATATATTAATTTTGACGTGGGTTTATTTCCACGTCGAATCCTTT
The DNA here is from genome assembly GCF_003987935.1 of Bombyx mandarina. The sequence goes on from NW_021011481.1 coordinate 593,047, forward strand.
GTCTCATTCGCCAGGTTCGACGTGAGCGACGACCGATGTTTAGAGTGCCTAAAATCACCGTTAGTGGATCGAAAGGATCTGAAATGATGTGTTTTGGGCGACAGCGACTGTTTACCATTCGGTCCGCAGGATCGGGTATGAGAGAGAGAGAGCTCATCCCTCTCCTCACCTAGCCGTCGCAGCCAGGGGCCGGAGAAGAACTTTTGCCCGACTCCGCCCCTGTAGGAGGCGACCTCCCGACGGTCTGTCAGGCTGACGTACCGAAACGGCCGATGTATAGTTGACTATCGTCTGGACGACATCTGGGTGGCCCCGCGAGTCTGGTAGTGGTGTTGACCGCGAGAACCCCCACTCTGCCTAGGTTCTGACCCCGGGCGGAGATAGGACGTCGGATGTGTGCAAGGAAAGTTATTTGGTGGGTAAGGTCCTAAAACATCGTTGGGCCCGCGGTCTGCTCTCAACATCTGCAGACTGTCAAGTCCTACTTACTCCACCCCTAGGCTAAGCATCCACTTCGATAAAGCGGCACGACACGAGAACCCTCTCATGGTGGCCGCCGGTAACTACATTCCCGATCCCGCGGACAGAATGGAAAGCAGTCGACGTCGCCCCAAACACGTCATCTCGGATCCTCCCGATCCACTAACTGTGCTTTTAGGTACCTCAAGCACCGATCATCGTTCTCGTCGAACCCATCGCGTGCGACGAAGGGCTCGACGAGTAAATTAATCCACAGACACAGCCCACTGAGTTTCTCGCCGGATCTTCTCAGTGACTCTCATTTCCGATCCGGTGGTAGATTCTGCGAAGCACCACTCTTGCTAGAGTTTGTGTTAGCAACGTCGTCAGGTTTGAGCCCCACGAGCTCCCCTACTAGTTAAGGTTACGCTGATATACCTCTCAAGGCTATAAGCTTAGGTAGGAAAAAAAAGCTAAGCGCTCAGAATCTCGGCAATAATTATAATGACAATAACAGACGCCCGATTAAACTGTAAAGCTGGCTTCAATTATTTATACGACTCACGTAAACCGAAGAAAAAACATTAAAAAACAAAAGGCAAGTCTAATTAAAACAGTCTACGCACAGAAATAGCAGCGTGATTGTTAATTGCTTTAATTATAAACAACATAATTGCGCTACTCTCATGTATATGAAGCTGTTTCTGATTCACTTTTGAAGTCGGCTATAATTCTTTTTGTTTTGGAACCCGGAACTTCAGTCCAACATAGCCACTCTGACAAGCATGCTGGTCACGTAGGCTGTTGACGCTGTCAATGTCTATCACCACGGTAACCTTTATTGTACTAAATGACCGAAGCGATTGGGTTTTAAGTGATTTTTGTGCAAAAGCAGTCGAAAGAAGTAAATAATCTTCGTCCGGGAAGGGTCATCAATACATTGAGGTAGCTTAAATGTCATCCATCTTATTATTATTGTTGTTTCTTACGTAGTTAGGAGCCAGTGTCGGATTCAGACTATGGGGGGTATATTTTTTTGTATGGAAGGTAAAATTTGAGAAGTGTGGTCGCGTTGTGAATATGAATTTGGCGCTGGAGCAATACTCTCGTCTAATACGCTTTTTTAACCGACTTCAGAAAAGGAGGAGGTTCTCAATTCGACTGTATTTTTTTTTATGTTTGTTACCTCATAACTTTTGACTGAGTTAATCGATTTTGATGATTCTTTTATTGTTAGAAAGCTGACGCTTCCCGTGTGGTCCCATTTTAATTTAGTCCAGTTCTGATAATGGTATCCATGAGAAAAACAAATAAGTCTTAAATTTGCATTAAGCACGTGCGCGACAAATAGATGAATAACTCAATAACTCAATATCACGCCAACCGATTTCGATGATTATTGTTTTTAGTGTAGATAATATTAATTTGTTTTGGAATATCAATTTTTTTCTATTTGAAGTCGGTTTTTGTTAAAGCATATCCATTTACAATTATTTGTGTATAAGTTTGTTACGAAAATTTATTTAGGATGTAATTACTGGTCTTGTGAGTCCGCACGGTTAGGTACCACCATTCCGCCTATTTCTGCCGTGAAGCAGTAATGCGTTTCGGTTCGAAGAACAGTCGCTGTATTGTAAAACAGCAACTTAGAATTCATCTCTCAAGGTGCGTGGGGGCATTTACATTGTTGATGTATATGTCGTCGTGGCCCAAACGATAAGACGTCCGGTGCATTCGTATCTAGCTATGCACCGGTGTTCGAATCCCGCAGGCGAGTACAAATTTTTCTAATGAAATACGTACTTAACAAATGTTCACGATTGACTTCCACGGTGAAGGAATAAAATCGTGTAATAAAAATCAAACCCGCAAAATTATAATTTGCGTAATTACTAGAGGCAAAGCCTCTTATGAGTCCGCGCGGGTAGGTACCACCGCCCTGCCTATTTCTGCCGTGAAGCAGTAACGCGTTTCGGTTTGAACGGAGGGGCTGCCGTTGTAACTATAGGTACTGAGACCTTAGAGCTTATATCTCAATGTGGGTGGCGCATTTACGTTGTAGATGTCTACGGATTCAGGAAACTCATCGTCCACCCATCGAAGCAATAAAAAAGGTCACGAGGCGGTATTTTTCACGGCGCCCCAAAGCGATACTCATGTAAGTTCGGTCCTGGTAATCGCTCGGAATCTATTTTCGGTTCATGCGAGAATAAAAAACAAGTATACTTATAAAATTTTGTATAAATTAATTAATACAACTCGACGCATTATTATTATTATAATAAAGTATTTAACACATCTGGTTATTTTAATTCGTCACAGTGTACAGAGCAAACGTGTACAGGAAATGAATATAAGAATATTTTTGTTTTAATTAATACAAGTAAATTCTTTTGAGCGGCCATTTTGAAATTTAATTTTAAGATACATTGTTCGTTTTTTATTATTAGAAAACAAAAAATTGTGTTTATTAAATAAAAAGAGTGTTACGACTGCCATTGTGTTTTAAAAGTTCCACACGAGAACGCGATTTTCGAAAATCTTGATCCTAAAGTGTTCTATAGAAGCAAGCAATTTTGTTTTGAATCGTCAAGATGTGTCAAGTTCTTACGTGGAATCAAAATGGCGGAAGTTCTGGAAAACGACGCTCGATAGTTTTGTGTTTTCGATTCATTTTTCATTTGTTTTTTCTGTCTGTACACACAGCGGTGTCCGTTTATGGCGTGCTCATTGTGTGTGAAAACATTAACAATAAAATTGATCTACTCAGGCAAGTTTCTGTGTTTTCGTTTGGCTATGGGACCAATTGGAATTTCGTAAGTCGGTTTTGTTTTTTATGAAAAAAAAAAAAAAAAAATTTTATTGCTTTGATAGGTGGACGAGCTCAAAGCCCACTTGGTGTTAAGTGGTTATCGGATCCCATAGACATCTACAACGTAAATGCCGCCACCCACCTTGAGATATAAGTTCTAAGTATAGTTACAACGGCTGCCCCGTCCTTCAAACCGAAACGCCTACAAATATTCTTAGTGACCGCCCTTTGTACACTGAATAAATTGGTACTCTAATAATAGCAGTTGGAAGTGAATCTTTCGGTAATGTGCTTAAATTTTTATATCATAAGTCATGTTCGAAAAAGCGCAGGCTAGTTTTGATTTTTCGGGTTTATTTTTTTGACTAATCGAAATCTGTCTTTTAATAATTAACAAGCTAAGTTTAATTTTGGTACGCACAAAAATTAATTCAGGCACTGAAAATTTGAAATGTTAAAGTAATTAAATTTTTCTCTATCCTTAAAAGCTACCGAGAGGGCTGGTAGTCGTGGCGCCGACGACCGCCAGTCCGGCGTCTTGAGGGGGAGGGTGATGGGAGAGATGTGCTCCGCACTAAACGCTTCGCTTTCCCCCCTTTGCCTTTTCATGAGTTCTGTCTCATGCGAGGTTTGGACGTTGGTTGTTGAGCGACAGGAGGTTTAGGAGGAGTCAGTCCGACTCTGACATGCCTCGCCCTCCATCCCCAGTGGAGGGCGGAAGACCGGCGATTTCAATTTGCAATTTTTTTTCATAAATTCACCTCTGAAACTGTTGCACGGCAAAAATAAGCAGAGCAGCGGTGGGGTAAATATTACAACAAACAGACTATTACTCACTCAAATATGACATATACATATTATTTTAAGGTTACTTAATAAATAATAATCTATACTAATATTATAAAGCTGAAGAATTTGTTTGTTTGTTTGAACGCGCTAATCTCGGGAACTACTGGTCCGGTTTGAAAAATTATTTCAATGTTAGCCCATTTATTGAAGAAGCCTATAGGCTATATAACATCACGCTAAGACCAATACAAACGGAGCACCAATAAAGAATGTTTCAAAATCGGGTTTATTCCCTTTTGAGAGCTTCCGCTGTGTGCTGCGGAAACGGTTAAATATTCGCTAAATAATGTACGAATTATCAGAATCGGTTCAAGCGTTCTCGAGAAATGGGTGAACATACATAGTTAAAAAAATGTGGTCGAATTGATAGCCTCCTCTTTTGAAGTCGGTTAAAAGGCGTGATTTTAGTACCTTAAATAGCTCCTTATCATTCTATTATCCAAAAAATATTTTAACTTTCTACGTAAATGAAAAGGCGGGTGAAATTTTGCGTTATGCCAAAGTAGCTATTCCACGCGGACGAAGTCGCGGGCAAAAGCTAGTATACTCAATCTAAACTAATATATAAATCTACAGTGGTTTTTACGGATGTTCCGTTATAACTACTGAACCATGCATCCGATTGACTTGAAACTTGGTATCCATGTAGAAAATACATGTACTTAATGGATAGGCTAATATTTATATGAGTTTTGGACTCCCTACATCAGTTGCGGGGGCGTTAATGATGAGAATCTTTGTGGGCGTGAGAAATAATAATGTTAATTTTAAATGCCCAGCGAAGCGGACGGGTACAGCTAGTAAATTATAAATCAACAGAATTAAGATGTCGAATACGGAAGGTCGAACGCGCAAAACATTCGCTGCTTGAATATACAAATATGTTCCGGCTGACAAGCAGTTAATCATTTTTATATATTTCATTTTTCGGAACCATGAACCATCTCGACTGTACCCCGGAACTGGTATTTATAACTCCTCCGGGCCATAAATATGCATGATCGTGCTTCCAAATTCTATGAATATTGTTTTAAATAAATTTTAATAAATTTGAATTAAAAATAGTGTAAGAAAAAATGATTTTATTGTAAAAAAGCGTGGGTTGCTTTTTGCAGGATATTATCAAAATAACCTTTCAACTCATATATGTTCATAAAATATTTATAACTACTGATACCTTGCACCCCACGCTTTTTTTTACAATAAAATATTTATTTCTTACACTATTTTTAATTTAAATTTATTAAAATTTATTTTCTATCTTTTAGTTGGCTTTTCTATTAAAGCGTATTTTGTTAGTTTTTTTAAAATATTATTTATTTTTCATTTTTTAGTTGAATCTCAATTTGTTTAATATTTTTTTTGTCAATTTTTTTTTTAATATTGAATTGTCATCGGTCCTTAATAAGTATACCAAATTTCGAGTTAATCCGACGTTTTGAAGGGGGTCAAAATCATGTTCAAAGATTCCGTTACATATTAACATACATACGTCTGAAGCTAATAAAAGTGTATTAAAAAGGGGGGAAGCCTTGTCTAGACACGTCCTTACTGATCCATCAGATTCAATAAGTCTTGCATTAGACGCCTTCAGCTCTAACACTAGGAGCAGGCTTAGGGACCCCGGTAACCGTACTCGTCGAACTCGACAAAGAGATCGACGTGCAACCTAACCTAAACATCAGCCCGCTGAGTTTCTCGCCGGATCTTCTCAGCGGGTCGCGATTCCGATCCGGTAGTAGATTCATCCGCGAAGCAGTTGCTCTTGAGTTGTTAGGTCTTCTTCGGAGGCACTCGGGTAGTTGTTAGCAAATCCCACCCCTCCTGGCTGAGCCTTTGCTCGCCCACCTGTCCTCGTGAAACTGGAAAGGCCTGTAAGGCCAGTAATCCTTCAGTCATAAAAAAAAGAATCGCTATTATCAAGCCTCATTATCACATTACGATATAAGTTTATTATCTAAACTACAACTAACCGATACTAGGGTCCGTCTGTAGAAAGTCGACTGATCTAAATTTATTTTATGTCTTACATTTTCTCTTTTGTTTTATTATTAATCTTTTGTAGCACTGGAGCCGTCAATAACCATTAAACAAATGTACCCATTATTACTGACAGAAGAGAAAATGGCGTTAAACTATTGTATATTTGTTTATGTTGCGTTTTTTTATTGTTTAGACGGATGGACGAGCTCACAGCCCACCTGGTGTTAAGTGGTTACTGGAGCCCATAGACATCTAAAACGTAAATGCGTCACCCACCTTGACATATAAGTTCTAAGGTCTCAGTATAGTTACAACGGCTGCCCCACCTTTCAAACCGAAATGCATTACTGCTTCACGGCAGAAATAGGCAGGGTGGTCGTACCTACCCGTGAGGACTCACAAGAGGTCCTACCATCAGTAAAAATTAAGTTAACATTGTGATTTTTTTGTATAGTTGGGTGGACGAGCTCACAGCCCACCTGGTGTTAAATTGTTACCGGAGCCCAAAGACATACACATAGTTAATCCCGCTACCTACTTTGAGACACAAATCCCAACATTTCCCAGTACAACGGCTAGCCCTTCACGGCAGAAGTAGGCAGGATAGTGCTAGCTGCTGGCTCACATGACTACCAGTCAAACCCCTCTCTCCGATCTTAGTGTCATGGCGTTGTATGAGCTGTTCATCATCTCGCGTTTCGGTCTAAACAGTGCAAAGTTTTGGCTTGGAAGTTATCACAGAATTGTATTGACGGGAAACCGCGTGGCCTAGCTTCTTCTCTCTCCTCAATACTGAGGGTCGTGGCCAGGAAGTCGTCGTGGCCTAAAGGATAAGACGTCCGGTGCATTCGTGTCGAGCGATGCACCGGTGTTCGAATCCCGCAGGCGGGTACCAATTTTTCTAATGAAATACACGTACTTAACAAATGTTCACGATTGACTTCCACGGCGAAGGAATAGCATCGTGTAATAAAAAAATCAAACCCGCAAAATTATAATTAGCGTAATTACTGGTGTTAGGACCTCTTGTGAGTCCGCACGGGTAGGTACCACCGCCCTGCCTATTTCTGCCGTGAAGCAGTTATGCGGTTTGAAGGGTGGGGCAGAGTCTGTTCCGGATCATTCCACGCCATTTGCTCCTATCTGCGGCATAACTAGTATCATTGAAAATAATGTTGCGTTTATCTGCCGCACCGAAATACGCCCGTACCGATTCTAGGACTTACTTCTCAAATCGCGAGGAGATAACGAACTGTTATCAAAACTGGTCATCATCGATAGATCACGCAACGCATGTAACCGAGCGTGCAATTAATGTATGTATTAATAAATACATACCTAAACAATTAATTCTTATCTCAATTAAGGCGAACTCTTATGAGTCCGCACGGGTAGGTACCACCACCCCGCCTGTTTCTGCCGTGAAGCAGTAATGCGTTTCGGTTTGAAGGGTGGGGTAGCGTTGTAACTATACTGAGACCTTAGAACTTATATCTCAAGGTGGGTGGCGCATTTACATTGTAGATGTCTATGGGCTCCAGTAACCACTTAACACCAGGTGGGCTGTGAGCTCGTTCACCCATTTAAGCAATAAAAAAAAAAGGTGAAGTACGTTGACTTTAGAATCGTAACGATATTAATGTTTTGCTTCAAACTTTTAAATTAATTTAAATTAATTATGGTCGAATTTCGACTACTGGGTGACCATTAGTATTTATTAATCAACTAGCTGACCCGGCAGACTTCGTAGTGCCTCAATCGATAAGACCTAATAAACTTTTGTGTAAAATAAACTTAAAACAAACAAAAGGAATCCGTCCGACGGGGGACACGTCAAAGGAAAAACAAAATTGTTGTTTTTATTTAATTCCGACCATTTTCATATTTATCTATCCTTTTAAACCTTCTCTGGACTTCCACAAGTAATTCAAGACCAAAATTAGCTAAATCGGTCTAGCCGTTCTCGAGTTTTAGCGAGACTAACAAACAGCAATTCATTTTCTATACCTCTATACTAATATTATAAAGAGGAAAGATTTGTTTGTTTGTTTGTATTGAATAGGCTCCGAAACTACTGAACCGATTTGAAAAATTCTTTCACTGTTTGGAAGCTACACTATTCTCGGGTGACATAGGCTATAATCTTTTTTGAAAAAAATTACGGATCCTTACTAAAACTCCAATAATGTAACCCAAGGTATAAAAAAAATACCTAAAATATTCTTTATGTCGTGTGCCCTGCGAAAACGATTGATGATAGAATAAAATAATGTACTACGACTTTGTTTAACACATTATTATTTACGAAAAGCGTCGCGACAGCATATGTCTAACTATTATAGTTGTGCCGCAGTAAGTGTTATTTTATTTAAAAAAATAAAACAACGTCAAATATTCTTGAAATATTTGTTAAAGACCCCAGCAAAGCCGGAGCGGGCCGCTAGTTATAGATATAGACAATATAGAGGCACTAACATCGCTGTGCTATTGAAACTTGAAGTTCAAAAAGGACTGTCACGACAAAACAAGTTTCGCGGGGGTCGTTTCTCTGACGTCGACGACCAAAAAAAATCATATTCATACATAATTGTTATTTACTAGAGGTCCCGCAGTAGTCGAAACTCGACTATAATTAATTAGAATTGTAAGTTTGTGCACATACTATAATCACAAATTTCGCCGAGGCTACACTATCAAAAAATATTAATAAAGACAAACAATATTTAATCTATTCTCAATTTGACAACAGACGTCAAGAACAAAAGTTTGACAATGAATAGTATGCATGCGTGTGTGCGTCAAATACATGGTATGTAGTGTGTGTAACGTTTTCTTTATTGATTTAATGTATCTTTTATGCATTATTTAAAAAATATATATGCATTCTGCACTCATTCTCTATATTCTCTATAACTGTGGAAAATTTCATACTCCTCCGTCCGCGCAATTTTCCTTAAAAGGGATACAAAGTTTTTGCTTCACGTATTAATATATACTGATAATATAGAGGCACTAACATCGCTGTGCTATTGAAACTTGAAGTTCAAAAAGGACTGTCACGACGAAACAAGTTTCTCAGGGGTCATTTCTCTGACGTTGACGACAAAAAAATAATCATATTCTTACTTAATTTTACTATTTATATACGTATTTCCTCCATCGTATACTTAGATGCGTTACATAATGAATGCGAATGTCACTAATTAAGTCGAAGTTGATTTCCTGTTATGAATTTTTTTTTAGCCGTGGCCTTCATAATTGCGTGCGACATGCGATCACTCCGCTCGTGGCTAAGCACGTATTAGAACCATTCAGTTTCTTAACGTAAAGAAATTGACAACTTATATTTACTGTCCATTATCATTGTCTAGGCCTATATAGGTATTGCTGTATAGGTTTCAGTGAAAGACTGATTCTCGTAGGGTGGTTTAATGAGTAATTACGAGTATGGTTACAAACAATGTTAAAAAGGAGGAAAAAAGAATGAGAGCTTGTTCTTCTTTTTTTTCCTATCTATTCTAGTGACCTCGACAGGTTTTAAATTTACCTAACTAGTAGGTGAGCTCACGGGCTCAAACCTGACGAAGTTGCTAGCACTAGCCCTAGCAAGGGCAGTGCTTCGCAGAATCTCCCATCGGATCGGAAACGCGACCCACTGAGAAGATCCGGCGAGAAACTCAGTTGGCTGTGTCTGTGGGTTAATTTACTCGCCGAACACTTCGTCGCAAGCGACGGATTCGACGAGAATGATGACCGGTGCTTGAGGTACTTAAAAGCACTGTTAGTGGATCGGGAGAATCTGAAATGACGGGCTTAGGGCGACGTCGACTGTTTACCATTCGGTCCGCAGGATCGGGTATGTAGTTACCGGCGGCCACGATGACAGGGTTCTCGTGTCGTGCCGCTTTTTCGAAATGGTATTTTTTCTCGGCTGCGCAGGAGTCTTTTATAGAACAGCCGCGTGGTGCGGGCCGACAATCGTGACCATTGAACATGAGTGCTATCAGTGCTCAATATTAATCACAGGAAGAGCTGGGAGGAAACATAAAGCAAAGATTATCAATGTTGGCGAAATAGGTGCGGTATTTCCAGAGTGCACAGTTAGAGGTCCTTCCTCGTAAAGTCGTGTTCCTCATGTCTGACAATCGTGTCCAACTCCGTTCGCGACGTTCGTCTGTTGTGCCGTCTGTATCTTTGGCTACTTGAACAGTATTGTAAACGGTGGAAACAAGGCTAGTGCGGATCGGGCCAGACCAAACGTATTAGGCTTAATTTCTTACCACTTGGCCAGTAACCACCAGTTTTACAAGAATTTCTCCGTATTTTCTGGTGATGTGTCGGGAGTATTTTAAGATACGTTTGAATTAATTAATATTGGTTACATGATCTGTGAACATGATAACGTGTGAATGAATTGCATTATTATAGTAAAATATTGCTGCGAAAAGAGTGTCATGAATCAAGGTGCGGAGTGAGAGGTCCCTATATTGCTGTCTCTGTTCAACGCGATGACGATTAAAATATTCTAAAGGAGTTCGGTCGGATACAAACTATGAAGTGCCTTTAATGACAGTACCCTAAGTTTAAGCTTAACCAGAAAAATGTATCATACACATAGCGCCCTAGTTCCTAAGACTCTGCTCTTAAATTAGGCACCATTGGAAGGATCGTTCACCCAAATAGTACAAATATCCGTTTAAATCAATTATGATAGGATACATTTGCATTTTTTGGTCAGGATGAAATCGTTGACTGAGAGAGATAGACGCGATGTGCAGATTTGTACTGGTGGTAGGACCTCTTGTGAGTCCACGCGGGTAAGTAAGTACCACTATCCTGGCTATTTCTACCGGGAAGTAGTAATGCGTTTGGGATTGAAGGGTGGGGCAGCCGTTGTAACTATACTTGATACCTTAGAACTTATATTTCAAGGTGGGTGGCGCATTTACGTTGTAGATGTCTATGGGCTCCAGTAACTACTTAACACCAGATGGGCTGTCCTGTCCATATATCTAAGCAATAAATAAAAATAAAAATTAAACTTTATTTATTTCAGTTGTTCCAAACGTGCTTTCTGACTCTTTCGCTGATCTACGATGTACTGGAATGGCTGAATAAGGTGGACACAAATATTGCTACTAAAATCCAATACTACAGAGACGTGATTTTTTCCGGACTGGTCGTGCCCTTGACGTGTGTAAGTGAACTCTAAGATGTCTTATTATCTCATTAACTGCGTCGCGTTTTATTACGCGCAGACTTAAGTGGTAGATAGGAAATCATATTAAAACCTTTTGATCTAACTATAGGGCGTTCTAGAAATTTAATAACGCCATCTATATGGTGCTACTGTAAATACGCTTATAAAGCTTAATAGCCTTATTTTAAATATGTCGTAATTATTTTTAAAAAAAGCTTGTGATTTATCGTAATCTGTTTGAAAGCTTTTTACGCACAACGACAGATTTTCATCAAAATGTTATATATATATATACATATTTTTTTTATTGCCCGTGTAGCCAGACGCGTACGGTAGAGCCTACGACCCATTTGATGGTGAGTGGTTACCGTCGCCCATGGACTTCAGCAATGCCAGGGGCAGAGCCTCAAGCCTCTGCCTACCGTTTAGATACATTAAAAGTAAATAATTGTAGTAGGAAATTTGAAGAAGAGACACTATTGAAATTATCTTGTGATCTCAAATACTTGAAACCTCCCTTACTCCAAAAATTCACAAAATAAATAGTTACGTATTGAAAATCCTTTAAGCTGTAACTGGCTTACAAAGAAAAGGTGTTCCATCGCAGATGTAATTCAAGATGATAGGAGCCTCGCCTGGAGCTAAGTGTCCCGAAGTCCATAAACATTGCAAAGTAACCATCGTCCTTGAGACATGAGGCCGGACTCGCAATTGAACACAGCTGCCTTTCTTCATCCCTGAAATAAGCAAAATAGTATTCAGGCCGACCAATTCTGAATCCACGATCACCAGCAGAACCGAAGATTGTGGATCGCAATGCGCTGTTATTCAATGCTGTTGTCAACTTTACGTTTGTCTGATGTCCGTTTTTTTGGGAGGCTTACGAACAAAACTACCCTCAAATTTACTATTAATGTCTATTAATCTATCTATCAACCCAGAGATATCCCCTGCTGGACTTAGGCCTCCACCAAGCGTCGCCAAAAAGATCATAACGTAATTTTAGCTTTTTTTTTATTGCTTAGATGGGTGGACGAGCTCACAGCCCATCAGGTGTTAAGAGGTTACTGGAGCCCATAGACATCTACAACGTAAATGCGCCACCCACCTTGAGATATAAGTTCTAAGATCTCAGCATAGTTACAACGGCTGCCCTACCCTTCCAACCGAAGCGCATTACTGCTTCACGGCAGAAATGGGCAGGGCAGTGGTACTTAGACGCGCGGACTCACAAGAGGTCCTACCATCAGTAAAAAAAAAATCTTAACTGCGTAGATCTTAAGTCTTAACGTAATTTAAAGTAATTAATTGTACTTTTCAGTTCATATCGTCAATGTTTTGGATCGTGTTCTCGATAGACAGGGAGCTAGTGTTCCCCGAAGTCTACGACCAGATCGTGCCATGGTGGTTCAATCACTGCGTACACACTAACATCACCATAGTCGTCATAATTGAGACGTTGCTGCAAGCGAGACGCCACCCAAGAGACTTGAAGACAGAGGTCATCATGAACGGAACTGTAGGCGTCGCTTACGCCATTGTGTAAGTAATGGTTGGAATTAGCAGACCCTTCTAGGCCACTTGTTGTCAGCGTGCTTGTAAGACCGAGATTCCATTTATTTCTATATGGCAGTTGTACTAATGGAATTGACATCTTATCGCAGCGGGTTGCCACCGGTCATCGCTCTCGTCGAACCCGTCGCTTGCGACGAAGGGCTCGACGAGTAAATAAACCCATAGACACAGCCCACTGAGTTTCTCGCCGGATCTTCTCAGTGGCTCGCATTTCCGATCCGGTGGTAGATTCTGCGAAGCACGGCTCTTGCTAGGGTTCGTGTTAGCAGTGTCGTTAGGCTTGTGCCCCGTGAACTCATCTACTAGTTAAGGTTACGCTGAAATAGCCACTTAAGGCTATCAGCATAGGCAGGAATAAAAAAAAAAGCAGCGGTTCGCCGTACAAAAGCGTCTCTAGCCCATGCGATGCCCATCCGTCTGCAATCATTACGCTACCACCTTCTTACGCCCTTCAGTAAGCGCGCAGTCAAACTGGAACAGGTCCAAATGGAAGAGGTTCATTGAGTGCTGAAATTGGCACCCTCTGACACCACTGCGCCCCCACCCTGCACCACAGATAAAGTCGCCTCTGTCACCGCATATGTATACGCTGTGATATCTACGGAATTCAGTTACGGCTCAAGATCTGGGCTGTAAATTAGTCTGGCCATCTCCACAAAACAACTTTACACCAAATCAAATAGAATTGATTGCTATATCCGTGCGGATTCACAAGACGTCAAGAGTAGGACGTCTTGTGAGTCTGCACGGGTAGGTACCAAGGCCCTGCCTATTTCTGCCGTGAAGCAGTAATTCGTTTCGGTTTGAAGGGCGGGGCAGCCGTTGTAACTATACTGAGACCTTAGAACTTATATCTCAAGGTGGGTGGCGCATTTACGTTGTAGATGTCTATGGGTTCAGGTAACTACTAAACAACAGGTGGGCGTTGAGCTCGTCCACTCATCTAAGCAATAAAAGTAATCCTCATTTTTAGTTCATCCCCAATTCTTTGTGCAGGTACTACGCGATTTACTTCTTCGCGAAACGCTGGTTGTACGCCGTTTTCGGTATCATGACCTGGTGGCAGGTCTGTCTCTACCAGCTACTGATCTGGGGGTCGTGTTTCGCCTTCTACTTCCTTCAGTTCCCGGTCAACAGGCTCTTCCATCGGGAGGAGGTCCCGTCGCTCCGGGAGATCAATGAGGAGAAGACGGGTCCTCCAGCAGAAGAGGATATGGACATAGATATTTTGCATGATTCAAAACTATCGCCTTTAGTTGAAAAATCTTGGAGTCTCAAATACAGGTCTATGAGGGACCAAATGGAAAATTCTAGATTATAAAATGATTTTTATCTGTCTAAAGCTTTAGATCAATTTTTGTGTTAAGTCTTTTTAAATGTTTGAGATGCTTGTGGCAAGTGTCCACAGCAGATGCGGTGTGCCTTGTGCCATGGTACCAAATGTGTTAATTCTGTTGTCCCATGCCAAAGCGGATGGCAAAAGACATTAGAAATAAGGAAACTGTGTGTGTGTTTGTGTTTGTAAATATAGTCCGGTATGCTTAATACGAGTTTTTTAACGTTCTCGTTAGCGTAAAAGTTAACTCGATCTGTATGCAGTTGAAACAGCGCCCCTAGCGGCAAACACAGGCAAACGGCAACTCAATAACTGTCGGTACTTGAACGATTGTACCATGGTTCACTTGCGAACTAAATAATCATAGTAATGGTAGGTTCGAAGTAAGTATAAAAGCATAAAAGTATAAAGTAACCTAAGCAATAAAAAAATAAAAATGTATCAGTTGAATGGAATATTTGAAATATATTCAACTGAGAATTATTTTTAATAAATGTATCTTTTTTATTTGATTGGTTTTGTTAATTTTAAGTATGGTTCAATGATACTATGTACACATATGGACTTTATTTTTTATTTTTATTGCTTAGATGTGTGGACGAGCTCACAGCCCACCTGGTGTTAAGTGGTTACTGGAGCCCATAGACATCTACAGCGTAAATGCGCCACACACCTTGAGATATAAGTTCTAAGGTCTCGAGTATAGTTACAACGGCTGCCCCACCCTTCAAACCGAAACGCATTACTGCTTCACGGCAGAAATAGGCAGGGTGGTGGTACCTACCCGTGCAGACTCACAAGAGGTCCTACCACCAGTAATTACGCAAATTATAATTTTGCGGGTTTTGATTTTTATTACACGATTCACCGTGGAAGTCAATTGTGAACATTTTGTTAAGTACGTATTTCATTAGAAAAATTGGTACCCGCCTGCGGGATTCGAACACCGGTGCATCGCTACATACGAATGCACCGGACGTCTTATCCTTTAGGCCACGACGACGACGTTGTTGTCTGAAATAAAATAATTCATTCATTCATTCATTCATTCACTCACTCAATACAAATTTGAGATAACTTTTACGCTATCGAGAACGTTTAAAAACTCTCACTAAGCACACTGATGATGTCTACTTGCCGTTAATGCCTAAGAACTTGCAATACTGTGATAATTGGGAAACCAATTAAAACAATAACATTAATGTGATAATATTTATCAATAAATAAATGTGATCGAATTGTCTTTATTCTCGCTTTTTTTTCCTACCTATGCTGATAACCTTGAGAGGCTATTTCAGCTTCGCCCTAACGTTTGTAGGTGAGCTCACGGGGCTCAACCGGAGTGTTGCTAACACTGACCCTAGCAAGAGCCGTGCTTCGCAGAATCTACCACCGGATCGGAAACGCGACCCACTGAGAAGATCCGGCGAGAAACTCAGTGGGCTGTGTCTATGGATTAGTTCGCTCGTCGAGCCCTTCGTCGCAAGCGACGGGTTCGACGAGGACGGTGACAGGTATTCTCGCTAGCGTTATCAAAGCGTGTGAGGAATCTTATTATTATTAAATCAACGTCATTGGATGATTGTTGATACACAGCTAGACCTAGTGGAATTAATGGGGGACTATCTACCACATTAAAACAATTGGTTGAAGTTGCATTAGTTTTTATTTCTATTTGAGAGTTTACTGGTGGCCCGGAAGCCTTTCCGGTTTTATCAGTGCAGCTGGGCGAGCAAGGGCTCAGCCAGGAGGGGTAGGATTTGCTAACAGCTACCCGAGCGCCACCAAAGTCGATCTAACTACTCAAGAGTCGCTGCATTTGTATAACGGCTATGGCCATTGCTATTTAACGGGTCCTAATCCGGTCATCGTCCTCGTTGAACCCGTCGCTTGTGAGTTTCTCGCCGGATCTTCTCAGTGGGTCGCGTTTCCGATCCGGTGGTAGATTCTGCGAAGCACTGCTCTTGCTAGGATTCTCGTTAGCAACGTCATCAGGTTTGAGCCCCGCGAGCTCACCTACTAGTTAAGGCTACGCTGATATAGCCTCTCAAGGCTCTCAGCTTAGGTAGAAAAAAAAAGGGTCCTAATCACTATTTTCACATTCAGTGACTTTACGATATTTTAGCGTGTTGTAAGAGCCGTGTTTACGGGCAGAATGAAGACCGCGGGATTTTAGGAGTAGACCAATCTGTCAATCCATTCTCTAGTCCGTTTTAGTTAATACTGGAACTCGTTGACTTGCCCCGATACTAAACCTTATTAAGAATGTTAGTGAACAGGTACGCATTGAATCTTGGCTTGATATTGAATGGACAGCATTGTGTATAGATGAGTCGTCTATTATCAAAGGTGGAAATCTGTGCATTTGGACAAAAAAATGTTATTGATATGTCAAAACAGATTGATTTAAATATAATCGTCTCCTTCAAAGAATACGGTTCAAAACCTGCATTAAATAAAGGTTAATAGTTAACCTGTTATTTATCTAAGATGTCGTTCAGAGGAGTTTTGTGACTGCCAATGGAATACAAAGTCAATAATTCGTTTTTCTGATTTACCAATAAATGTCCAAAAGTGACATTGCCGGCTTTGATAATAGTCGACTCAGATGTAGCTATCTATGGTTCGTTCTTCTTTCTTCTTTCGAACGTTTGAACGGTGATGGTTGTGATGTGTATAAAGTTCGATGACCACTTAATACTTGTGAGCCATTTATCAGGGCAATAAAAACACCTTAAGCACTCTAGGCAGAGTTGAACAAAAATATGATTATTGAGATACTTACCAGCGAGTGGATTTAGCCGCTTGCTATTAAATATTTCTGTTAGATCTCACCACGCTGTTTTATTAAGTAATTTTAACTGTGCGAATAAAAATACTTTTGCGATTTATGAAATTTTATTTTCCATACAAATTCCGTCTTAGCGTTAATCGACACGTACAAAATTGTCATTATCGATATCATTAACATATTTATATACACACGCTGTATCACTCGATGGGCGAATACAACAAATGAAAATTTATATTTAGACTCTGGAACACGACATTTGACAGTTCGGAACTTTCAAACGTCAAATCTCAAAGTCACATTCGAGTTAAGGCCTTCTTGTATGAAAAAGAAAGGATTTTATCACATCTGCCCATTGATTGATACCGGAATACACCTTAGACATCGGAAGATACATTCTGGCAGCAAGGTTCGTGGTCAGACAAGAATATATTTTTTCTTTATTCCACGTCAATTTGGATTTCGAGTATCTGACAATATATTTCGTGTGAATTATCAAGATCGAAAAACAATTTTATTGCCATGGCTTTACTAGCTCATGGCTATGTCTTCGATCTATAGACTAACCAAATGCTGTAAGTTTTATTGCAAGAAGACGACCATGATTTATTGTATCATAAGGAAGAAAAACGGTTACGACCATTGTACTAGATTCTGTAAAGAGTGACATCACGCGCATCCGGCCTTTGCAAAATCACACCTCGAGAATTATTATTAAAATATTATAAACGAAGAGTAAAATGTACATTCATTAAACAAAATGTCATTACACAACGTACGCTAGACTATTTTTAAAAATAAATTGGCAGTGACAATGCTAGATGACAGAATGTTCTAGTTATTTTTAAATTAAAACACATTTTACGTCTAATCTTATTAATTAATTGAGTAGTATTTACGAAATCCTGTATGTTAATTGCGCGTTTTTTTTACAGTCGGCTTTATGTTTTCCTTGAAAATTTGGCAACAATAAATTTTACGCTATTATACGGTATGTTAGCACGAGCTTTTGTGTAGCTTTGTGATGTGATGAAACTATCGAGCTTATCTGTCGATGGACCTAGAAGCTATCAAAAGTTTTTGAAATTTTTTAGGGAGCCCAGAAAGTTGGACTGTCAAAAAATACAATCCACACAGCGTTTTTTTGCTTTTTCCAGACTACAATTTGAAGAAAGTCGACATTAATTAGCATACAGGTTTTCATAGACCCAGTTCTAAGTTCAATTAGAATAACTGGTCTAATTAGCATACAGGTTTTCTAATCATAGACTCAGTTCTGGGTTCAATTAGAATAGCTGGTCTAATATCCTGTAGAGTTGCCTGGGGTACCGGGTTCGGTCGTCATCTTGAAATCTCTGAGGCTGGATGTAATATGACGCCGGAGTTCTTATACTAACATGCGGTCTGCTCCTCAACTGATAGTTCTTCAGTTCTGATGCCGCAAACTGAGGCTCCTGGTAGTTTCTGAACCGGGAAAATGTGTAGTCTCTCTCCGGTGTCACGACAAAGCCACTCGGTATTCTGTTTAGAGGCAAAGCTGGGGAAAGGGCCTCATTATACCGAATGTCATAGTCGTTCTCCAAGGAGTCGGCCAGATTTTGTTTTATTGATATGTTTTCTGGGAGGAGCGGTGGTTTCCCTGTGGCCGTGTAAGGCTTCGATATTTCGGCCTTAATCTTCGGCTTGGGATCTTCGTAGGGCGCAGTGGTTGCTAAGTACGGTTTTATGTAATCCCCCGGTGCCAATGTCGACTCTAATTTGCCTCTAATGGCTTCGTAATTGTCGTTGTACACTCTCAGAACCTTTGTGGCTAGGTGTTTGGCTTTTTGATCTGGTGTCGTCGGTTCCGTTGTGGTTGTGGGCTTCGAAGTCCTCAGTCTGGTCACTTGGGTTGTGGTTTCTCTTTTCTTGTCGTATTCGACGTCCTCCTCGTCGTAATACTCGTATTCTTCTTCTGGAGCTTTTAATTCTTGAGGGAGTACTCTCCCCGTGGTCACGGAAGTTGTATATTTGGTTGTAGTGGTCGTGGGTTTGGCTGTGGTTGTTGTAGTTTTAAGCGTGGTAGTGGGTTCAGGAGTGGTCGTTCTAGAAGTTGTGGGGATAGGTGTGGAAGTAGTAGTCGTAGGTTTAGGGGTGGTGTTTAAAGGAGCTGTCAGATCCCTGCCGGCGACGGGCTGCAACCCTCGCGGCAGGTACGGACTACCACCCCTAGACGGTAAAAAAGGACGTTTGATAACTTTTACCGTAGGTCTAACTTCTTTGACTTTCGTCTCAGTCTCTTCTCTTTCGCGTCTGTTATTCTTACTCTTGTCATCGTAGTCATAATAATAGTCATCGGTGAGCTTAGACCTGGGTCTCTCTTTTTCTCTAGAATTGGATAGTCTCTGAGATTTCCCAGTAGGTTCGTAATAATAATCGTCATCATATTCTTCTGGTCTTTTCGTCTTTCTTGGCTTGTTTACAGTTTGAGGTCTGGTAGGTTTGAATTTCTCTCTTTCAACTGGTTCCGGTCTAGGACGTTGTACCGTACTGGTCTTTCCGGAAGAAGACGGTCTTCTCGGTTCTTCTTCTTCATAATCATAGTAATCATCGTCATCAGCCCTCGGAGGTACTTTCGTGGTTGTAACCGTCACATATTCGTATTTTCCTTTTTCACTTAAAGGGACTGGTCTTTTTATTTTGGGTGGGGCCCTCGGCTGGCTGAACAAACCGTGGCCATTGGGCTTAACTAGAGCTTGACCTTCTGGTGCTGTAGGTATTTCTCTTTTCTCTTCGTGAACTTTTTCGTCTTTGTAGGGGCGGTCATCTCTATTTCTGTATGGTCGTTCATCTCTATAGCGTCTGCCTTCGGATTGATATCTATCATCCCGAGTCCTCTCTCTATTTTTCTCTGGAGTTTCGTCTCTAAGTGGCCTAGGTCTGACCTGAGATCTGGGTTCATCTCTAGGTCGAATTTCATCTCTGGGTCTTGTCTCATCTCTTGGCCGAATTTCATCTCTGGGTTTTATCTCATCTCTTGGCCGAATTTCATCACGAGGTCTTGCCTCATCTCTTGGTCGAATTTCATCTCTGGGTCTTATCTCATCTCTTGACCGAATTTCATCTCTGGGTCTTATCTCATCTCTTGGGCGAATTTCGTCTCTTGGTCTTATTTCATCTCTTGGACTGGTTTCGTCTCTAGACTTGATTATTTCATCTCTTGAATTTCCCTCATATAGCACTTTGTCTTCAGTAGACCTCGTGTCTTCGTCTACTAAGTCTCTTGGCCTATATTCATCTCTGTTACGGTTTGGCCCATCCCTCTTAGCCCCACGTCTGTCATCTTCTAAGCTGTATCTATCATCGTCTCTTGGTCTATTCCGCCGACTCCCGCCTCGATATGCAGGTCTGCGATCGTCGTCATCATATGGCCTCCTCTTTCCTGGTCTCCTGTCGTAGGGTCTACGGTCTTCAAGGTCTTCCTCTATCGTTTCGTCGCGAGGGCGCGGGCGCCGGTCGTATCTGGAATAATTGTTTTTTTAATATCCTTAGCATACTTCGATCAGCACTTATTACAAAACAAACTCAATTCGTGTTGGTCATATGACTGCTTCGCATTAGTTTATAGGGTAGGACAATAATTTTTTTTGATTTCATGCACTTTTGGGCTTATCTCTTCGGATAACCACTTTATGCAAAAAAGAATGATTTTAAAAGTCACATATGGTGGGTGATCTGGTCTCAAATTTGATTTATCTGTACCAAGGAAACCCTGAGACTTGTATAAATACGAATAAATAGATAATAATATATACTAATAATGTATATATATAATAATACATAACAATATATAGATATCAAAAACTCAGATATAGAGCAAACAAATCTGTTCATGAGCTCACAGGTCTCAAACCGGGTGTTGCTAACACTAACCCTAGCAAGAGCAGTGCTTCGCAGAATCCACCACCGGATCGGAAACGCGACCCACTGAGAAGATCCGGCGAGAAACTCAGTGGGCTAAAATCGACGGAAAAAGCGACTAAATAAGCCCTTTAATTGTCATGTAGGTCACCGGTGCCCTACGTTGTGCACTGAAGTACTAATTATTCTTTTGTCGCTTATATGGGTGGATGAGCTCAGGTTAAGTGTTAAGTGGTTATGGAGCATCTATAACGTAAATACTGCCACCCACCTTGAGACAATATGAGTTCTAAGGTTTTAGTTTTAACAGTACAACGGTTGCTCTATCCTTCAAACCGAAACGCATTACTGCTTCACGGCAGAAATAGGTAGCTCGGTGGTACCTACCCGTGGGGGCTCACAAAACGTCCTACCACTAATAAGTAATGTTGTATGTTGTAGTAGTATGTTGATTTCTGTTATTAAGGCCCAGGAATATCTAGTAGATTCTGGTTGGGGAAGACGAATCCGATTGAAACATACATTAACAAACAAACAAAGGCAAAGTTAGGCAATCAAGGCGCTTCGGCGGAGCAATACGGCTTCAGAGAGGGCCGCTCGACTATCGACGCAATTCTGCGCGTGCGGGCCCTCTCCGACGAAGCCGTATCCCGGGGCGGGGTGGCGATGGCGTTATCCTTAGATGTAAGGAACGCCTTCAACACCCTGCCCTGGTCGGTGATCGTGGGGGCGCTGGAGTATCACGGCGTCCCCGCATACCTCCGCCGACTGATCGGCTCCTACCTCGAGGGCAGGTCGATCCAGTGCATCGGACACGGTGGGGCGATGTACCGCTTTCCGGTCGAGCGCGGTGTTCCGCAGGGGTCTGTCCTGGGCCCCCTGCTGTGGAACATCGGCTACGACTGGGTCCTGCGGGGCGTCATTCGGGCTCCCCTCCCCGGGCTGAGCGTAATATGTTACGCCGACGACACGTTGCTCGTGGCTCCGGGGAGGGACTACCGGGAGTCTGTCCGTCTGGCGTACGCAGGCGTGGCACACGTCGTCACAAGGATCCGACGGTTGGGACTCGAGGTGGCGCTCGACAAAACCCAGGCCCTGTTGTTTCACGGGCCGGGACGAGCGCCGCCTCTGGGTGCCCACCTCGTGATCGGAGGCGTCCGCGTCGGGGTCGGGGTGACCGGTTTTCGGTACCTCGGCCTCGAACTGGATAGTCGGTGGAACTTCCGCGCTCACTTTGAGAAGTTGGGCCCTCGACTGATGGCGACGGCCGGCTCTCTGAGCCGGCTGCTTCCAAACGTCGGGGGTCCCGATCAGGTGGCGCGCCGCCTCTACATGGGGGTGGTGCGGTCGATGGCACTATACGGTGCTCCCGTATGGTGCCACGCCCTGACCCGCAAGAACGTCGCGGCGCTGCGACGTCCGCAGCGCGCGATCGCGGTCAGGGCGATCCGAGGATACCGTACCGTCTCCTTCGAGGCGGCGTGCTTGCTCGCCGGGGCGCCACCCTGGGACCTGGAGGCGGAGGCGCTCGCTGCCGATTACAGGTGGCGTAGCGACCTCCGCTCTAGGGGGGAAGAGCGCCCCGGCGAAGGAGAAGTTCGAGCGCGGAGGCTCCACTCTCAGCGGTCCGTGCTGGAGGCGTGGTCTCGCCGCTTGGCGGACCCGTCGGCCGGCCTCCGTACCGTCGAGGCGGTCCGCCCGGTTCTCGCGGACTGGGTGGGCCGCGACCGCGGATGCCTCACCTTCCGGCTGACGCAAATGTTGACCGACCATGGTTGTTTCGGCCAGTACTTGCACAAGATAGCCGGAAGGGAACCGACGGCGCAGTGCCACCACTGCGCGGACCGCGACGAGGAAGACACAGCGGAACATACATTGGCGCGTTGCTCTGGATTCGACGAGCAACGCGCCGCCCTCGTCGCGGTCATAGGAGAGGACCTCTCGCTGCCGCGCGTCGTGGCTACGATGCTCGGCAGCGAGGCGTCCTGGAAGGCGATGCTCGACTTCTGCGAGTCCACCATCTCGCAGAAGGAGGCGGCGGAGCGAGAGAGGGAGAGCTCTTACCTTTCCGCACCGATCCGTCGCCATCGAGCCGGGGGCCGGAGGCGAGAATACGCCCGTACGTCCCGGCCCCTGTAGGTAGCGGCCTCCCCCCGGTGAAGGTCAAGGGGCGACCTGAGGGGGTGAGGCCGCGCGGCGCGCTACCAGCACTCTAGCGCGCTGCCGTGGATTGAATAGAGCGACCGGTCGACGGTGTATCGCGTCCCGACCCGGCAGGCTGGTTCTGGTCCAGCGGGGTATTCCGGGACACCAGCGGCACCGTCTGGGCGGCCTGACGGGCTGCCGTACCGAGACGGTCGACGTTTCAGAGCCTTCGATTCGCCTCGAAGGCTCCGTCGGCTGGGCGTCCTTGGGGTGAGCCGCGCCGTCTGGTTGTAGTGTTGACCGCGGTAGCCCCCCTACCTCATCCGGGTTCTGACCTCGGAGGGGATCGGACGTCGGGTGTAAGAGTGCAGGGGAGTCGTTTAGTGGGTGGGTCCTAAAATCCTTGGGCCCGCGNGTGTTGGTAACACTAACCCTAGCAAGAGCAGTGCTTCGCAGAATCCACCACCGGATCGGAAACGCGACCCACTGAGAAGATCCGGCGAGAAACTCAGTGGGCTAAAATCGACGGAAAAAGCGACTAAATTAGCCCTTTAATTGTCATGTAGGTCACCGGTGCCCTACGTTGTGCACTGAAGTACTAATTGTTCTTTTGTCGCTTATATGGGTGGATGAGCTCAGGTTAAGTGTTAAGTGGTTATGGAGCATCTATAACGTAAATACTGCCACCCACCTTGAGACATGAGTTCTAAGGTTTTAGTTTTAACAGTACAACGGTTGCTCTATACTTCAGACCGAAACGCGCTACTGCTTCATGGCAGAAATAGACAGGGCGGTAGTACCTACCCGTGCGGACTCACAAAACGTCCTACCACTAATAAGTAATTAAATAATAAATAAATAAATAAATATTTACTAACAATCACGTCACGTTAACTGGTCCCGTGCTAAGTTCGTAAAGAACTTGTGTTACAGGTACCAGATAACGGATATAAATGTAAGATTTTTATTATACACGTACATATATTTAATAATACATCATTAACCCTGGAAAAGACATTTATATTTATCATACAAATATCTTCCCTTGGCGGGATTCGAACCCGCGACCCCCTTGTGTAGTGACCATGTCACTTACCACTACACCAGGCGATCGTTAAAATGATGTTGATTTCTGTTATTAAGGCCCAGGAACATCTAGTAGATTCTGGTTGGGGAAGACGAATCCGATTGAAACATACATTAAACAAACAAACGACGGCAAAATTAGGCAATCCAGGCGCTTAATAACATAAATCGAAATAATTACTTCAGTGCGCCGCGTAGGACACTGGTGGTAGGACAGTGAAAGGGTTATATTCCTTGTTAAAAAAAAACACGTGTGGCACTTGGGGACTGCTGCGGTAAAGCTATTGCATAGCATTTTTTATGAACTTATGCAATTATAATTAGACAATAATAATTTAATATTAAAACAGTATTAAAATAAGACCACGCTATATTTATAAACATTAACTAAAGCAAAACATTAACTGTCTCCTTCACACGCATAAGCTAGACCGCGCGAGAGAGAGATGGGCAGACTTTTCATGATGCGCATGCAGTACGACGTCACGCCACGCGCAACGTGTGAATGTGTTGAACGTGAGCTACATGGTAGGCGGAGTGGGGAGTGTTAGGTTTTATTTTCGTTACAGAATTTCTTGATTCGCCGCGCTCAAAGTCCGCGATAAAAGCTATGCAATAGCTTAAAAAATGGCTGCAAGTTTCCACAGTGAAACTTACCTGTCATCATCGTAATCGTCAGCCGGTCTGTTCTTTTTGACGGGCCTGGCGCCGGGACGTGGTCTGGGTCTTCTTCTGAAAACACGACGAACAGAAGTTTATT
Source organism: Bombyx mandarina (assembly GCF_003987935.1). Next base: position 617,943 of record NW_021011481.1, read on the forward strand.
TGGAGATGAAACTCGACTTAAAAACGAAGTCAGTGACGTCAGATATTTTATGACGTCCCTAATTAATTGGTACTAGCGGTCCCCTGGTAGTCGGAATTCGACTATAATTAATTGAATTAATTAAAAGTTTGTACACTATTATGATTCTATCGTCAAAGACTACTTCTATAATCATAGATTTAGCCAAGACTACACATTAGACATAATAATATATTAATAAAGACAAACAATATTTAATCTATTTTCCATTTGACCACAGACTATTAGCAATAAGAAAATCTTGACAATAAAAAAATAGTATGCATGCGTGTGTGTGTTAAATACATGGTAGTGTGTGTAATGTGTTTTTTTAGTGATTTAATGTCATTTTTTATGGATAAATTTATAAAGACTAGAGGTCCCGCAGTAGTCGAAATTCGAATATAATTAATTGGAATTGTAAGTTTGTACACTATTATGATTGTATTTTATATTTCTATAATCACAAATTTCGCCAAGACTACACTATAAAAAATATTAACAAAGACAAACAATATTTAATCTATTCTCAATTTGACAACAGACGTCAAGAACAAAAGTTTGACAATAAATAGAATGCATGCGTGTGTGCGTCAAATACATGGTATGTAGTGTGTGTAATGTTTTCTTTATTCATTTAATGTATCTTTTATGCGTTATTTAAAAAAAAATTTAGCATTGTGCACTTCTCTGTATTCTCTATAAGTGTGGAAAATTTCATATTCCTCCGTCCGCGCAATTTCCATAAAAAGGGGTACAAAGTTTTTGCTTCACGTATTAATATATAGATAACTGAAAATTACTACTCGTCTAACGCGGACTGTAGCTTGGATGGCTCTGATCTCAATTTAAATTAAGGAACGAAATCTAACCTACAGACACAGCCCACTGAGTTTCTCGCCCGATCTACTCAGTCTCGATTCCGATCCGGTGGTAGATCCTGCGAAGCACTGCTCTTGCTAGGGCTGGTTTTAGCAAATTCTTTCAGGCTGAGCACATTAGCTCACTTATCCATTCGGGCGTAGCTGAAAATGCCTCTTAGGCTACAAGCCAATAAGTAGAATAAAACACGAATAGAAAAACTAACCTGTCGTCATAATCATAGTCATCTCTGTAATAGTAGTCGTCATCATAATAATCGTATCTGTAGTGGGGGCGGCGGCGGGCGGGGCGAGGCGCGCGGGGCGGGGGCGCGGCCGTGGTCGTCGTGGTGGTTGTGGGCGGAGGAGGGGGCGGGGCTGACGTCGTAGCTTTATACAAAGCTTCGTTTCTGGAATAGAGGAACACGGACTTTTTTAATGCTTATTAGGGTGGACGATCTCACAGCCCACCGGGTGTTAAAAGGTTACTGGAGCCCATAGACATCTACAACGTAAATTCGCCACCAACCCTCGAGACATGAGTTCTTGGGTTTCAGTTTTTACAGTACAACGGCTGCCCCGCTCTTCAAACTGAAACGCATTACTGCTTCACGGCAGAAATAAGCAAGGTGGTACCTACCTATGAGGACTCAATCAACAGACACAGCCCACTGAGTTTCTCGCCCGATCTTCTCAGTCGCATTTCCGATCCGGTGGTAGATTCATTGAAACACGGCTCTTGCTAGTTGTCAAGTTTGAGCCCCGTGAGCTCACCTACTAATTCGGCTAATCTAGAATAACCCCTCGAGGTTATTAGAATAGGTAGGAAAAAAGTGAGGACTCACAAGAGGTCCTACCACCAGTAAACGCAAAATCATTATACATACTTTACAGTTTTGAGGGTAGGACAGGCGTTGTGATCACCGCGACCTTGAGCAGGTCGTCAGTCTACCTCGTGAGAGGTCTATCCACGCTGCGTTTTCCTATTTCACAATATCTTTTTGGCCCACAGTCATTACCTGTTAAAATAGTTTGGGGAGTTCTTGCAATCTACTTCGGAGACGAAGTGACAGATGAACGTCTTCTGATCGAAAGCTGTATAGTTCGCGCAGAGGAAGTCGTACCGGGTACCAAACAAACAGTGATGGTACACCTGAAAGCAAGATTCGAAAACAAACAGAAATATTATGTGCAGTAATACCTGAGATGCCTTGGTGATTTAATTATTAGGGACGCTGGATATTGGAGTCAGTTTGTTAAAGACATGTATAAGATGCTCGGTGACTTGGTCGCTTTACTGGTGGTAGGACTTCTTGTGAGTCCGCACGGGTAGGTTGTTTTTTTAAAATGCTTAGATGGGTGGACGAGCTCACAGCCCACCTAGTGTTAAGTGGTTACTGGAGCCGATAGACATCTACAACGTAAATGCGCCACCCACCTTGAGATATAAGTTCTAAGGTCTCAATTATAGTTACAACGGCTGCCCCACCCTTCAAACCGAAACGCATCACTGCTTCACGGCAGAAATAGGCAGAGCGGTGGTACCTACCCGCGCGGACTCACAAGAGATCGTACCACCAGTAGAATGTAGTAGACTCATTGAATACCTGGCATTTGTGTGGTACTGACGCGTAAAACCCGTCGTGCAGTCCGTCACACTTGAAGTCCATGGTCTCCGGAGGAGGCACGGCCTCGTAGAACGGATACTCCGAGAGGTTATAACCGTTCAATTCCCGGGGAAGGTTCGGGTCAAGTAAGTAGTCTATTTGTGGGATGCCCGACAGTTTCCTGGTCGAGTTCGTTGGTGCTTCGCCACCATCCGCCGTTGTTTCTGTCTGAAATTTGAAAGAAACTGGATTGAAAGAAACTGGAATTATTGCTATACTCGTATGGCAAGAGGAGATATGATTCCTAAGGTCTCGGTATAGTTACAACGGCTGCCTCGCCCTTCAAACCGCAAGTGCTTTATGGCAGAGATAGGCAGGGTGGTGGTGCCTACCCGTGCAGACCCACAAGAGGTCCTACCACCAGTAATTATACAACGTACAGTATAACATACAAATGTCTTCTTATTTGTCTCCATCTTAACCCACTAGGTGGGCACAGCAAATTTTTCTCTTCCATTCTTTTTTATCAGTTTTCATCTCAAAACTCACTCCTCTCTCTCTCTCTCTGATATCATCATTCACACACTCCATCCATGTCTTCTTCGGTCGACCTCTTCCCCGTTTACCTTGCACTACCATTTCCATACACTAGAGTTACTAGAATAGGTAGTATAAAAAAGCAGGACAGAGTCTGCGGCGCTCTCGAGTTGAACATTACCTCTGCTCCATCTTCAGGTCCTGATGGCTCTTCCTCGGGTGCTGCGGTTGTCGTGCTGGTCTTTGAGAAGATCAGGGATGTGGCCTTCAATGCTGCAGTATTTGGTAGCTCCGACGCTAAGATAGCTAGGAGACAAACTGAAACAAAACAAATGTTCAAATGGTAAATTAGGCATTGTACGGTTCACAACACATTGCTGGTGTTTTTTGGAACAAAGTTCCTTATGGGACGATACGGAGGGGTACCCTAACCGGGAAAAAACGTCCGTAACGTAAGATTTTTATTATTTATGTACAGTCTTAGTATGATGGCTATACAGTGTCTAATGTATAGTCTACGTGATGACGGTTATTATTATTTCTACAGATAGAACATCCTATCAGCCCATGCACGCCCATGGACGACGTTGTGATAAGAAGATTTTACGTAGCTTTCCGAACGCTGCCCATCCGAGCTGGATTCGACGGTTGACCTCTTTTTCGAAGTTTTTTTTTTTTTATTGCTTAGATGGGTGGACGAGCTCACAGCCCACCTGGTGTTAAGTGGTTACTGGAGTCCATGGACATCTACAACGTAAATGCGCCACCCACCTTGAGATATAAGTTCTAAGATCTCAGTATAGTTACAACGGCTGCCCCACCCTTCAAACCGAAACGCATTACTGCTTCACGGCAGAAATAGGCAGGGCGGTGGTACCTACCCGCGTGGACTCACAAGAGGTCCTACCACCAGTAATTACGCAAATTATAATTTTGCGGGTTTCATTTTTATTACACGATGTTATTCCTTCACCGTGGAAGTCAATAGTGAACATTTCTTAAGTACATATTTCATTAGAAAAATTGGTACCCGCCTGCGGGATTCGAACACCGGTGCATTACTAGGTACGAATGCACCGGACGTCTTATCCCTTAGGCCACGATGACTTCTGAAGTTGGACTTACCTAGATATATAGAACATAATTAGGCTTAATTATTATTATTATATATTTTTATAAATCATTGTGAATAAAATAAAGTTAATAACTTTGTAAAGTAGCCTTTTTTTATCAATAAAAAAATCATAATAAAAAATGTATACCCGAATAATTCTTTTCTTTATACCTCGAATAGAACAAAGTTAATATTTTTATAATAAGGAACTTCGTTCCTATCCGGTGTCCCACGACACCACACATCTTTTTTTGCCTTTTCTATGCAGACGAGCATACGGCCTATCTTAAGGTAGGTGGTTACCGTAGCTCGTGGACAATATCAATGCCAAGGGCAGAGCCAAGCCGCTGCCCACCATTGAGTACTCTCCGCAAGCATCGTCTGAAGAAGGACATGTCACAGCGCTCAGGAAACACCGTGAAAGGGAGACCATTCCAAAGCCAAAGGTGTGTCGCAGAAAAGATATTTGGAACGCAGTGCTAAGCAGTAAAAGTCACAAGTGGACATCACAACCGCAATGCCGTGCCAATAGGCAAACTTTTCCCTAACATGCAGGTGTTTTGTTATTGGATGCTGCCTACTTCTGCCGCGACTGCGTCAATGTTCTGATTTGAATTCTGATTCTGGTAATTAGGCTAATTAAATTTATTTTGTTTTTAATTTTGTTATTATTGTTGTTTGTGAAACATGTACTAAGAAAGTATTTCATTAGAATTGCTGATTGCGTGATTCGAACCCCATTTGGCAGGAGTACCCCGGCCTTGTCTTTTAGCCCCGTATAACTTCAAAATGAAGTCGTCGTGGCCTAAAGGATAAGACGTCCGGTGCATTCATATGTAGCGATGCACCGGTGTTCAAATCCCACAGGCGGGTACCAATTTTTCTAATGAAATACGTACTCAGCAAAGGTTCACGATTGACTTCCACGGTGAAGGAATAATATTGTGTAATAAAAACCAAACCGGCAAAATTATAATTTGCTTAATCACTGGTGGTAGGACCTCTTGGGAGTCCGCACGGGTAGGTACCACCACCCCGCCTATTTCCGCCGTGAAGCAGTAATGCGTTTCGGTTCAAAGGGTAGGGTAGCCGTTGTAACTATACTGAGACCTTAGAACTTATATCTCGAGGTGGGTGACGCATTTACGTTGTAGATGTCTATGGGCTCCAGTAACCACTTAACACCAGGTGGGCTGTGAGCTCGTCTATCCGTCTAAGCAATAAATAAAAATGTATATTCACAGATTGGATGATAGACAAAGCGGTGTAAAATTCATCAATGATATGTTTTCAAACCAATGATAGGTTCTCAATAGCCTACGCGATAATAATTAAAAACCTCCTTCTTGCGTCGTATTCCTCAATGCTGAAGGTCATGACCACTACTGTAGCACTCGCACGATCTTTCTCCATCCGTTTCTGTCTCTGGCGATGTGGAGGGCGTTGTGAACTGTGGAATGGTGCGAATCTGGTCGAATGTATCGGGTCGCGACCCTGAGGCCTTTTCCAAACCACTCCACCGATCGCGATGAGCTTGTCGTATTAGGACCAATGAATTGGGTTGGCCTTTTCCCAACCACCCCACCGGTCGCGATGAGCCTGTCGTATTTGGACCAATCAATTGGGTTGGCCTTTTCCCAAACACTCCACCGGTCGCGATGGGCTTGTCATATCTGGATCAATGAATTGGGTTGGCCTTTTCACAAGCACACCTCCGGTCGCGATGAGCCTGTCGTACTTGGACCAATCAATTGGGTTGGCCTTTTCCTAAACACTCCACCGGTCGCGATGAGCCTGTCGTATCTGGACCAAGGAATTGGGTTGGCCTTTTCCCAAGCACTCCACCGATCGCGATGAGTTTCTCGAGGTTAAAAACCTCCGTTCTTGTTCAAATTTGCTCCGTTCGTATGTTATTGCGGTGAGGCAATACAAACACAAACCGTTTAGGATAAAGCCATTGGCTTGAAGATGTTGCAACCGATAATTTTATTGATTTTCCTCTTAACACTAACGTGTTGTAATACCCAAGGAGGCCTTCTTCGAAATATTTACGCAAAGCTCGTTCAGAGGCGCTTTTTACATGAGTCGTCATTTATACATTTAAAGGCCTCTAAACTCGAAAAATATGATGCGAAAGGTAATGTTCGAAATCAATCTGCGGGTTTTTTTTATTGCTAAAAGGGTGGACGCTTTAGGACGAGGATGGATAAGGAAATATAGTGATAATGGAAGACCGTAGCAAACCGTCATACATGTAGGTACCGTTCCGGTCGAGAAGCAAGAAGAAGTGACAGATGTCAAGTCGCAAAGGCACCGTCAAATCGCGACCAGTGTTGGCGTGGTAAAAACACAAAAACCCTGGTGGTAGGACCTCTTGTGAGTCAGCACGGGTAGGTACCACCACCACCCTGCCTATTTCTGCCGTGAAGCAGTAATGCGTTTCGGTTTGAAGGGCGGAGCAGCCATTGTAACTATACTGAGACCTTACAACTGATATCTCAAGGTGGGTGGCGCATTTACGTTGTAGATGTCTATGGGCTCCAGTAACCACTTAACACCAGGTGGGCTGTGAGCTCGTCCACCCATCTAAGTAATAAAAAAATAAAAAAAGCAGCTGCAACAGATAGGCAGCGGGTCGATGACATGTCCTTCTTCAACCGAGGCTTGTGGAGAGTATTAAGCGGTAGGCAGCGGCTTGGCTCTGCCCCTGACATTGCTGAAGTCCATGGGCGACGGTAACCACTTACCATTAGATGGCAATAAAAAAGGACTGCAATAAAACAACTGCAAACTTACATTGAACTTAAAATTTACGTTCACTTGTGGTTATGTTAAATAAAGCCGTTTGAGACCGCAAAATAATGTGAAGGCGTCTTCTTAAAATAGACCAACTCGTGAAAAGTCAAGGACGCGATCAAAATTCATTATTTCGCTTCCATTATCCAACAAAATAAGTTCATATATTATGTTGAATGTGAAAATATCGAGTTGTTTAACTTGTCCTTTGAGAAATGCCAGTACGGGTTATTATTTTAATTGCTTAGATGGGTGTACGAGCCCACGGTCCATCGGGTGTTAAGTGATTACTGGAGCCCATAGACATCTGCAACGTAAATGCTGCCACCCACCTTGAGATATAAGTTCTAAGGTCTCAGTATAGTTACAACGGCTGCCCCGCCCGTCAAAACGAAACGCAGGCTTCACGGCAGAAATAGGCAAGATGGTGGTACCCAACTGCGCGGACTCACATGAGATCCACTAGTAATTACGCATCATATATTTCGAGTTTAGAGGCCTTTGAGACATGAGTTGTAAGGTCTCACTTTTAACAGTACAACGACTGCCCCATCCTTCAAACCGAAACGCATTACTGCTTCACGGCAGAGATAGGCAGGGTGGTGGTACCTACCCGCGCGGATTCACAAGAGGTCCTACCACCTGCCCTGGTAAAACTACAAAGGCCTCCGGGGCACCAGTAAACTCTCAAACATCAGCGCTGTTAACTTGTATCTACTTTGAACAGCATTAGCTGAGCCACCTCCTTTGGCCTTTCTTGATACGCTTTTATTAGCTTCAGACGTATGTTTGTAACGGAATCTTTAACATGATTTTGACCCCCTTCAAAACGTTGGATTAACTCGAAATTTGGTATACTTATTAAGGACCGATGACAAATTAATATTAAAATAAAATAATTAAAAAAATTGAAATTCAACTAAAAAAATTAAAATAAATTTGAATTAAAAATAGTGTAAGGAAAAATGATTTTATTGTAAAAAAAGCGTAGGGTGCATGGTATCAGTAGTTATAAATGTTTTATGAACAGATAATAATATGAGTAGAAGGGTTATTTTGATAATATCCTGCCACCTCCTTTTGCCTTTTTCTTTTCTCTTATTTGTCTAAATGTATTTATCTGGATCTGTGTGAAAGGCAAGGTTTTCCGTAGGCAGCGGCTTGGCTCTGCCTCTGGCATTGCTGATGTCCATGGGCGACGGTAACCACTCACCATCAGGTGGGCCGTATGCTCGTCTGCCCACAAGGGCAAAAAAAAAAAGGCAATAAATGATTTTATATTTATTATTGATTATTATTAAAGATGATAAAAATGAATTGCTGGTCGTTAGTCTCGCTAAAACTCGAGAACGGCTCGACCTATTTGGCTAATTTTGGTCTTTAATTATTTGTGGAAGTCCAGAGAAGGTTTAAAAGGCAAAATAGTAAAAAATAACAATTTTGTTTTTTATTTTGATGTGTCACCCGTCGGACGGATTCCTTTTGTTTGTTTTAAGTTTATTTTTTACAACAGTTAGGTCTTTTATTTATCGATTGAGGCACTACGAAGTCTGCCGGGTCAGCTAGTTAAAGGTAAAAAGGGAAACCCTGAGTATACCATCTCCGTTGTTCTTTTGCTAACCTTGAGCCTTCCGTCTAAAAATACACCAAATTTTACCGTTTGATGGAAATATTAAGCTATGACGTAAGATGTGAAAGATCTACTGTCACGGGTGACGTAATCGAAGTAATTCCAAGTGTCTTTTGCATTACATTACATGCGTGATGAGTTCACGGTCCATAACGCTGTCTTGAGACGTGAAGGCATTCACGCTATGATGTCTGTGGGATTAGGTAACCACTAGTCATCAGATAGTAACCTCGTGTCGTCGTGGCCTAAAGGATAAGACGTCCGGTGCATTCGTGTTGAGCGATGCACCGGTGTTCGAATCCCGCAGGCGGGTACCAATTTTTCTAATGGAATACGTACTCAACAAATGTTCACGATTGACTTCCACGGTGAAGGAATAACATCGCGTTATAAAAATCAAACCCGCAAAATTATAAATTGCGTAATTACTGGTGTAAAGCCTCTTTTGAGTCCGCGCGGGTAGGTACCACCGCCCTGCCTATTTCTGCCGTAAAGCAATAATACGTTTCGGTTTGAAGGGTGGGGCAGCCGTTGTAACTATACTTGAGACCTTAGAACTTATATCTCAAGGTGGGTGGCGCATTTAGATGTCTTGTAGATGTTTATGGGCTCTGTAGATGTCTATGGGTTCCAGTAACCACTTAACAGCAGGTGGGTTGTGAGCTCGTCCACCCATCTAAGCAATAACAAATAATACAATGATTACATTTAAGGTAATTGTTAGAAATAATGATTAATGACAGAAACTGCTAAATAAAATCTGATAATCGTAACATTTTTCGTTTCCAAATGATTCTTTTTCACCTGATGGTTGTCTGGAAGAGATCGCTCTTAGCGATAAGACCGCAAATTGTACTTTTTTTTGTATTTAATGTTTTGCCTTGTTTTTTTTTTGGTGTACAATAAAGAATACTCTCTCTCTCTCTCTCTCCCTCTCTCCCCCTCTATCTCTCTCATTCTTGATGTCGATCTAAACGTCACAGCGCGTGACGTCATATGTGTTTAGTCTTTGAACATTACTGCACGATCTGTGGTTGGCTCGTCCAAACAAAACTTGTTTGATTCCCTACATACGTTAATTATATATTTAATTAAATATGTCCGAGACTAAACAACTTTTAAATTTATTCAAAATGACATGACAAAGTTCTCGAAACTCAACCTTGGCATTATGATGTAATATTGAAATTAAATAAGGTTTTATTTAATTTTAATGGAATAATAAATTGCAAAAATTTGAAGGTGAAACATTTAACTATTATTTACACTCACACGGTTCGTATTTTTCTAGAATTTAGAACATAGAACACACGTAAGGCTTGTTGTAAGTAAGTATTGTTGTATACATGAGCCCACCGTTGTAGACCAAGGGCAACTCCGATGAAATCCACGGGACTCCTCGTCGCTACAGTCCCCCAGCATTTAATGATGCATCTTCGATCAATCCAAGACGATGGTGCGCGCGACAGAAGTGAAACTTCTTAATTAAAATTTCTCTTGTAATTTGGAATGTTTGGTATTACGACCTAACTCACTTAGTCCTTTCCCTCTCTCCACGGTTGAGTGGCTCGCGAGATGCTCTATTTTCTCACTCTTCACACTCATAAATCATGGATTGAATTTCAATGAGTTCTGCCATGTTGTATGTTTGTTATGTATTATTGAAGAATAATAAGGAATCTCGGTGGAACCTCCATTTATTACTTGATAATCCTGTTGTCAACTTACGAAACTCAGCCTCCTGTTCTTCGACACCAAAGCTCTTGTTTCGTTATAGTTCTCACACCACCCACACACGTTCACAACCTCATTCGACAGAAACACTTTTTCAAGGAATTCACCAACGCGCAAGGCTCTCTCGAAGGACCAAAATGTAGGGTGCGGTGTGAGTTTGTTATTTAAAGATTATGTTGCTTAAAACTGTTTATTGTTAAAATATTAAGTAAATCGAAGAAATGTTAATGTTATGAATGCACCCGGGTAATATTTTTTTTTTGTTTTTTTTTTTATTGCCCTTGTAGGCAGACGAGCATACGGCCCACCTGATGGTGTGTGGTTACCGTCGCCCATGGACTTCAGCAATGCCAGGGGCAGAGCCAAGCCGCTGCCTACTGCACTTAATTGATCGTGCACTAACGATTTGTGGAAATAAAGTTAATGCGTCACGCAAATTATGCTGACAAAGGTCTTCGGTAATATATCACCGAACACACTCTCCTAAATTGTATCTTTTCTCTCTAGCCGTAACGAATCTGTTAGGAGTTCAATTTTACTCACAACGCGCATAAAGAAGTTTCACTTCTTAAATGCTACCAACTTCGTTCCGTTATTTTTTTTACTTTATTGCCTTTGCTGATATACCGGTATAGTATCCACCCGGTTGTGAATGGTTGTCCATGAACCCCAGCAAGGCGCACAGCCAAGTCGATGCTTTTCAACTAACCTACTAGTATTCAGGGTTATTATAAGTGACTTACCGAAGATGGTGAATCCCAGCCATCTGTGCCGAGACCTCTTCATGGTTCCAGCTTATCCTGGAGACAACAGAAATTCGATTAAAGATTATGTTACTAATACAAGTCGGATTTGGTGTCAGTTCAGTGAGAAAGCCAATATTATCCTAATACATATATTATAATGACACAAACAAAACCCTAGCCAGGGGTAGAATCTATGAAAACTGTGACCAGTGATTGGAATGCCTAAAATCACTGATAGCGGATCGGGAGGATCCGAATTGAATTGTTTAGAGCGACGGTGACTGTTTACCGTATGTTCCTCTGGATCGGGTACGTACTTGCAAGAAACTTTTACTGGTGGTAGGACCTCTTGTGAGTTCGCGCGGGTAAGTACCAACACCGTGCCTATTTCTGCCGTGAAGTAGTATGTTTTTCGGTTTGAAAGGTGGGACAGCCATTCTAATTATACTTGAGACCTTAGGACTTGTATCTTTTTTTTTTTTTATTGCCCTTGTAGGCAGACGTGCATACGGCCCACCTGATGGTGAGTGGTTACCGTTGCCCATGGACTTCAGCAATGCCAGGGGCAGAGCCAAGCCGCTGCCTACCGCTTAATACTCTCCACAAGCCTCGTTTGAAGAAGGACATGTCATAGCGCAAATAGTATCTCAGGGTAAGTGGCGCATTTACGTTGTAAATGTCTATGGGCTCCAGTAACAACTCAACACTGTGTGTGTGAGTGAGCTCGTCCACCCATCTAAGCAATAAAAAAATGGAAAACTTTTTGAAGTGAAACTTCTAATGCGACTTCCAACAAGGTGGCGTTAAAGTTTAACGCTACCATGGAATAGAAAGAGAGAGGGCGAGAGTGAATGCGCGGCACTCGAACGCACGCGCGCAGTATACCTGTTACAGGCCAGCGCGAGCGTTAGCAACGAGTAGCGTCCAATATTTTAATGAAGTACATACTTAAAAAGTATATACATATTTATTTTTCTATCTATAATTTAAAATATAAGTAGAATAGGGATCGCAGCGCATAAAATAAAACTTCCACTGTTCTAAAATCTTTTGTTATAATAATAATTAATAATTAACACTATTATTACGTCTTGCTCATTTTTCAACCGTCTTCGCCATTTTCCTTTTCTCTGTCATTCTCTTCTCCCTTTCTTTCCGTTCTCTCTCACTCACATCTTAACGCTCCGTTCTTACCAATCCTAAATATATATAATATAAATGTTGAAGATGTCGCATCTCTTATACACAGCATTCCCTGTTACAAGAGCAATCTGATTTAAGGATGAAGAAAACCACACATCAACTATACATCGAAAAAGAAGTTTCACTTCATTCACGTGCAGCAAGTTGCACACACACCGTTTTTTAAAACTCTATCTATTATCTTGTTACTGTATCTTTTATTGAAATTTTAACCAGCTCCAATACAACCGCTGATCTTGAAATATTACGCACGTATCAACGATCGATGACCAGGATCGAGATGTCATTCTAACTTTTGGTTTGACATAAAAATCTATGCTTCGTAACTTTTGTAATCCTTCAGCTCTAACATTAGGAGTAGGCTTAGGGACCCCAGTAACCTTACTCGTCGAACTCGACAAAGAGGTCGACGTGCAACCTAACCTAAACATCAGCCCGCTGAGTTTCTTGTCGGATCTTCTCAGCGGGTCGCGATTCCGTTCCGGTAGTAGATTCATTCGCGAAGCAGCTGCTCTTGAGTTGTTAGATTTCCTTTGGAGACAAATGTTCACGATTGACTTCCACGGTGAAGGAATTACATCGTGTAATAAAAAAACCAAACCCGCAAAAATTCTAATTTGCGTAATCACTGGTGGTAGGACCTCTTGGGAGTGTCCGCACGGGTAGGTACCACCACTCCGCCTATTTGCGCCGTGAAGCAGTAATGCGTTTCGGTTCGAAGGGTGGGGTAGCCGTTGTAACTATACTGAGACCTTAGAACTTGTATCTCGAGGTGGGTGGCGCATTTACGTTGTAGATGTCTATGGGCTCCAGTAACCACTTAACACCAGGTGGGCTGTGAGCTCGTCCATCCATCTAAGCAATAAAAAAAAAACGCTCAAGTAGCCATTAGCAAATCCTACCCCTCCTGACTGAGCCTATGCTCGATTACCTGTTCTGGTGAAACTGGAAAGGCCTCCGGGCCACGAGTAATCATTCATTTAAAAAAAAAGAAACTTTTATATTGACTCTTCAAGCGACTCACAAAGTTCATGTATTATATGTCGGTATGATTGAATGCAAATATTCTAATTTGAAGAAGCCATTCACTCGCACTCGTGTCCTTGCGACGACTGTGATTGTGATGTTTGTAAATAGATGGCGCTGGTATTTCGGATACAACCACGAAATATCAGAAGACTCATATATGAAGCGGTTCTTTATTTATTTTTTATTGCTTAGATGTGTGGACGAGCTCACAGCCCACCTGGTGTTAAGTGGCTACTGGAGCCCGTAGACATCTACAACGTAAATGCGCCACCCACCTTGAGATATAAGTTCTAAGGTCTCAGTATAGTTACAACGGCTGCCCCGCCCTTCAAACCGAAACGCATATGTTGAGTACGTATTTCATTAGAAAAATTGGTACCCGCCTGCGGGATTCGAACACCGGTGCAACGCTAGATACGAATACATCGGACGTCTTATACTTTAGGCCACGACGACTACTATGGAGGACTGGAGGAATGCATGAATCTTTATTCTTACGGGCTGGAGTTACCTAGCTGTAGGTGCATGAACATTAGCAATACCAAAGGAGCCAATCAGTCAAGGTACCTTTTTTTTATCCTACCTAAGCTGATAGCCTTGAGAGGCTACTTCAGCGTAAATTTAACTAGTAGGTGAGCTCACGGGGCTCAAACCTGATGAAAGGTAATACGTGACAATAGTCACTCGTATATAAAGGAGAAACATGACGGTAGCTTAGTCATAAATTCTCTGGAATATCATCTTAAACAATTGTTTACACGCCTTGGAGACTTATTATAGTTAGCCAACAATATCAACATTAAGGGAACAGCTAACTTTAACTAAGCTTAGATAGCTAAATAGCAAGGTTGCGCCGATATATACTTAGTCCAGGCATAAGCTCTGTTACAAATGAAATTTTAATGAAGTAATGTAATATTATGTTGCTAACACGAACCCTAGCAAGAGCCGTGCTCCGCAGAATCTACCACCGGATGATCAAGGTACCAAAGGAGCCAATCATTAAGGACTTATCCGAACTTAGTTCTTAGAATGACTTTTGTATTGACTTTCAGAATATACTTGAGGTCAGCGTACTACGACTTCAGTCCACGCTTCTATTTGACATTCGTCTATTAAATAGCGCGTTTTAATATGAACAAAAAACTATATTGTATTTAGAACTACATACTCTGAATATTAACATTAATATTTCAACAGAATCCCCTAGTCGACGTTTATTGGTGGTAGGACCTCTTGTGAGTCCGCGCGGGTAGGTACCATCGCCCCGTCTATTTCTGCCGTGAAGCAGTAATGCGGTTTGCAGGGTGAGGCAGTCGTTGTAACTATACTGAGACCTTAGAACTTATATCTCAAGATGGGTGGTGCATTTACGTTGTAGATGTCTATGGGCTCCGGTAACCACTTAACACTAGGTTGTAAGCTCTTCTATCTATCTAGGCAATAAATTAAAAAAAAAAAACGTGTTTATGTCGCCTTCATTAATTCACTGAGTTTAATTTTTCACCGGATCTTCTCAGTGAGTCGCGAATCCGACCCAGTGGTACACTCAACAAAGCACTGCTCTTGCTTGGGCTAGTGTTAGCAAACCCTTTCAAGCTGAACCCCGTGAGCTCGGCACCAATCACAGTGAACATAAAAAAGCCTTAAACAAGTAAGGTGAGGCTTTCAAGTCGCGTAAAAGGCGAGAAAGCTCCACCAAATTAAGCATAATTTGAAAAGTCTAAATCTATTAAGGCATGCAGACTCAGTGTTTTTGTTTTTTTCTTTCGATCGCCACAAAGCCTGTTTCGCCAAAAAACACTTATATTTATAGACACATTTTGCATAATATATTTCTGCGCATTTGTAGACATTCACTGCCCACGTTGTGAGTACGTAAGAGATAAAAATATTACCCGTTATATATTAGCTAAATTAAAATAAGTGACGAACTATAAATATAATCTATAAATTAGAGCGATTTTTACTTTTATTTTTACTGATAACATTAATTTAAAATAAAATATTAACATTTAAACGTAACAGCAGAATAAATTAGAAAAATTTTAGTTCCGCGCACCGGAGTTATTATGCTTTTTTTTTTTTTTTTTCCACACGAGAAAATCGCCAGATCCCCACCCGCACAGCAGGTGGGGTATGTGGGGGTCGAACCTCACCAAAAACTCCTACCGCTCACAGCCGGCGCCCTACCCCGGACCGGGCGGGAACCCAGTCGGAGCTATTGAGACGGCGGGACAAGGTTTACGCAGAGCATATTACATCCATCCCGCCGTCCCCCAGACGCCGGACCGGCGGCCGCCAGCGACACGACCGTCGGTTCCCTCGGTCGACGGGCCAAGAGCCCGCACTAATGGCGCCGCGCTACACCTTCCCCCGGAGCGGTCGGGGGAACGCGGCCTACCACGCCGCCCCACGCCTAAGCTCCTCTCCGTACAAAGCGGTGGAGCCCGAAGCTCTTAGGGGGCCGGGTTACGGACGGGACCCCGATCCCGACCCCCTGCTCGGCGGCGGCAGTTATTATGCGTTAGGAGTGTTTCATGATTTTTGCGTCGGTAAATGGCTGCTGTATGCTCATAACAGCTTATTATGGCTCATCAACTTATCTCTAGACTAAAATCAATCATGGATGAGGTTATTTGAGAGAGGTAGTCCAGAGAGAAGTGGTCCATGCCGCAGAGGATAGATCAACATGGCGTGATACAGTCCGCCGGAAGATTCTGAAATCCCACAGAGGTCACGACCCTCAGCATTGAGGATTAACGATGCAAGAAGGAGAAGGATAGAAAACTATAGTCGATCAGTAAATAATCAGCTGAGTAAGAGCTCAGAGAGTCGGCAAGCTTTTTTTTATTGCTTACATGGTTGCCGAGCTCACAGCCCACCTGGTGTTAAGTGGTTACTGGAGCCCATAGACATCTACAACGTAAATGCTGCCTTGAGACATGAGTTCTAAGTCTCAGCTTTTACAGTATAAAGGCTTCACGGCAAAAATAAGCAGGGTGGTGGTACCAATCCGCGCGGACTCATAAAATGTCCTACCACTAGTAATTACACAAATTATAATTTTGCGGGTTTCATTTTTATTACACGACGTTATTCCTTCACCGCGGATATCAATCATGAACGTTTGTTAAGTACGTATTTTATTAAAAAAATTGATACCCGCCTGCGAGATTCGAACACCTTTTTTTTTTTTTTTTTTTTTT
>NW_021011481.1:634450-644587 GCF_003987935.1 Bombyx mandarina
TAGTGTGTGTAATGTTTTCTTTATTGATTTAATGTATCTTTTATGCATTATTTATTAGCATTGTGCACTTCTTCTCTATATTCTCTATAAGTGTGGAAAATTTCATACTCCTCCGTCCGCGCAATTTTCGTAAAAAGGGATACAAAGTTTTTGCTTCACGTATTAATATATAGATAAATTAAAATGGGCTTCGGAGAACTTCCGGTCCCAATGTATTCGGTCTTATTATTATTATTTATTATTTTTTTATATTTTTTTTCTTAGCTAATAGCCTTGAGATTGCTATTTCAGAGGAACCTTTAACTAGTAAGGGAAGCTCCGCGGGGGCCCAAACCTGACGACGTTGTTAACACGAACCCTAGCAAGAGCCGTGCTTCGCAGAATCTACCACCGGATCGGAAAGCGCGACCCACTGAGAAGATCCGGCGAGAAACTCAGTGTGGCTAATACTTATTAAATACTGACCCGGTATGGAGAGTCATCGTGGCCTAAAGGATAAGACGGCCCGGTGCATTCGTATGTAGCCGATACATCCGTGTTCGAATCCCGAGAGCGGGCGACGTCGACGGTTTACCAAACGGTCTACAGGATCGGGTATGTAGTTTCCGGCGGCCACGACAAGAGGGTTCTCATGTCGTGCCGCCTTCTCAAAGTGGCGCAGCGATGCCGACTGTAGATACTTACTGACGGGGTCGAGCTCCAGGTCATCGTGGAGGTCCACGTTCCTCTGGAACCATGGTGCTCCGACGGCTATCCTGCAGAATCGGGATTGTATTACCTGAAGGGGTTTCAAGTTGGTGCGGGCCGCGTGAGCGAACACTACGCTTGCATACGTCATGACGGGGCGTATGCAAGTTTTGTAGAGGGTTACCTTGTTACGGAGGGACAGTTTGCTTCGTCTACAAAGCATTGGGTAGAGTCGTCCTAGTATAAACGCGGCGCGATCGCGTACCGTTTTTACGTGGGGACGGAATGTCATCCCTCTGTCGAGGGTGACGCCTAGGTATTTGACCTTCGGGGCCCACGGTATGGGCTGGTCAAAGAGAGTGATGGGGCTAACGGCGGAGGTGTTTACGCGCCTACTGGGGAGTGGGGTGCTCGAAGTGGTATTCGGAGGGCGACCCCTTTTGAATAGCACCGCTGTGCTTTTCGTGGGGTTAATGTCTATTCGCCACTTCCGGAACCACTGTCCCATGGTGGTTACTGCGGTCTGGAGTCGCCGATGAAGCAACGACATCTTCCTACACGAGTAGTAGATAGCCGTGTCATCGGCGAAGAGCGCTAGATGGGTCTCCGGAGACCGGGGTATATCGTTGATATACAATTCGAACACCGGTGCATCGCTACATACGAATGCACCGGGCGTCTTATCCTTTAGGCCACGATGACTCTTCCATACCGGGTCAGTATTTAATAAGTATTAGCCCACTGAGTTTCTCGCCGGATCTTCTCAGTGGGTCGCGCTTCCGATCCGGTGGTAGATTCTGCGAAACACGGCTCTTGCTAGGGTTCTTGTTAGCAACTTCGTCAGGTTTGAGCCCCGTGAGCTCACCTACTAGTTAAGGTTCCGCTGAAATAGCCTCTCAAGGCTATAGCTAAGAAAAAAATAAATAAAAAAATAATAATAATATAATAAGCCGAATACATTGGACCGGAGTTCTCCGAAGCCAACAATATTGTTATCTATATATTAATACGCGAAGCAAAAACTTTGTATCCCTTTTTACGAAGATTGCGCGGACGGAGGAGTATGAAATTTTCCACACTTATAAAGAATATAGAGAAGAAGTGCACAATGCTAATTTTTTTTTTTAAATAATTCATAAAATATACATTAAATCAATAAAGAAAACATTACACACACTACCATGTATTTGACACACACACACGCATGCATACTATTTATTTATAGTCAAACTTTTGTTCTTGACGTCTGTTCTCTATCTATGGACCTTTAGGCCAATTCTTGACGTCTGTGGTTAAATTGAGAATAGATTAAATATTGTTGGTCTTTATTAATATTTTTCTACAGTGTAGTCTTGGCGTTGAAAATACAATCATAATAGTGTACAAACTTACAATTCCAATTGATTATAGTCGAATTTCGACTACTGCGGGACCTCTAGTTAATATGATTCGTTAACTAGAATATTCTATAGCAGAACGTAATACGTGAACTCGCGCGAGTAAAGCGTGTCTACTTTCACCGGACTAGCCTTGTGCGACACAAAACTATTTCACATCGCACAGAAAAGGTGTACAGCCGATTTAGTCATTACACTTTAAATGGTAACTTTAAGCCTTCGTCAAACAGAACGCGTACTTAGCGCCGCGTACTTAACGTCGCGCTCTTCAAATTGACCAGATGAGTCTAACGCTCCTTGACGCAACGCGTTCGCCAAATCATAGTGCCTTTCCATAGCAGTGTGAAAATTTAAAAGTATTAAGAAATCGAGTGATTCAGATGTGGCATTGTATAAGCATGGGTATTTTCTAACTATTTATATCATTTTTTCGGGCATTATCTAGTATTTTAATACACATTCACTCGGACGCTAAAATAAAATTTGTAAAAAATTACAACGCCTGACGTCAAAGCTTCCTAACGCCGCGACAGAGCGCTGCGTACTTATAGCGCTGGGGCTCTGTTTGACGGTATGTTACCATAGTAGTACAACACATCTCGGCGTCATAGCGCGGCGTCAGTTTAGCGCTCTGACGCGCGCTAATTAAGCGTTCTGTTTGACGAAGGCTTAAATGGTAATTTTAGATTTAAAAACGCTCATTGGAGCGTTGGCGGACGAGACGAGTATGCTAGCGCTAAAAATTGCCGGCTGAATCCTGTACACGTTCGGTTAATATCCAAGAATGTCTTTACGCATATTAATTGCTACGCATTGTAACTATACGTTTTTTTTTATTGCCATATAGGCAGACGAGCATACAGCCCACCTGATGGTGAGTGGTTACCGTCGCTCATGGACGTCAGCAATGCCAGGGGCAGAGCCAAGCGGCTGCCTACCGTTTAATACTCTCCACAAGCCTCGTTTGAAGAAGAACATGTCATAGCGCTCGGGAAACACCGTGGAGAGGAGCTCATTCCATAGCCGGATGGTACGTGGCAAAAAAGACCTCTGGAAACGCACTGTGGATGACCGCAGTGGCTCCAGGTAGTATGGATGAACTCTGCTCCGGCGGCGGGCGGTGCGATGGTAAAAGCGAGATGTCGGTATCATCTCGAACAATTCCTCAGAGCACTCCCCATGGAACATACGGTATAAAATATAGATACAGACGTGTGATCTTAGAACTTATATCTTAAGATGGGTGGCGCATTTACTTTGTAGATGTCTATGGGCTCCAGTAACCACTTAACAATAGGTGGGCTGTGAGCTCATCCACCCATCTAGGCAATAAAAAAAAATTCAAAAAAAGGTATGCATTTTTATATAAATGTAGATGTTGTCTTTAATTTACAATGGTTCCTAAGGAATGTGGATCTCCATGATGACCTGGAGCTTGACTCAGTCTGTAAGTATCTACAGTCGACATCATTGTGCCATATTGAAAAGGCGGCACGACATGAGAACCCTCTTGTCGTGGTTGCTGGGAATTACATACCCGATCCTGTAGACCGAATGGTAAATAGTCGACGTCGCCCAAAAGACTACATTACGGATCCTCTCGATCCATTAACGGTGCTTTTAGGTACCTCAAGCACCGGTCACCGTCCTCGCCGAACCCATCGCTTGCGACGAAGGGCTCGACGAGTTAATTAACCCACAGACAGCAGCGGTAGGTAGGCAGCGGCTTGGCTCTGCCCCTGGCATTGCTGAAGTCCATGGGCGACGGTAACCACTCACCATCAGGTGGGCCGTATGCTCGTCTGCCTAAAAGGGCAATAAAAAAAAAGACCCATAAATCTAAGTCTCTTGCCTTGAGGTATGCCGAGGTATTAGTTCTATGGGCTCTGAAAGCTACTTAAAGTAAGCCGTGAGCTCTATCAATCGTTTTTGCAAAAAACTAGACTCGCAAAACGTAACGTTCCCGATGACTACCACTCGTATTTCCGTCCAAAACTGCATTTGACCCCATATCTTATATCTTTAACTACGCTTACTCATTAAAGAACATTTCTAACTCCATGACACGCAACCCACTTGAAACTAGGAGTCCAAAAAGCACAGTTACTCATCAGTAATCAGAACACGAAACTCAGCTTCCCTTAAAAGGGTGACATGACCCTTGGAGACATGACGGTAGCACAGTGACCCGATAACGCAGTATAAACCTCTTAACCTTGACGTAAAAGGCAAGAGAAAGTAGTTAATTAACCCATCAAAAGGCCAGATAAGAGCAGATTATTAGATCCATCAGAATTGCCTATTGTTTACGTATAGTTATGATGATAGACGCTGAGGACTCTGTCTATGGCGGTATTGTGCGAGACATCATTCTAGAAACGTAGCTTGGGGCCAGTGCAGCAAAGGACTCTGTCTATGGCTCATACGCCATATACCTTCTTCACTTGTGAAGAGTACTTAATGGTAGGCAGCGGCTTGGCTCTGCCCCTGGCATTGCTGAAGTCCATGGGTGACGGTAACCACTCACCATCAGGTGGGCCGTATGCTCGTCTGCCTACACGGGTAACAAAAAAAAAAGGTAGGGTGGTATAGGTCTCTCAACTAGATATATGAAGGTCGGATCTGTGTCGGTTTTCGTGTAAGAAAAATTCGAAATCAGGACATAGTTACGGCGAGTTGGGTCCAAAGTGGATAGGCCTTTCGATAGTATTACTTTTTTATTCTTACTTTTTACTGGTGGTAGGACTTGTGAGTCCACCACCCTGCCTATTTCTGCCGTGAAGCAGTAATGCGTTTCGGTTTGAAGGGTAGGGCAGCCGTTGTAACCATACTGAGACCTTAGAACACATATCTCAAGGTGGGTGACAGCATTTACGTTGTAAATATCTATGGGCTCCGGTAACCACTTAACACCAGGTGGGCTGTGAGCTCGTCTAACCACGTATCCATGCAATAAATCCTACTAAAAAGTATCCTATTGACCAATTCAATTATATAACCATATCCTATGTTATTATGTAGAAATGTATAAGTTAAACGGGGCACGTCTGTCAGTTTGTACGTTGTGTAACTGTAGAACTAGTTACGTGATCTGCGTATTTATATTAGGTCGATGCGGTTCGCGTTTTAACGTATATGGATAGACCAGGTAGCGGCCCGTCCGATGGAAAGCGGTAACATTGACACGATTTTTTTTTGTTGACTTGGCGGTGACGTGACTTGTCGCGACCTGGGAGCCACTGCTCTGTGGTTGATCACTTAGTTTGTGGGATTCGATTACCGGCCAAAGTATCTGGGCTAAATAGCTATTGCATTCACGCGTCATAAGTGTTTCCGGTATAAAACAGGAGAAAAAATAAAAATGAAATAAAATAAATTGAATGAAATTTATGAAAAAATAAAAAGAAGAAGGATGAATTATTAGTAGCCCAGAGGTCTTTCCAGTTTCACCAGGACATGTGGATGAGCACGGGCTCAGCCAGGAGGGATGGGATTAGCTAGCAGTTGCCCGGGCGCCCCCGGAGAATACTTACCAACTCAAAGGCAGCTGCTTCGCGAATGAGACTTTTGCGAGAATGTTTCTGATTTTGTACGAACTAAGCGTCTTTCGGGTGAAATTTCGCTTTTCTTGCTTCGTTTGCGCATTGAGAATATTAAAGAAGTTTACGGCGTTGCTGTTCTGAGCGAAACAGGAATAAGTAAACAAACGATATATTTAAATTATTGCATAGATTTTATCGCGGGCCTTGAGCGCGGCTTGAGAGCGGAATCATGAAATTCCGTAACGAAAAAAACGTTCCACCCCTCCCTACGTCTACTATGTAGCTCGCGTTCAACACATTCACACGTTGCGCTTGTGTAATGTTTGTGAATAAGCGCGCGGCGTGACGTCACACTCCATGCGCATCATGATTCGTATTATTTTATTTGGGCCTTGCCATGCGAAGCGCCAAAAGCTTCTAAGTAATACGTACCTAACACATTTGTGTTCACGAATATCTCCGTATTTTTTTTTCCTACGTAAGCTGATAGCCTTGAGAGGCTATATCAGCGTCGCCTTAACTAATAGGTGAGCTCACGGGGCTCAAACCGGAGCGTTGCTAACACTGACCCTAGCAAGAGCAGTGCTTCGCAGAATATACCACTGGATCGGAAACGGGACCCACTGAGAAGATCCGGCGAGAAACTCAGTGAACTGCATCTATGGGTTAATTCGCTCGTCGAGCCCTTCGTCGCAAGCGACGGGTTTCGCGAGGACGGTGACCGGTGAATAACCGACCGGATCGTTTGAGGTTCGAGCAATTGTTTCTTTGTTTTTGAAAGAACAAAGACAATATCGGCTTGAGAATTTATTATGGATTCGCAATAAAAATACAACGTCTCGGGAATCCGAAAGCACGAATTAGCATGTTTATCTCCATTGTTTTCAAGCGACTTAGCTCGTGGACTCCGACTATTGATTTAGGTGGACGTGCTCACGTACCTCTTTGTGTTAAGTGGTAATCGGAGCCCATAGATATTAAAGCTTTATTGTGTTTTGTTTATCTCTCTATTAATAGCCTTAGGGGGCTATTCTGCCTTAATCTTGGGTGGTTGTCAAGTTCACGGTGCTCAGCCTTAGAGGATTTACTGGCAAGAGTGCTGCTTCGCTGAATCTACCACCGGATCGGAATCTTTGCAGCGTGAACGTCATCATTTGCCACCAGACATGAGTTCGAAATGTCAGTCGTATTATTTAGAGACTGTTTCCCAAACGTAGGACTTCCTCGTAGTTGAAGTCGTCCTGGCCTAAAGGATAAGACGTCCGGTGCATTCGTGTTGAAGCGATGCACTGGTGTTCGAATCCCGCCGGCGGGTACCAATTTTTCTAATGAAGAACGTACTCAACAAATGTTCACAATTGACTTCCACGGTGAAGTAATGTCATCGTGCAATAAAAATCAAACCCGCAAAATTATAATTTGCGTAATTACTGGTTGTATGTATTTTTTATATTTTACAGAATTTCTGTAAAATAAAAGGTTGTCTGGAAGAGATCGCTTTTAGCGATAAGACCGCCTATTGTACATATGTGCTTTTTGACTGTTTGTTTTTTTTTAAAATGTAAATGGTGTTGGTGTGCAATAAAGTGTATTCTCTCTCTCTCTCTCTCTATGTAGGACCTCTTGTGAGTCCGCGCGGGTAGGCACCACCCTGCCTATTTGTGCCGTGAAGCAGTAATGCGTTTGGGTTTGAAAGGTGGGGCAGCCGTTGTAACTATACTGAGACCTTAGAACTTATATCTCAAGGTGGGTGGTGCATTAACGTCGTAGATGTCTATGTGCTCCAGTAACCACTTCACACAAGGTGGGCTGTGAGGCCGTCCACTCATCTAAGCAATAAAAAAAAACAAAAAAAAATAAAAAAAAACACCTGGCTATGAAAAAAGAAGATACCTATAAAATTCCTCTGCAATAAATAAATAAAACTACTCTTTACTTAAAATTACTCTTCAAGTTAATAAAATATTATAACTTAACTATAAATTAACTATTTCAAAACGAGATTTCGCACTGAATTAGTTTTTGTAATTGCCGTTAGTAATAATTTAGTTCGGTCTTTTGTTGTTCGTTCGCGTTGTTCCGCACGACACGAGAATGACTTCAGCTATTACGATCGCATAGAATATAGATCATTTGTCAGATATTGTTATCAGATGCTGTTAGATAAAATGACAAAGAAATATGGTACCTAAATAATTAAAATTATTTCTTATTTCTGTAGTAGTATATGTAGTCATCTATTTATATATACAGGGGCGCCGGAACATTGGAACGGAACATGCTCTGAGGAATTGTTCGAGATGATACCGGCATCTCGTTTTTATCATCGCACCGCCCGCCACCGGAGTAGAGTTCATCCATACTACCTGGAGCCACTGCGGTCATCCACAGTGCGTTTCCAGAGGTCTTTTTTGCCACGTACCATCCGGCTATGGAATGAGCTCCCCTCCACGGTGTTTCCCGAGCGCTATGACATGTCCTTCTTCAAACGAGGCTTGTGGAGAGTATTAAGCGGTAGGCAGCGGCTTGGCTCNGCAATGTCACGCGATAAGCGCCTACACGTTGATTGGTCAGAATGACGGATCTAAAAAGTGTCGTGACAACTTTTCGTAAGAATTTTTTCCGTCTAGCCCCCTTTCACAATGCGCGATAAGGAACTTCGTTCCAATTATTTCTTATTTCTGTAGTAGTAAATGTAGTCATCTATTTATATAATATACAGGGGCGCCGGAACATTGACGTCCAAAAAAAAAATTAGGTCCCTCGTGTCCTGGGGTATCCGAATCACTCCCATGTGTGTTCCGCAATTTTTGATAGTTATGATTTTTTTTCTAATTTTTCGAGAATTTTCGACATGGCCCGCTTAAAAAGAAAATTTAAAAAAATTTGAAGTTTTTTCGAGACTTTTTTTTGCAACTAATTTTCTACGAATTTTTCTTTTATGTATAAAATAATCAGCTTCGTAACTTTTTTGGAAGTTGTAAAAAATTTGGTGTAAAGAGAAAAAAATTACGGTCGGTGAATAAGACTTGCATTATCAACTCTATTTTAAAAATCTAAACAGGTGATTAAACATTTTATTATGTGATATTTGGTTTCTCGGTATATTTTGGTTAATTTCTAGCATTCTCTATCGTTAATTAAACTTAAGAATGATAAAATTGCCAAAATATTTTTTTTTTGTAACACCAAAAAAATTTCAGAATTTTCCACCTCGCTGTCTTTGAAGCCAATTTTTAGCCAAAGTAGCCCGTTAAGTACTATTTTTTTTATTGATTAGAAAGCTGAGAGTTTACCGTATTTTTAAAAGTCACTTAGAAACTATTTTATCACCTGTTTAGATTTTTAATTTAAAGTTGAAAATGAAACTCAGTGGGCTATGAGTCTGTGGGTTAATTTACTCGCCGATTGGACGAGGCTGGTGACCGGCTAATACACTGAGATGACGGTCCTTATTTCTACCCTCCATATTGCTGATAACAGTTTTGTTGGCTGCCAATGATTAAATAAAACAAAATGTTCTTTTGCTCGTCACGTCCGTTAGATGGCGTTAACGGCGCCGCGAAAACCGTTGTACAATGGAAACGGGCATTTCACAACCGCAAGAAATACAGGTTTGAAACACGAGACCCGTTTTCGAAACGCCATTTACCGACACGAGTGATCTGAGCTAGCTGATTCGTATTGCCAGTGGCCAAGGTAGTAAAGCACCTTTTACTACTCTGCAGCAGAAGCAAGGTTCAGGCTATAGGGTAGGTACAGTACAATCTGTTATACGAAATTGAGAAAAGATCTTTTTAGACAAAGACAAGGCTTATTATAGTGTGCAAGAATTTTTAAATGATAAGTGAGTCGACTATTATCAAAGCCGCAATGTGACTTTTGGACAA
This sequence comes from Bombyx mandarina, assembly GCF_003987935.1. Next base: position 643,967 of record NW_021011481.1, read on the forward strand.
TTATTGGTAAATCCGAAAAACGAATTATTGACTTTGTATTTCATTGGCAGTCACAAAACTCTTCGGAACGACATCTTAGATAAATAACAGGTTAACTATTAACCTTTATTTAATGCAGGTTTTGAACCGTATGCTTTGAAGGAGACGATTATATTCAAATCAATCTGTATTGACATATCAATAACATTTTTTTGTCCAAATGCACAGATTGCCACCTTTGATAATAGACGACTCAAGTGTTGTACATAATAAAATATTAGAATAAGAAGTGATAGAATGTAAAAATAGATAGATTTAGTAAATTTTGTGTTAGAATTAATATAAAAACAAATTAAATTTTCGCATGCCTAAACAGGCGAAATATATGAAACTATGTCCTATATCCACAATATCTTGTAAACTATATTTCTGGCGAATAAAGATTTTCTTTCTTTCTTTCTTTCTTTCTTTCTTTCTTTCTTTCTTTCTTTCTTTCTTTCTTTCTTTCTTTCTTTCTTTCTTTCTTTCTTTCTTTCTTTCTTTTTTTCTTTCTTTCTTTCTTTCTTTCTTTCTTTCTTTCTTTCTTTCTTTCTTTCTTTCTTTCTTTCTTTCTTTCTTTCTTTCTTTCTTTCTTTCTTTCTT
>NW_021011481.1:645807-666812 GCF_003987935.1 Bombyx mandarina
AAAGAAAGAAAGAAAGAAAGAAAGAAAGAAAGAAAGAAAGAAAGAAAGAAAGAAAGAAAGAAAGAAAGAAAGAAAGAAAGAAAGAAAGAAAGAAAGAAAGAAAGAAAGAAAGAAAGAAAGAAAGAAAGAAAGAAAGAAAGAAAGAAAGAAAGAAAGAAAGAAAAGAAAAGCAAGACGTATGGGGGAGAGAGAGAGAGAGAGAGAGGGAGAGAGAGAGGAGAGAGAGAGAAAGAAAGAAAGAAAGAAAGAAAGAAAGAAAGAAAGAAAGAAAGAAAGAAAGAAAGAAAGAAAGAAAGAAAGAAAGAAAGAAAGAAAGAAAGAAAGAAAGAAAGAAAGAAAGAAAGAAAGAAAGAAAGAAAGAAAGAAAGAAAGAAAGAAAGAAAGAAAGAAAGAAAGAAAGAAAGAAAGAAAGAAAGAAAGAAAGAAAGAAAGAAAGAAAGAAAGAAAGAAAGAAAGAAAGAAAGAAAGAAAGAAAGAAAGAAAGAAAGAAAGAAAGAAAGAAAGAAAGAAAGAAAGAAAGAAAGAAAGAAAGAAAGAAAGAAAGAAAGAAAGAAAGAAAGAAAGAAAGAAAGAAAGAAAGAAAGAAAGAAAGAAAGAAAGAAAGAAAGAAAGAAAGAAAGAAAGAAAGAAAGAAAGAAAGAAAGAAAGAAAGAAAGAAAGAAAGAAAGAAAGAAAGAAAGAAAGAAAGAAAGAAAGAAAGAAAGAAAGAAAGAGAGAGAGAAGGTTACATGTTACTGCCATCTACAGGAGCAATGAGAAACTAATCGAAGCGAAGCCATCTAGTGGCCGACGCCCGTAAACGTTTTTGTCGAGTGCTTGAGCTGCTTATCTATAACTAAGTTATGTGTACTAACTACGTTTCTCGCCGAGTTTCTCGCCGGATCTTCTCAGTGGGTCGCGTTTCCGATCCGGTGGTAGATTCTGCGAAGCACTGCTCTTGCTAGGGCCAGTGTTAGTAACACAACCGGTTTGAGCGCCATGAGCTCACCTGCACGTCAAGGAGAAACTGATATAGCTCTCAAGGTTATCAGCATAGGTAGGAAAAAAACCCTTCAAACCAACTGGTGTATGGTTTTGTTTAATAGTATGGTTTGTTTTAATGGATTGGCTACTGGTGACAATTTAATACCAGATTGGCCCCGAATTCGTTCGGCCATATATGCAATGATAATTACAATAATTGAGTCGACTATTATCAAAGCCGGCAATCTGACTTTTGGACAATGATTGGTAAATCAGAAAAACGAATTATTGACTTTGTATTCCATTGGCAGTCACAAAACTCTTCGGAACGACATCTTAGATAAATAACAGGTTAACTATTAACCTTTATTTAATGCAGGTTTTGAACCGTATTCTTTGAAGGAGACTATTATATTCAAATCAATCTGTATTGACATATCAATAAATTTTTTTTGTCCAAATGCACAGATTGCCACCTTTGATAATAGACGACTCATATAAAGATTTACGACGACAATGACAGCAATCGTGCCGAGTGGAATTAGGAATAGGACTGACTGATAGGGAGGATATTGTACTCTGATACCTTTCTTATTATTTTATATTATTATTATTTATCATATCTTATATTATACTAGTGGCCCCTGGTAGTTGAAATTAGACTTCGAATTCGAATAAAAAATTATAAGCTTGTACACAATTTTTTACTTTACTCACAGATTTCGCTAAGACTACACTTTAGACAAATATTAATAAAGACAAACCATATTTAATCTATTCTCAATTTGACCGCAGGCTTGCAATAAGAAAAGTTTGACAATAAACAAATAGTATGCATCTGTGTTGTGTCAAATACATGTTAGTGTGTGTAATGTGTTTTTTAATTGTTTTAATGTATTTTAATGCATAATTTTAAAAAAAATATTAACATTCTGCACTCCTTCTCTATATTCTCTATGAGTGTGGGAAATTTCATACTCCTCCGTCCGCGCAATTTTCGTAAAAATGGTTACAAACTTTTTGCTTCACGTATTAATATATAGATTACTAGCTGACCCGGCAAACATTGTATTGCCATATATAAGATTTCTAGGGAATTTCTAGTGTAGAAAAAAATAATAACTTATTGTAAGTGTGTAAGGATGTGGTAAATGAGTGAAAGAGGTATGTAGTGCTGTGAACGATGAGGGAATATATAATAAAAATAACAAAACCTCATTCAACCACATAATACCTCATTATAACAAAAAAAAAATCCAAATAAACAAAAAAATGTTAGGGGTGGATAACCCTAATCACTTAGGGGTATCAAAAATAGATAGTAGCCGATTCTCAGGCTTACTGAATATGCATAAAAAAATTCATGAGAATCGGTCAAGCGGTTTCGGAGGAGTATGGGAACGAACATTGTGACACGAGAATTTTATATATTAGATATAAGTGCTGACGCTATTCGGGAAAGGTGATGATGGAAGCAAATCTAGGAACCAGAGGGTATCATAACAAATCGATATTTCGACCTCGCTTCTTGACGAACGTAAGATATCGATTTATAATTAATTTATGTGCATAACAAGATTTAGAGGCGGCCAGAGCGACTCGCCGACATTCTCTTGGCGACCTTAGCTGTGAGTAAATGTTGAAGGATTTGTATTTCTCTCCTTAATCGACTATGAAAAAAGAGGTGATTTTCGATTCGTTAATTATTATTTTTTATATCTCACATTTATAAATCAATACATAAACTACTTATTTAAAAATATACAAAAAAAAAAATTATGGAAATTTTAAGAATTTTAACTATACTGAGACCTTAGAACTTATATTTCAAGGTGGGTGGCGGTATTTACGTTATAGATCTCTATGGGCTCCCGTAACCACTTAACACCAGGTGGGCTGTGAGCTCGTCCACCCATCTATGCAATATAATAAATAAATAAAAACTAGGGAGTTTAAAAACTGGAAGACATGTTTGATTCAATAATGAAGTTTGTTTTCATTTGTAAATAAATGTAATGTGTTTTGTAATGAAACAAAGAACCAAGTTGTTGCTCTGCAAAGAGTTTTTTATTATTATTATTTTATTAACTTATTTCTACACTTACAATTATTATAATTATTTTCGAACCTGCAAAGAGAAACAACATTGAAAGATATTGCTTCACCCTTTTTTAAATCTGCAAGTTTTTTAAATCTATTAAGAAAGCACGTTATATTTTTGAATGTCCGAAGCCAGAGAGAAAATCCAATTATGGAATGAACATAGCTTCGACCACAGATAATATTATTATGATAGTGGTGGAAGCTAATGCGCGGGAAATTTAAATGTAATTAATGAAGGGCCAAGAGAGCTTCATTTACATAAATAATTGAGAACAGATCACGCATAGTCATTCGGCCCTAATTTAAGACTAACTCGGTCGTGCAATAGTTAGCGCCTCTGACTGTCACACCTAGGGGAAGTGGGTTCGATTACCAGATCAGGCAAACATTAGGGCGATGAACTGTTTGCTTGGTGCGAGTGTTTTAACGTCCTCGATAACGTAAAAGTTAACTCAAATCTGTATGGAGTTGAACAGCGCCCCTAGCGGCAAACGTAGGGAAACTTTTTTTTTAATTTTTATTGCTTAGATGGGTGGACGAGCTCACAGCCCACCTGGTGTTAAGTGGTTACTGGAGCCCATAGACATCTAGAACGTAAATGCGCCACCCATCTTGAGATATAAGTTCTAAGATCTCAGTATAGTTACAACGGCTACCCCACCCTTCAAACCGAAACGCATTACTGCTTCACGACAGAAATAGGCAGGGCGGTGGTACCTACCCGTGCGCACTCACAAGAGGTCCTACCACTTGCACTAAGCTTTGCACTAAGCACACGGGTATGTTTGCTCTAAGTCTGGGAGCTTATTCTCCACATATGCATATACGTATTTACGTTGCGCACGTGGCGCATTTACGTTGTAGATGTCTATGGGCTCCAGTAACCACTTAACACCAGGTGGCTGTGAACTCGTCCATCCATCTAAGCAACAGAAAAACAAAAATATATATATGCATTTTTTTTTACTTGAGATACTAGATACCTTGAGATATAAGTTCTAAGGTCCTCTTGAATACCGTCTCTAAGCTGTTCTTGACATACGTAAGATTATGGATACAATTAAATTTAACTATTTTTAGTTAGGTAAATGGCGACATTGCGCCGACATAGGTACATTTCTAAATGCCAAATTGAACGAACTTAATTTACTTACATATAAAAAAGGTAATAATAATAGACGAGTAAGCCATTTCATACTATTTAATTTGAGGAAATTCTGGCGTAAGCCATACATCTATACTAATATTATAAAGAGGAAAGATTTGTTTGTTTGTTTGTTTCGAATAGGCTCCGAAACTACTGGACCGATTTGAAAAATTCTTTTTCCATTAGAAGCCGACATTGTCCCTGATGAACATAGGCTACTTTATTATTATTTTTTTTTATTTTTATTTCATGTGTGTTTTAATGTTTCCGAAGCGAAGCGAGGGCGGTTCGCTAGTGTTTCTATAAAAGAGAACAGATGTTTTTTTATTGCGTAGATAGGTGACCTAGCTCACAGCACATCTAATGTTAAGTTAAGCAGCTACTGGAGTCCATTGAGATCACCACGTCAATGCCGCCACGCACCTCGAGAAATTAAGCCCGTCTCCCGATCATTTAGTAATTACGCAAATTACAATTATCGCGGGTTTTGGATTCTTTCTTACTCTCATTTCTTACTGGTGGTAGGACCTCTTGTGAGTGCGCACGGGTAGGTACTACCGCCTTGCCTATTTTTACCGTGAAGCAGTAATGCGTTTCGGTTTCAAGGGTGGGGCAGCCGTTGTAACTATACTGTGACCTTAGAACTTATATCTCAAGGTTAGTGGCGCATTTACGTTGTAGATGTCTATGGGCTCCAGTAATCACTTAACACCAGGTGGCTGTGAGCTCGTCCATCCCCGTCTAAGCAAAAAAAAAGGGTTTGATTTTTGTTTCACCACACTATTCCTTCATCGTGGAAGTGTATCTTATTTTAACTAAAATAAACACAAAACCGTTATACAAGACGACGTGTGAATTATTACGTATCTATTTGACACATTTACCTACATAACTATTATTTGTTTTCTTACGCTAATCAAATTACAGATTGACAAAAAAATATATTAGGTAAGTATACCTATGTATTATAAAATTTTATAATAGTTTTGCTTGGGGTTTCGCTCGTGTTATAGTCGGAATTAAACCTATTTTTAACCGACTTCCAAAAGGTTATCAATTCTCAATCAATTCAATTCAAAAAAAGGATTTTTTGTAGAACAGGTACTTTGTAGACTTTTTACCGCTAATTTGGTTTTCCTGTGTCTTGATGGATATGGAAGATACACCGGAATTGATATTATTAAGCTATAGATTTGGTAGTAGGACGTCTTGTGAGTCCGCACGGGTAGGTACCACCAGCCCGCCTATTTCTGCCGTGAAGCAGTAACGCGTTTCGGTTTGAAGGGTGGGGGCTGAACCTCCTACGAGGTCCCCGCCTAGGGGGCCCGCGGCGTATGTGGGACTTGACGATTCGCAGAAGTTGGTACCGTATTTTAAACCCGACGTAACTGACCCGAAAAGTAATTACACAATGGTTCATTGTGTTTTTAACAACGTCACTTTTCCCCCTTTGGACATTGCGCAAATACTTATTGTAGGTTGCAAGACATTTTGTTATGTTATTGTCTGATTATTATATAATAAGTCTAGGTCCTTGTGAAGACGGTGATATAATGTGATTGATGAGTGTGTCGAGATACGAGGAGAGCTTGGTATTGGCACGTAGCTGGTAGTATTGGTACTGTAGGTATCTCAGTGTGCTTAGTGCGAGTGTTTTAACGTTCTCGATAGCGTAAAAGTTAACTCAAATTTGTATGCAGTTGGAACAGCGCCCCTAGCGGCAAACGCAGGAATTTGAGTTAACTTTTACGCGATCGATAACGTAAAAAACTCGCACCAAGAACACTGTTGGATATCGCTCTCAGCTAGATATCAACTAGAGGTCGGGTCTGCGTCTGTTTGTGTACGAGATGAGCTTGGAATCTGTGTATAGGCGTAGAGGACTCTATCTTTAGTAGTGCAGCACAGAACTGGAGGATAGAAATGTAGATTGCGTACGAGAATTGCTTCGAAACACTATAGAGTTGCAGAGGACTGTGTTTATAGCAGTGTTGTATAGGACTATTGGCACTGGAAATGTGGTTGTGAAGACGTCTTCTTAGAAATACGTGGACCGCACACCGTACCAACGTTTCGATCCTGAAAGAGCTCAACATCAAGGAGAGACTATCGTCAACAGTCCAAATACAAATCCTCAAGTTCTTCGGGCACATCGCTCGTAATGAGGACTCCATTGAACGGTTGGTGGCACCCTCAGAGACAGCCCACTGAGTTTCTCGCCGGATCTTATCAGTGGGTCGCGTTTCCGATCCGGTGGTAGATTCTGCGAAGCACGGCTCTTGCTAGGGTTCGTGTTAGCAACGTCGTCAGGTTTGAGCCCCGTGAGCTCACCTACTAGTTAAGTTCACGCTGAAATTGCCTCTCAAGGCTCTCAGCTAGGTAGGAAAAAAAAAAGATGGTGGTGCAAGGGAAAGTGTAGGGCAAAAGGTCTCACGGACGATCTCCAACACGATGGACCGACCTCATCAAATCTGTGACTCACTACAACATAAATGATTGCTCTCACTCTGCGAAACATCGTGCCACATGGCGTCGCATCGCGAGAGCATCGGTATCGCAGGATCCGACTGATGCCTGACCACGACCACTCTGTCAAGAGTGTACGACTAAGAAGAAGAAAAGCTATAGGACTAGAGATTACGTGTAGTTCAGTTTTGTATCTGTTTGCTTAGTATCATTAGCGGGCTGCAACAAGTTCAATCCCTACATAGTATAAAACAAAGTCGCTTTCTCTGTCCCTATATCCCTATGTATGCTTAAATCTTTAAAACTACGCAACGGATTTTGATGCGGTTTTTTTTAATAGATAGAGTGATTGAAGAGGAAGGTTTATATGCATAATAACATCCATTAAATAGTGGAGAAATCAATAATAAATTACAGTTTCCGAAGCGAAGCGAGAGCGGGTCGCTGGTATATTATATAGATACCTGTGAACAGAGCAACTATACGTCCGGATTGTCTATACGTTTGTTTGACCTTACGTCGCATATTTGTTGAAGGTCGACTTGTACAAGTAAATCAGACTTCAGAAATCGTAGACTTGGCTCGTGAATATAATAATAATAATAATAAGCCTTTATTGCTGTTTTACTTACTAATTACTAACTTAATACATTACTTAATCATAAATAAATTTAAGTGCAACTTATAATCAATTATTCCGTTCGGCGTTCGGTGTGGTTTTAATATCAGCTTGTCTCTCGACAAAGGCCTCATCTAAATATTGCCAATATTCTCGATTTTTGGCTATTAGAACCCAATGCGGGCCGGCTACGGCTACACTCTTTATTTCATCTTCCCAACGTTTTGGCTGTCTACTTTTTTTCTACAGCCATCCCGTGGGTACCACTCAGTAATTATTTTGGTCCATTTCTCGTATTTCTCTCTTAAGATATGTCCTGTCCATCTCCATTTCAGCTTTCTACTTATTTGGATCCAAATAAGGCTCGTGAATAATAATTATTTAATCACAAATCAATAAATGATCAGAATTTATAAAACAATCCTGTGAATCGGGTCTGTATCTTTGATTGCGCTAGTGTAACCCTAAGGATTTAATGTTAATTTTTATTTGTAATCTGCAGATAAGTTAAGAGACCGAAAATCCTTTGTATTTGTTATTACTCTTGTAGGAAGATGAGCATACGGTCCACCTGATGATGAAGGGCTCCAGCGGCTCATGAAGGACAGATATGCCAGGGGCAGAGTTAAACCGCTGCCTAGAATTAAGTTACTCTCCACAAGCTTTGTTTGAAGAAGGAGATGCGTTAGCGCTTGGGATACAATGATAATTTGTCCAACCCTTGCCTAACTCACTTCCTTTATATTTCTTCAAGTACTAATGAGAAAACCAGATACACTCCCGTGAATCCAATACATAAATATGACGTCTTATTTCGGCAGCAAAGCGCTTATGAAATGCGTCCGGCTGTGAACACTGATCACCGTGCGACATATTGCTTGGGACGTAACATAAGCCATAAGTATTAAGGCCAAACTTGTAATTTACATTCTTCATCGTTCCCTCACTGCTGAGGATCGCGACCAGATGTGGCTTTCCTCCACTGTGTTCGATTATGGGCGGCATGGACCGCATGGTATAGTCTACCATCAGCCGCTTCCTTAACCAGATCTGACCATCAGGCTGGTGTTCTGTCCACGCCACGCTCGCCCTCTATGCGACCCGAAATTTTATATTACTAGTACTAGTAGAAACGGTAATTGATTATTGGTTTCTCCACTATTTAATGGATGTTATTATACATATAAACCTTCCTCCTCAATCACTCTATCTATTTCAAAAAAACCGCATCAAAATCCGTTGCGTAGTTTTAAAGATTTAAGCATACATTTTTTTTTTTTGTTCTTGGGTGGACGATCTCACAGCCCACCTGGTGTTAAGTGGTTACTGGAGCCCATAGACATCCACAACGTAAATGCGCCACCCACCTTGAGATATAAGTTCTAAGGTCTCAAGTAAGTTACAACGGCTGCCCAACCCTTCAAACCGAAACGCATTACCGCTTCACGGCAGAAATAGGCAGGGTGGTGGTACCCACCCGCGTGGACTCACAAGAGGCCCTACCACCAGTAATTACGCAAATTATAATTTTTGCGGGTTTTGATTTTTATTACACGATGTTATTCCTTCACCGTGGAAATCATACATAGGGATATAGGGACAGAGAAAGCGACTTTGTTTTATACTATGTAGTGAAGCTTGTATATACACAGAATGAAACGCTCAATGTACGATTCCCGACCACGGATCCTCTAAATCAAATAAACTTCTAAAATCACGTCCACGGATAACGAAAGTCTTCGAAAACAATTTTTTGCTTCACGAACACGAAACACCATTGCGACAGTTTAAATAAAATATTTCGCTGCGTTTTTGAGTGCCGCCTCTGCAACCCAACGAGGTCTGTGGCAACCACTGACCTTTATAAACGGCGACATTCTAAAAACGGTGTTTTATCGGAAAACGAAGCACTAGGAACGAGATTTTGCGTCAAAACCTACGATAATTTAGTCGGGGTTTTTTTTTTTGATGAAGCGGTTTTTAAAGTTTTACGAGACAGAATGAATTTATTGAGTTTTTCGTTATTGACTTGAAAATAAAGGCACAAGGTCGTGTATAATTACGATTTAGAGCACGAAATGAATATTAAGAATTCTAGTTAGTTTTAATAAGACTAGACGATGACCGAGCTTTGCAGGTTTTTTTTTGATAAATTGTGTTTTTTAGAAACTATATTTAAATAAAATTGACATATTGATAAAACGATGAAATATCCCAAGATCGTTTAGGCATTTTTAAGTGAACAACACGTGAATTAAAAAGACACAAATAATATAAATAAACAATTCATTTTCTTGGTCTAACCTTAAACCAAACACTCATTGGCTTCGGGTGGCTTAACAACGCCATCTGCTGAAATAGCTTTAGTGTTATTGTGTCTTTAAAGCAGTTAGTTGCTCTCAATTATGAAAAATAGTATTATTATTCGCCAATAGATGTCGGGAAGAATCAGAAGAAGAAGAAGAAGTTGATTATCGATAAAGTTGATTATTTAAAACACGAATAAAACAACATTTTCTGAAAATAAATCGTAGCTAGATCGATTTATCGGCCCCGAAATCCCCTGTATACTAAATTTTATAAAAATCGTTGGAGCCGTTTCCGAGTTTCAGATTATATATATATACAAGAATTGCTCGTTTAAAGGTATAATAAAATGTGGCGATTTTTATGATTAGTTGAATTGATCGAACAATTATTGGGTAGAGTTTGAGAATGTGACGAAATGACTTGGTCTTATGCGTGGAGGTGGACGGTGGCATATTCATGATTATAAGCTCCTGTAACCACTTAACACACGACAGGCTGTGATCTGATTCATCTAAGACAAATAAATTGAAAATTACACATACTTGCCCATTAAATTATGCTTTGTTTATCGAAAGATAGAAATTTAATTGGTAATCACAGCTAGAAGAGGTTTAACGAAAGCCTGAATTGAGCTAATGACATTTTCACGATGAGTTTGTGCCGGGCCATAAGATCTGGACTGTCAGTCTACCGAGCAATTACCGTGCGCAACCTTGCTAGACAGATACATGAATCTTTGCATATCGACAGTTTCTCCATCAAGTTGGACCATTAATTTCCTAGTGGAATTACGTATTGTGATCTCCCAAGGATTCTATTTGAAGAACGAGTAAGCTCGCAATGGACTTACATTCAAGATGTGCAACACAATGACAAGGATGTTAGCGTAATCGAAGTCCTGGTCTAGAGTAGAAGACGCCTGGTGTATTCGTCGACTGTGTCGGTGTTTGAACAGATTAAGCCCGCAGGCGGGTGCTAATTTTTCTGATGAAATATGTACTTCACGATTTCCCAGATTGTAAAATAGCTTCGTGTAGTAAAATAAGAAAAGAAATAATAATTTACGTATTTACTTAACAATTGAGAAATAGACCTCAAGTCTCGAAGTGAGTGACGAAGCTCACATTGAGGTAGCTCCGGCAGTCACTCAACACAAATTAGACCGGGATTTCGTGGACCGGTCTAAGTAAAAAGCGGTATAGCTCGTCACAATGGACCCGACGTCTGGTTTTGACATCGTTCTTCAATACCTGACTTATAGGCACAAACGTCAGCAGCATTGGGCCACACCGCCTCCGCATCAATACGCGTCCTGACGCCATTAAAATCATCTCAAAACCAAGAATTTTCCACAAGTCTAAAACGAAAGTCGTATCGAATCATTTTAAATCGATTTCTCGATTGCGATGACAATTGCTTTACGTAATCGAGCGCTGTCGCGATTTGTTTTGTAATTGTCCAAGCAAACATATTTGAGAGTGTCTTTTTGTCCCACCAGTTGGGACCGATTTAAAGGAGGCTGATGGTGCAAAGTATACAACATCGATGTCGGCCGTAAGGTTCAATATTTATATAGCGTGAAACCAAACGCAAAATGACGTTTGACGTTTAGGAACATTATCTCTGAAAGCCATCACTCACGAACTTTGGTCATAGATAATAAACATAAACATAGACTAAGTTATCTTTGGCGCCATTTGCAACACTTGTGAGTCCTCCCTGCCTATTTCTGCCGTGAAGCAGTAATGCGTTTCGGTTTGAAGGGTGGGGCAGCCGTTGTAACTATACTTGAGACTTTAGAACTTGTATCTCAAGGTGGGTGGCGCACTTACGTTGTAGATGTCTATGGGCTCCAGTAACCACTTAACACCAGGTGGCCTGTGAGATCGTCCACCCATCTAAGCAATAAAAAAAAAACTTTCTACAAAGCTATTAATTGTTGGACTAAAACTAAAATAGAACTTTATTTCCACAAATCGACTTGTTATTTTTGCCGAACGTGGACAGTTCCTAGTTTGGTATAGATAGGTTTTTGGCTGCGTTGCCTAAAGTAACCTCACTCTATTTTCGGCGGAGGGTGTCAGAAATAGCGTGTAAGGGCTTCTATGGAGTATGTGCGAGGCGTTTTCTGAATACCATATCGTGATTGAAACAAGAGTTGTAGGTCCTCAAGTATGTACCACTATCCTGCCTTTTTTTGAAGGAAGGATTGCTGGTAGCCCGGAGGCCTTTCCAGTTTCACTAGGATATGTGGGTGAGCTGAGTCCAGCCAGGAGAAGCGTAATTTGCAAACAACTACCCAAGCACCTCCAAAGGCTACCTAACAACTCAAGGGCAGCTGCTTCGCGTATGCACCTACTACCGGATCGGTATCGCGACCCGCTGAGAAGAACCGGCGAGAAACTGAGCTGATTCTGCGACGGAGCAGTCACTCCAGTAACTTCAATCCAGTTCGAAAAGCAGTTGCAGTTTTAGTGACGCTATTGAACCATGAAAGTACTAAATCCAGTTCAACCAGGAGAAGACTGGTGGTAGGTGGTACGACCTCTTGTGAGTCCGCACGGGTATGTACCCTGCCTATTTCTGCCGTGAAGCAGTAACGCGTTTCGGTTTGAAGGGTGGGGCAGCCGTTGTAACTATACTTGAGACCTTAGAACTTATATCTCAAGGTGGGTGGCGCATTTACGTCGTAGATATCTATGGGCTCCAGTAACCACTTAACACCAGGTGGGCTGTGAGCTCGTCCACCCATCTAAGCAATAAAAAAAATTAAAAGATACCTTATTGATTTAGACGAATTTGTTAGAAACACCCGTTTTTAAAAGTCACACGTCTTTTCAAATGTCGCTGTCCAGCCCGTAACGAATCGACAAGCGCGAAGCGGTTACGAGTCTTTGCGTAAGCCGTATCTAGGCCAAGACGTTACGACCGGTCAACAATCGGCACACGAAATCATAAGTCAACAGTCAAACGTTGCATCTGTTTATTAGCTAATCAACCCTGATCTTAAATGGGCTCAAACGACTTTGCAATGACATGATCATAGTCCAGACATTTTTGGCCAAATTAAGTAAATATCTCGGAAAATCGACATACCTACCCAGTATATTACCACGTAGCAACTTAGACCTTTGACCCCTGATTTTAAAACTTGCGACCATCCAATTATATGCGAGTTTAGAGAATAGTTTTAGGATGCCAAAATACAAGTTTTTATTTTTTTATTGCTAGGTTGGTGGACGAGCTCACAGCCCACCTGGTGTTAAGTGGTTTCTGGAGCCCATAGACATTTACGACGTAAATGCGCCACCCACCTTAAGATATAAGTTCTAAGGTCTCAAGTATAGTTACAACGGCTGCCCCACCCTTCAAACCGAAACGCATTACTGCTTCACGGCAGAAATAGGCAGGGCGGTGGTACCTATCCGCGCGGGCTCACAAGAAGTCCTACCACTAGTAAGAAGGTATGTCAATTTTCCGAGGTCCACCCCCTATAATAACTGGACTTACTGAACATGTCCATGTTGATATCAGATTTGAGGACGTCGCTGCTGTAAGAGAATACTTATTGGTACTGCTGGTTCTAACACTACTACGTTATATTAGATAAGTTAATGTTGCTTTCGAATGTTTAACAGCACACGCCTTAGGTTAGCGAACGGTCATCCGTCCATGGACAGCAACAATTTCAGAGCCGTTGTAAATTGACGAGAGCCCTTTTTAAATTTCGTTTAACACGCCAGTGGGCTGACCATATATGCCAGTGGGCTGGCCACATATGCCAGTGGGCTGGCCATATATGCCAGTGGGCTGGCCACATATGCCAGTGGGCTGGCCATATATGCCATAGAATTGACGATCACTGGAGTAGACCGGTTCTCGAGCGGAGACCGTGCAGCGGAAAACGTATCGCGGGACGTAACGTAACGTAGCCTGGCTAGGTGGTGCGATGATCTCCGAACGGTGGCCAGCAAGAAGTGGATGAGAAGAGCTGAAGACGTTGCAGGTGTCTATGGGCTCCAGTAACCACTTAACACCAGGCGGTCTGTGAGCTCGTCCTCCTAATATGCTATGTAATGAAAGAAAAAAATCCAATAAATAGACAAGGTGATGTAGAGCCAGTATTATTAGCTCAGCTATCAGTAGCTTGGCGAAATTGGAACTGGAATGATGGATTGATAGACTTGTCACCAAGACAGTCTGCTTTCTTCCTCCTGAATCGAAGCTTCTGAGGAGAGCTAAAGACCGGGCTCACTGGTGTGGATTTGGAGAGGCCTATGTTCACCAGTGGACGACTGTGGGCTGATGATGATATGATATTAACACGTTTACTGCTATGTAGGTCAACGGTGCCTTACGCGGCGCACTGAAGTAATTACATCGATCTCTGCTACTAAGCCCCTGGATTGCCTAACTTTGACTTCTTTTAGTTTTTTGGAACGAAGTTCCTTATGGGACGATGCGGAGGGGTACCGTAACCGGAAAAAACGTCCGTAACGTAAGATTTTTATTAGTAATGCACACAGTGTACGACTTATAATAACGCTTTGTAATAAAGCGCAAAAAATAACATATTTTTTTATCATTCATTGACCACGATCTCAGAGCGTTCGTTTGCGCAATACACTAACTCTTATGCAAACAACCGTGAATGAAGTGTACCACAATAAGTCCGCACGTTACCGAATGACCGTGGATTGTTGCGAAACCTCCAGTTTTATTTTCTTTATACCTCGAATAGAACATAAAATTAATATTTTTATAATAAGGAACTTCGTTTCTATCCGGTGTCCCACGACACCACACAACTTTTTTGTTTTTTAATTCCACTCAAAACTCACCAGTAGTAAGGTTAGTCCAGAATATTCTTCAGAGCTCCTTCTGTTCACTAATGTCTTCGTAACAAAGTTACGACATAACACAAAAAAGGCTTTCCCGCCACAAAAGATTCACCCGAAATAATAAATATAATATGAGAATGTTATATAAACAATGATGGCGTACAAAGCGAATTTTAAATACAAATAAATAAACTCTCGAATGAATTCCCGGAGATTTTGGGCGAGACCCTTCTCTTTGCTATCGATATTTTTCATTTATTTCTCAAACGCCAATTGGTTTTTGTTATACCTGAAACAAATAGATGTTTTTAGTTTTATGCAAAACAAAATGTAACTATACTTGAGACCTTAGAACTTTATATCTCGTTGTAGATGTCTATGGGCTCTAGTAACCACTAAACACCAGGTGGGCTGTGAGCTCATCCAACCAACTAAGAAATAAAAAAAATAAAAAAATGGCGGCTATTGGAAACTTCTAGAATTTAGTTCATACGTAGTGCGGGGTTAACAGCGCGGAGTCGTCCATGGGCTGACGGATGAGACGCCCGGTTTATTCGTATCGAGTGAACTGGCTATGAACTTAGTAAATAATTTTAGAATTTACCAAAGATTTCTCCGATTAAGGCATGACATCCGGTAATTCAGTAAAAACCAAAAATTCTATGAGCAATAATTACTGGCTGTATTGTAGATATCGCCATTCTGATCACTGAGTCATAAATAACCAGTGCTATACAGTCTTCATAATGTCCATTACAAATCGATTATCGCACGAAAAAATTGCTTTTAATTTAAAAATCTATGCTTACAATTTTTTCTTTAATGAGTCATCTTCAATTGTTTTATCTATAATCTATATATTAATACGTGAAGCAAAAACTTTGTATCCCTTTTTACGAAAATTGGCGCGGACGGAGGAATATGAAAATATTCCACACTTATATAGAGAATATATAGAAGAAGTGCACAATGCTAACATTTTTTTAAAAATATGCATTAAAGATACATTAAATCAATAAAGAAAACATTACACACACTACCATGTATTTGACACACACATAATATACTCTTTGTTTATTGTCAAACTTTTGTTATTGCTTAAAGTCTGTAGTCAAATTGAGAATAGGTTAGTATTGTTTATCTTTAATATTAAAGAGTATTTGTCTATAGTGTAGTCTTGGCGAAATCTGTAACAGGACCATAATAATGTTGAAACTTATAATTTCAATTAATTATAGTCCAATTTCGACTACTGCGGGACCACTAGTACTAGTCTAAATACAAGAGAATAAAAAATAACTGTATGAGAAACAACTACATCCGACGTTATGTTACTGAGCTTGAAAAGCGAAAAATCGAACTATTTCTAATCACTATAACAAATTTGCGTGCGTTTCGTGACGCACAGATTTCCTTACAAACATAATTAAGGAAGGAAATAGATATAGTTAAGTAAATGAATTAATAGGTTAGGCATGAATGAGTTCGAATTGTGCAAGGAATTGTGGAACTTAGTGATTATTACTGCTTCAAAAATATTTACTGGGTAATCTATATCTATATCTTATATATAAAATTCTCGTGTCGCAATGTTAGTTACCATACTCTGAAACGGTTTGACCGATTTTTATGAAATTTTATATGCATGTTCAGTTGGTCTGAGAATCGGCTACTATCTCTTTTTCATACCCCTAACTGATAAGGGTTGTCCACCTCTAACATTTATTATTTTTTGGACATATTTTTTTTTTGTTATAATAAGGCATGAATGAGATTTTGTTATTTTTATATTCCCTCATCGTTCACAGCGCTACATGCCTCTTTCACTCATTTACCACATCCTTACACACTTACAATAAGTCATTTTTTCTACTCTAGAAATTCTCTAGAAATCTTAAATATGGCAAAACAACGTTGGCCGGGTCAGCTAGTATTATATAAAAATGAATTGCTGTTCGTTAGTCTCGCTAAAACTCGAGAACGACTGGACCGATTTGACTAATTTTGGTCTTGAATTATTTGTAGAAGTCCAGAGAAGGTTTAAAAGGTAGATAAATATGAAAATGCTCGGAATTAAATAAAAATAACAATTTTGTTTGCCCTTTGATGCGTCCCCAGTCGGACGGATTCCTTTTGTTTGTTTTAGGTTTATTTTATACAAAAGATAAGGTCCTTTATTTATCGATTGAGGCACTACGAAGTCTGCCGGGTCAGCTAGTCTGTATTATTTTTATTTTGCGGTTTCCAATACCGTACAAATTGAAAAACTAAATTTTTATGATTTTTTTTCGCGAGGTATGTATTGGCAAATTGTTAAAGCTTTCTGACGCCAGAGATCAGGTATAATCTATGGAAACACGGAAAGCCCGGCAAAAAGGGACTTTTTGGCGGGAACGCGAGTTTTATTCTGTGATTTGTTTTATTTTGTCTCTTTAGTGTTTCTTCGAGTTTAAATGTGTAATAACGCTGGTTTATTAACTGTTTAATATCTGTGAAAGTGCACAAATGTGAGAAAATGTAACAAAGCCGCTGGACGTAACTTCTCGGGATCCTCCAAAAAGTCCACTGAAAAAGTCTCAGTAAATGATCACCATTTTAATGAGATTACATCCCTTAACATCTCTCATTTAATTTCATTCCAATTGATTAAATTTCCTGTGTTTTTTATTATTCATAATTAAAACGGCGAATTATAAAAACCTTATCACTTGCCGCTGGCGAATGCACAAACCGTACCGGAGCTAAAAACTAAAGAAGAAGAAGAAGTAGGTAGCATTTGTTTCACGGCCGCCGACATTGTTTATGACATGGCCAATTAGCGTTTCAAACAATACTGTGAAACATGACGGCGAGAGATGTCCGTTACATAATAATTGACAGCATAAATCAGCTTAGAAAGTGACAGAATTAATATAATATCTCAGAGCGCTGCGGATATATGTCATTAATTATATAATTTATTAATTGTTGATCACTGTTTTATGCTGGCGGGGATTTGGTAATGAATTAAGGCGTTGGGATATCTACGTGACTCTTTTTTTTTATTGTCTTGATGGGTTGACGAGCTCACAGCCCACCTGGTGTTATGTGGTTACTGGAGCCCATATATATCTACAAAGTAAATGCGCCACCCACCTTGAGATATAAGTTCTAAGGTCTCAAGTATAGTTACAACGGCTGCTCCACCCTTCAAACCGAAACGCATTACTGCTTTACGGCAGAAATAGGCGGGGTGGTGGTACCTACCCCTTATCTTACTTCTAAATTATAAATAGTACTGTTGTTTATCAATCCAACAGTGATAATAGATCTTGCAACAGCGTAAAAATATTGGAAACTCATCAAATCTATGAATCAACGTTTGAACCCTTCGAGTAATAAATCTTATACCTCGAGCAATTCTTGTATATTAACATATATATATAATCTGAATCTCGGAAACGGCTCCATCGATTTTCATAAAATTTAGTATACAGGGGATTTCGGGGGCGATAAATCGATGTAGCTACGATTTATTTTCAGAAAATGTTGTTTTATTTGTGTTTTCAATAATCGACTCTTCCCGACATCTATTGGCGAATAATAATACTATTTTTCTTAATTGAGGGCAACTAACCGCTTTAAAGACACAACAAGATGGCGTTATCATCATTAAATAAAAAAACCGGTCATCATCTAGTAGTATTTAAGGCATTATGAATTTGAGGTAACACATAAACCTCGCCGATTTAGGGAAACCAAAATAATCGTCCATTGTCTTAAAGTACCACGCGTGTCTGGAGCGAATCAAACGACATCACGGTCAGCGCTGGTTTCGATGCTGTCCAAAAACCCCTACATGTAGGGCCGGATTTAGACTTAATGCCGCTCCTGGGCACCGGAAAAAAAAACGCCCCAACACTGGAATTTTAATTTATTGCAGAAATTTTATCATAATTGTTATACATATTATATTAAAAAAACATAAATATATATTGTTTTTTTTTCCTATAATAACAATTATAAATTTTGCACGAAGGCTGACTCATAATTATATAACATAAAAAAAAAACTAATTAAACTTCTTTAACTTCAGACAATGGAAAAATAGATTATATATTTTAAATGTCTAAGGAAATAAATTGATTAAATCATTTTGATTATTAATTTTTAGGTACCAAAAGTGCCAAGATTATAATTCACAAATAATGGATTAATTGAATTTGTTAAATTATCAAATAAACAGAAAATTGTTAATTAATTATATTGAGCAATCTTGATAAGACTAAAAAAAAATGTTTACTTTCTAAATTTTTTTGGCGCCCTAAAAAATTTGCCGCCCTAGGCACTTGCCCCGACTAGCCCCTAGTGTCAATCCACCACTGCCTACATGGACTCAGCGATCGTATCACCCAGACCGGTCACCTGCGGCTGAACCAGCTCAACGACACTGGTCAGACTTAAATAACGCACTCGCAAATCGCGGTACAGTTCTGTCGGCGAGAAAGCGTAGGATGAATGACATTTAGTTGCTTCAATTTTCGTGCGAAGCTGGGGGAATTGTTTTGCGCTGAGGCTAGATGATCGCATATCCGGCTATTTGAGGCTACAAGACCCTGGTTAATCAGTAGAACTGTCTTATAATATTAATCTCCTAATAGTAGTGGTCGCTCAGTAGTCGAAATTACACTATAATTAATTGAAATTATAAGTTTGAACATTATTAAGGTTCTATTGTCAAAGACTTCTATAATTACAGATTTCGGCAAAGCTAAACTACAAACATTATTAACTATTGTCAATTTGACCACAGACTTTAACAATAAGCAAATGAGTATATGTGCATGTGTGTATCAAATACATGGTAGTGTGTGTAATGTTTTCTTTATTGATTTAATGTATCTTTTATGCATAATTAAAAAAAATATTAGCATTGTGCACTCCTTCTCTATATTCTCTATAAGTGTGGGAAATTTCATACTCCTCCGTCCGCGCAATTTTCGTAAAAAGGGGTACAAAGTTTTTGTTTCACTTATGTGGTAGGTTCAAAAAATACCGCCATTTGCATTAATATTTTTTTTTATAATTTCAAATTGCAGTGTTACATTAAATAAGTTAGCTATGTCGTTTATGAATTCGTTTCACTTAGCAAGTTATTCGCTAAGTGTTTTGAGGGCCTGAATAGCTTAGAACAGTGTTTCCCAAACTTTTTTGTGCCATGCCCTACTGTAACATTTCTAAAATTTTTATGCCCCCATATATAATTTTTAACATTAAAATTTTTTGTTGTACACTTAAAAAACATAAATGATAGGCTTTAGGAAGAAATCACTATGAAATTGTTATCAGAACACAGTAAGTTATATATAGACAAGATATAATAAAAAACTGAAATTCAAATTTAAAATAATTTTAACACAGATTTTATATATTAATTTAGTGCGATTTCCCCCTTTGATTATCAAATTATCCAATTTGAGGCGTGGGCCCCAAATTGGAAAACAAAGTTTCAGACTTATGGAATAATATAGATACTATCTGATTGAAATGCGTGCAAACACACAACTTCAATATCCTGCTCTGTAATCACTTAGCACATGGGCCCGTCTTCTCGAAACCAATCAAGCAGATAAGCCGACTAGTGCGTAAGTGGTCCCCGAATGCACTTTCTCACGTCAAACGACAAGTATGAAGTTTTCTTCGCGGTCACGCTCCGATTGGCGGGTAAAAGTGTGTGATTGCACGCGATTGGTCAATTTATGGTTCGTTTTTACATTAAAACGCTATCTAGTCGTGATTTGTAATGAGTAACGCACCTTACGGGCATTAGGGTTGTGTTTGTCCCCCACAATTTTAGCGTGTAGGGGGAATGCTCTGAGGAATTGCTTTCGGTAGGCAGCGGCTTGGCTCTGCCCCTGGCATTGCTGAAGTCCATGGGCGACGGTAACCACTCACCATCAGGTGGGCCGTATGCCCGTCTGCCTACAAAGGCTATAAAAAAAAAAAAATTTACACCGTCATCTCGTTTTTACCATCGCACCGCCCGCCACCGGAGTAGAGTTCATCCATACTACCTGGAGCCACTGCGGTCATCCACAGTGCGTTTCCAGAGGTCTTTTTTGCCACGTACCATCCGGATATGGAATGAGCTCCCCTCCACGGTGTTTCCCGATTTTTATTGCCCTTGTAGGCAGACGAGCATACGGCCCACCTGATGGTGAGTGGTTACCGTCGCCCATGGACTTCAGCAATGCCAGGGGCAGAGCCAAGCCGCTGCCTACCGGTGGAGAGGCCTGCTTGTGGAGAGTATTAAGCGCTAGGCAGTGGCTTGGCTCTACCCCTGGCATTGCTGAAGTCCATGGGCGACGGTAACCAATCACCATCAGGTGGGCGGTACGCTCGTCTGCTTACAAGGGCAATAAAAAAGAAAAAGAAATTTTGAAGGCGCATCGTCAAAGCGAAGCCAAAATAGCCCTTCAAGACTATTAACAGATAGGCAGGCAAAAGAATTGGTGTCACTGAAGTTGCTATGATAGTAAAGGTTTTGATCGAATTAAACAAAATATCGGGTTTAATA